>JAUIMM010001531.1:0-22500 GCA_031769625.1 Taudactylus pleione | reverse complement strand
GTGTATGCATGTGTGTGTACTGTGTATGAATGTGTGTGTACTGTGTATGTATGAATGTGTGTGTTCTGTGTATGAATGTGTGTGTACTGTGTGTGTGTACGTATGAATGTGTGTGTACTGTGAATGTGTGTGTACTGTGTATGTATGAATGTGTTCTGTGTATGTATGAATGTGTGTACTGTGTGTGTGTATGAATGTGTGTGTACTGTGTATGTATGAATGTGTACTGTGTATGTATGAATGTGTATGAATGTGTGTGTACTGTTTGTATGAATGTGCGTGTACTGTGTATGTATGAATGTGTGTGTACTGTGTATGTATGAATGTGTATTGTGTGTGTGTGTGTAGTAGTTTGAATGTGTGTGTATTTATGTAAGTGTATGAATGTGTGTACTGTGTATGTATGAATGTGTGTGTGTGTACTGTGTATGTATGAATGTGTGTACTGTGTATGAATGTGTGTGTGTGTACTGTGTATGAATGTGTGTGTGTACTGTGTATGTATGAATGTGTGTGTACTGTGTATGTATGGATGTGTGTGTACTGTGTATGTATGGATGTGTGTGTACTGTGTATGTATGGATGTGTGTGTACTGTGTATGTATGAATGTGTGTGTACTGTGTATGTATGAATGTGTGTGTACTGTGTATGTGTGTGTACTGTTTGTATGAATGTGTGTGTACTGTGTATGTATGAATGTGTGTACTGTGTATGTGTGTGTACTGTGTATGAATGTGTGTGTACTGTGTATGAATGTGTGTGTACTGTGTATGTATGAATGTGTGTATGAATGTGTGTGTACTGTGTATGTATGGATGACTGTGTATGAATGTGTGTGTACTGTGTATGTGTGTGTACTGTTTGTATGAATGTGTGTGTACTGTGTATGTATGAATGTGTGTACTGTGTATGTGTGTGTACTGTGTATGAATGTGTGTACTGTGTGTGTATGAATGTGTGTGTACTGTGTGTGTATGAATGTGTGCGTACTGTGTATGTATGAATGTGTGTGTACTGTGTGTGTATGAATGTGTGTGTGTGTACTGTGTATGAATGTGTGTAGTATGTATGTATGTGTAGTATGAATGTGTATTGTGTAGTTTGAATGTGTGTATGAATGTGTGTGTGTGTATGACTGTGTGTATGAATGTGTGTACTGTGTATGTATAAATGTGTGTGTGTACTGTGTATGTATGAATGTGTGTATGAATGTGTACTGTGTATGCATGTGTGTGTACTGTGTATGTGTGTACTGTGTATGTATGAATGTGTGTACTGTGTATGTATGAATGTGTGTGTACTGTGTATGTATGTATGAGTGTACTGTGTATGTATGAGTGTGTACTGTGTATGTATGAATGTGTACTGTGTATGTGTGTACTGTGTATGTGTGTACTGTATGTATGAATGTGTGTGTACTGTATGTATGAATGTGTGTGTACTGTGTATGTATGAATGTGTACTGTGTATGTATGAATGTGTATGTATGAATGTGTGTGTACTGTGTATGTATGAATGTGTACTGTGTATGTATGAATGTGTGTGTACTGTGTATGTATGAATGTGTACTGTGTATGTATGAATGTGTATGTATGAATGTGTGTGTACTGTGTATGTATGAATGTGTGTACTGTGTATGTATGAATGTGTACTGTGTATGTATGAATGTGTACTGTGTATGTATGAATGTGTGTGTACTGTGTATGTATGAATGTGTGTGTACTGTGTATGTATGAATGTGTACTGTGTATGTATGAATGTGTGTGTACTGTGTGTGTATGAATGTGTGCGTACTGTGTATGTATGAATGTGTGTACTGTGTGTGTGTGTGTGTATGAATGTGTGTGTACTGTGTACCTATGTGTACACACAACGACCGATCAACCATAATGGTACATACACACGGTCAGATTACACGTGACACATGAATTGTATGATTGCGCTGTTCTGCATAGCCAGATGGTAAATTCTGCATTCATTTTTTTAACACCAAAGCTTATAGGTTACCCAGAATGCTGTGTAAGGTGCGCGCACTTGTAGTACCTCGCCTGTGCGTCTCCTGACACTTTGTTTCATATATATATGATTTTTAACCTGTTGAAGTAATAGTGGGCATATCATTGTCTGATTTGATTAGTTACTGGTATTTAAGCATGTGACGTGTGTGTGGTTTACGGTATTTAAGCATGTGACGTGTGTGTGGTTTACGGTATTTAAGCATGTGACGTGTGTTTGGTTTACGGTATTTAAGCATGTGACGTGTGTTTGGTTTACGGTATTTAAGCATGTGATGTGTGGTTTACGGTATTTAAGCATGTGACGTGTGGGGTTTACGGTATTTAAGCATGTGACGTGTGTGTGTGTGGGGTTTACGGTATTTAAGCATGTGACGTGTGTGGTTTACGGTATTTAAGCATGTGACGTGTGTGTGGTTTATGGTATTTAAGCATGTGACGTGTGTTTGGTTTACGGTATTTAAGCATGTGACGTGTGTTTGGTTTACGGTAGTTAAGCATGTGACGTGTGTTTGGTTTACGGTAGTTAAGCATGTGACGTGTGGTTTACGGTATTTAAGCATGTGACGTGTGGGGTTTACGGTATTTAAGCATGTGACGTGTGTGTGTGTGTGTGGGGTTTACGGTATTTAAGCATGTGACGTGTGGGGTTTACGGTATTTAAGCATGTGACGTGTGTGTGGTTTATGGTATTTAAGCATGTGACGTGTGTTTGGTTTACGGTATTTAAGCATGTGACGTGTGTTTGGTTTACGGTAGTTAAGCATGTGACGTGTGTTTGGTTTACGGTATTTAAGCATGTGACGTGTGGTTTACGGTATTTAAGCATGTGACGTTTGGGATTTACGGTATTTAAGCATGTGACGTGTGTGTGTGTGTGTGGTTTACGGTATTTAAGCATGTGACGTGTGTGGTTTACGGTATTTAAGCATGTGACGTGTGTGGTTAGCTGTGTTTAAACATGTGACGTGGGCACTTAGCGGTATATGAGGCGTGTGACGTGGGCACTTAGCGGTATATGAGGCGTGTGATGTGGGCACTTCGTGGTATTTGAGGCCTGGGCACTTTGTGGTATATGAGGCGGGGCACTTTGTGGTATATGGGGCGTGTGACGTGGTCACTTTCTGGTATATGGGGCGTGTGACGTGGGCACTTTGTGATATATGGGGCGTGTGACGTGGGCACTTTGTGATATATGGGGCGTGTGACGTGGGCACTTTGTGATATATGGGGCGTGTGACGTGGGCACTTTGTGGTACATGGGGCGGGGGCACTTTGTGGTACATGGGGCTGGGGCACTTTGTGGTACATGGGGCTGGGGCACTTTGTGGTACATGGGGCGGGGGCACTTTGTGGTACATGGGGCGGGGGCACTTTGTGGTACATGGGGCGGGGGCACTTTGTGGTACATGGGGCGGGGGCACTTTGTGGTACATGGGGCGGGGGCACTTTGTGGTATATGGGGCGTGGGGCGGGGGCACTTTGTGGTATATGGGGCGTGTGACGGGGGCACTTTGTGGTATATGGGGCGGGGGCACTTTGCTGTGGTATATGGGGCGTGTGACGGGGTCACTTTGCTGTGGTATATGGGGCGTGGGCACTTTGTGGTATATGGGGCGTGTGATGGGGGCACTTTGTGGTATATGGGGCGTGGGCACTTTGTGGTATATGGGGCGTGTGACGGGGGCACTTTGCTGTGGTCTTGTTTGTTATACATCCTGCAGGAATAAGTTAGTCTCCACGTTACTCGGGTGTAAGCTCTTGTGGTGCGATGAGCCGCTCTCTGTGTGATGGATGTGAGGTCTCCAGCCCCTCCGCTTCTCTTCCTTGTTTGTACAACTGTGAGCAGATGTCAGAGAGATGGGCGGGGGGCGTGGGGCGGGCGTGGGGGTCTGTAATTACTGACGGGAGATGCTCTGTATCTTCTGTCTCTCAGCCCCATCTCCACACACTTCCTGTTGCTTCATCCTTAGATACTTCCTCTTGTCACTTAACCTCTTCCTTCCCTCTGAATGCATACGTCCTATATATATATATATCTATTATTGGGCATATTCCTGCTGCTGCTGTGAGTCATAGACACTTACTCATCATGGTGTCATTCTACAAAATCTTCAGGTCTAATATGTCCTTTCTGTTAGTCTATACCCCCTGTACTCCGACCGTACCTGTAGTCATCTGCCAGGGATTAGCCTCCATGCAGTGACAGCCTTGGTCAATCTGTGGCCCAGCCTCTCATCTAGTGGTCCCCCCAGCCTTCTCCTTACTTACAGCCTCTCTGGTGGTGGTCACCCCAGCCTTCTCCTTACTTACAGCCTCTCATCTAGTAGTCATCCCAGCCTTCTCCTTACTTACAGCCTCTCTGGTGGTGGTCACCCCAGTCTTCTCCTTACTTACAGCCTCTCTGGTGGTGGTCACCCCAGCCTTCTCCTTACTTACAGCCTCTCATCTAGTGGTCCCCCCAGCCTTTTCCTTACTTACAGCCTCTCATCTAGTAGTCATCCCAGCCTTCTACTTACTTACAGCCTCTCTGGTGGTGGTCACCCCAGCCTTCTCCTTACTTACAGCCTCTCATCTAGTAGTCATCCCAGCCTTCTCCTTACTTACAGCCTCTCTGGTGGTGGTCACCCTAGCCTTCTCCTTACTTACAGCCTCTCATCTAGTAGTCATCCCAGCCTTCTCCTTACTTACAGCCTCTCTGGTGGTGGTCACCCCAGCCTTCTCCTTACTTACAGCCTCTCTGGTGGTGGTCACCCCAGCCTTCTCCTTACTTACAGCCTCTCTGGTGGTGGTCACCCCAGCCTTCTCCTTACTTACAGCCTCTCTGGTGGTGGTTACCCCAGCCTTCTCCTTACTTACAGCCTCTCTGTGGTGGTTACCCCAGCCTTCTCCTTACTTACAGCCTCTCTGGTGGTGGTTACCCCAGCCTTCTCCTTACTTACAGCCTCTCTGGTGGTGGTTACCCCAGCCTTCTCCTTACTTACAGCCTCTCTGTGGTGGTTACCCCAGCCTTCTCCTTACATGCACTGGTTTTCTATCTTTGTAGTGAATGTTTTTGTTTCTGCATACTGATGATGACAGAGTAGTGATTGTATGACACACGTGTGTGAGCATTAGGGTGTGTCTCTCGTAGCAGAATGTAACCCTCGGAGTTACAGACTTTCCCAGTATGTCATAACTTAGGTCATAAAAATGAAATTAGAAGGAAAAGAGGCTCTGAATCAGGACCGTCCCTCTGAATTTAAGAGCGGCCACCTGGCCGCTCGCATAGCTGTGGGTGACCACCCACAGCTATAGCGAGCGGCCAAAATGATGGTCGCGTTGGTCAAGGGGCTTGCGACGAGACCCTTGTGGTAGGGTCTCGTTGCCGCAAGCCCTGGAGTGCTTTCGGCTCTATCCGAGCCAAAAGCACTCCCACTGACATCACTTGTGATGTCAGTGGGGCCGGCCCCAGACGGTTGGCGTTCCCACGGGAACGCCTCCGTCTGGGCAGCCACGCCCACCAAAGGGGGCGTGCTGTAACTCACCATCGACAGCACGCCCCTTTTGATGCGAGACCCATAACGACGGCTTGGCCGTCGTTACTCGGATCTCGCGCATGCGCACGACGGAGCCGCCTCCGTCGTGCGCATGCGCACTTGGCCAACATCGACCCACTTGCGAGCGCTGGTCTGAATTAGGCCCAGAGTTCTGTACATATGGTCCAATTTTATATGTATAGGATACGCAGCAGGGACCGGCCCGTATGTATGTATAGGATACACAGTATATTAGGATAGATAGCACTGTATATAGAGTGTGGTTATTATAGGTGTATTATGTGACGGGTCTGTATATTAGGATAGATAGCACTGTATATAGAGTGTGGTTATTATAGGTGTATTATGTGACGGGTCTGTATATTAGGATAGATAGCACTGTATATAGAGTGTGGTTATTACAGGTGTATTATGTGACGGGTCTGTATATTAGGATAGATAGCACTGTATATAGAGTGTGGTTATTACAGGTGTATTATGTGACGGGTCTGTATATTAGGATAGATAGCACTGTATATAGAGTGTGGTTATTATAGGTGTATTATGTGACGGGTCTGTATATTAGGATAGATAGCACTGTATATAGAGTGTGGTTATTACAGGTGTATTATGTGACGGGTCTGTATATTAGGATAGATAGCACTGTATATAGAGTGTGGTTATTACAGGTGTATTATGTGGCCGGTCTGTATATTAGGATAGATAGCACTGTATATAGAGTGTGGTTATTATAGGTGTATTATGTGGCCGGTCTGTATATTAGGATAGATAGCACTGTATATAGAGTGTGGTTATTACAGGTGTATTATGTGACGGGTCTGTATATTAGGATAGATAGCACTGTATATAGAGTGTGGTTATTACAGGTGTATTATGTGACGGGTCTGTATATTAGGATAGATAGCACTGTATATAGAGTGTGGTTATTATAGGTGTATTATGTGACGGGTCTGTATATTAGGATAGATAGCACTGTATATAGAGTGTGGTTATTATAGGTGTATTATGTGACGGGTCTGTATATTAGGATAGATAGCACTGTATATAGAGTGTGGTTATTACAGGTGTATTATGTGACGGTCTGTATATTAGGATAGATAGCACTGTATATAGAGTGTGGTTATTATAGGTGTATTATGTGACGGGTCTGTATATTAGGATAGATAGCACTGTATATAGAGTGTGATTATTATAGGTGTATTATGTGGCCGGTCTGTATATTAGGATAGATAGCACTGTATATAGAGTGTGGTTATTACAGGTGTATTATGTGACGGGTCTGTATATTAGGATAGATAGCACTGTATATAGAGTGTGGTTATTACAGGTGTATTATGTGATGGGTCTGTATATTAGGATAGATAGCACTGTATATAGAGTGTGGTTATTATAGGTGTATTATGTGACGGGTCTGTATATTAGGATAGATAGCACTGTATATAGAGTGTGGTTATTACAGGTGTATTATGTGACGGGTCTGTATATTAGGATAGATAGCACTGTATATAGAGAGTGTGGTTATTACAGGTGTATTATGTGACGGGTCTGTATATTAGGATAGATAGCACTGTATATAGAGTTTGGTTATTACAGGTGTATTATGTGGCCGGTCTGTATATTAGGATAGATAGCACTGTATATAGAGAGTGTGGTTATTATAGGTGTATTATGTGGCCGGTCTGTATATTAGGATAGATAGCACTGTATATAGAGTGTGGTTATTATAGGTGTATTATGTGGCCGGTCTGTATATTAGGATAGATAGCACTGTATATAGAGTGTGGTTATTACAGGTGTATTATGTGACGGGTCTGTATATTAGGATAGATAGCACTGTATATAGAGTGTGGTTATTATAGGTGTATTATGTGACGGGTCTGTGTATTAGGATAGATAGCACTGTATATAGAGTGTGGTTATTATAGGTGTATTATGTGACGGGTCTGTATATTAGGATAGATAGCACTGTATATAGGTGTATTATGTGACGGGTCTGTGTATTAGGATAGATAGCACTGTATATAGAGTGTGGTTATTATAGGTGTATTATGTGGCCGGTCTGTATATTAGGATAGATAGCACTGTATATAGAGTGTGGTTATTACAGGTGTATTATGTGACGGGTCTGTATATTAGGATAGATAGCACTGTATATAGAGTGTGGTTATTATAGGTGTATTATGTGACGGGTCTGTGTATTAGGATAGATAGCACTGTATATAGAGTGTGGTTATTATAGGTGTATTATGTGACGGGTCTGTATATTAGGATAGATAGCACTGTATATAGGTGTATTATGTGACGGGTCTGTGTATTAGGATAGATAACTGAGAACATGGGAACTCGCCTGTTTTTAGACTAAAAAAACTCTCATCCAGATATTTTCCTATTTTGAAGATAAAACCCGAATAATGTACCAGTGTGAGATACATCGCCTGATCGCTCAGCGTAATACATTAGGCCGCGGTGTTTATTGCTGTGTGATGTCATTATAATGACACGCTGCCTTGCTGCAGGGGCTCGCTCAGTCACATCTCCGCTATATCCAGGGGTACACATTCAGGGCTCGCAGTTCTAGCACACAATACCCCAGGGAGTATGCCCACCCTAGGGTCCTTATTAGGAGGAGATGTACTAAGCTCTAGAAATCGGTAAAGTGGAGAGTGATAAACTACCAACCACTCAGCTCCTAACTGTCTTGTTACAGGCTGTGTGTGGAATATGACAGTTAGGAGCTGATTGGTTGGTTGTTTAGCACTTAGTACATCTTCCCCATAGTTAGCTCAGTACCTGTGCTGTGCCCGCACACACCTAGCATTGTTCCTAATGAGGAGGGGTCACTCCTCTGTGCCCGCACACACCTAGCATTGTTCCTAATGAGGAGGGGTCACTCCTCTGTGCCTGAGACCACACCCCAGGTGCTGGCAGTCCTGGAGGGGGGCTGGTTCTGCTGCTGGTGGACCTAAAGACCCCCATACACGGTGCGATATGGCAGCTGATCCGATGGATTGGAACGATATCGCTGCTATATCGCACAGTGTGTGGGTATGATATCGGCCAGTGCGCGCTCCCGTGGCGTCGTACATTGCACCCCCAGAACTTATTGCATGTTCACTTGCTCTGGGGATGCGATGTGCGATCCCATGCAGCGCTATGCGGGTGGGGAGGGTGGTGTCGGCATATCGGGCGCTTGGCCACCTGATCGCTCCGTGTGAGGGGACCGGCCGATATGTCGGCTGTCGGATGGCAAGGTGCATATTGCACCATGTATGCCTTTACCACGGTCTATGGCGGAATCTGGGCTCCAGAGTCGGGTAGAGAAGATCCCCAGGTTCTTTGGAGATGCAGGAACATAGTGAGCTGCCTGCCAGCTCTCCTGGATCTCTTGGTACCATTCTACTGCTGCAGGCTTCCAGGGAGGGGGGACTGGGGGGGCCAGTGGCTGAGAGAATGATCCAGATACCGCTAGGGAAAGAGAAGTGCAATTTTACTTTTAAAAACATTTAAACACATTGTGAAATATATGCATACTCTGTGTCTGGTGTGCAGGCTTTCCATGGCACTGCAGGCTTTCCATGGCACTGCAGGCTTTCCATGGCACTGCAGGCTTTCCATGGCACTGCAGGCTTTCCAGGAAAAATATCTGAATACAGTTTAGTGATGAGATATTTCTTAGCTTTATACACTGTACCCAATGCTGAGCTCTCCTTCCACAATCCTGCAGTGCAGGGGTGATGGGAGTTAGTCTCCTGGTGCCCAGCATGTGGCACTGGGCCCTGCAGCCTGGGACGATGTCCTGGCTCTCCAGTTCCACTCCCCCCGGTGCATGGCGCTCTCCAGTTCCACTCCCCCCGGTGCATGGCGCTCTCCAGTTCCACTCCCCCCGGAGCATGGCGCTCTCCAGTTCCACTCCCCCCGGTGCAGCGTAGCGCTCTCCAGTTCCACTCCCCCCGGTGCAGCGTAGCGCTCTCCAGTTACACTCCCCCCGGAGCAGCGTAGCGCTCTCCAGTTACAATTCCCCCGGTGTAGCGTAGCGCTGCTGGACTTGCCGTGCTCACAGCTGGCTCTCCTGGTCTCCAGTGTGCGGTCACTCATAGCCCTGCAGCCTGTGACGGTAGTCCCAGCTGTAACGGCTCTGTGCACACTCTGCTACAATAGATAATACAATTGTACGTGTCCTGGCGCCTCGCTGACTTCCCTCGGTGTCAGGACTCTCCCCATTATCTGACCGGAGGGGGTCCAGGCTGCAGCACACCTGAGATCAATACATGGCGCCACCATTTTATTTGAACTTGGCACCTGGTACCGATTAGTTCATTTGAAAATGAAGCTGCAGCTCAAGGGTAAACCCCTTCATCGGCGTTACAGCTGGCCAACTGGCAGGCAAACATGTCGTGAGGCGATACATAATGTGCGAACCGGCAGCAGATTCAAATTGCCTCGGCGCTATCTGTCTGTGTCTCCCGATGCGCCAGCTGTAATAAGCTGGCGGCCCGGCACCAAATCCACACCTGATGGCACATGGGGAGGCTAGAGGCTGCTGGAGGGACACAGGGAGGCTAGAGGCTGCTGGAGGGACACGGGGAGGCTAGAGGCTGCTGGAGGGACGTAGGGAGGTGAATTGCTTGAAAAAGGGGCAACGTTAAGGACCGTAGACGCAGTGGTCAGCCAAGGAAACTTAGTACATCATATGAAAGACCCATCATGCTTCCTTCCCTTCCAAATCAGAAGATGCCCAGCAGTGCCATCAGCTCCGAGCTGGCAGAAACCAGTGGGAGCCAGGTACATCCATCTACTGTTAGGAAGTCTGGCCAGAAGTGGTCTTTATAGAAGAGTTACGGCCAAAAAGCCAAACCTTCTACGTGGAAACAAGGCCAAGCGACTCAACTATGAGTGACAGCGCAGGAACCGGGTGCAGAATGTGACAGCGCAGGAACCGGGTGCAGAATGTGACAGCGCAGGAACCGGGTGCAGGAATGTGACAGCGCAGGAACCGGGTGCAGGAATGTGACAGCGTAGGAACCGGGCGCAGGAATGTGACAGCACAGGAACCGGGCGCAGGAATGTGACAGCGTAGGAACCGGGCGCAGGAATGTGACAGCGTAGGAACCGGGCGCAGGAATGTGACAGCGTAGGAACCGGGCGCAGGAATGTGACAGCGTAGGAACCGGGCGCAGGAATGTGACAGCGTAGGAACCGGGTGCAGGAATGTGACAACGTAGGAGCCGGGTGCAGGAATGTGACAACGTAGGAGCCGGGTGCAGGAATGTGACAGCACAGGAACCGGGTGCAGGAATGTGACAACGTAGGAACCGGGTGCAGGAATGTGACAGCGTAGGAACCGGGTGCAGGAATGTGACAGCACAGGAACCGGGTGCAGGAATGTGACAGCGTAGGAACCGGGTGCAGGAATGTGACAGCGTAGGAACCGGGTGCAGGAATGTGACAGCGTAGGAACCGGGTGCAGGAATGTGACAGCGTAGGAACCGGGTGCAGGAATGTGACAGCGTAGGAACCGGGTGCAGGAATGTGACAGCGTAGGAACCGGGTGCAGGAATGTGACAGCGTAGGAACCGGGTGCAGGAATGTGACAGCGTAGGAACCGGGTGCAGGAATGTGACAGCGTAGGAACCGGGTGCAGGAATGTGACAGCGTAGGAACCGGGTGCAGAATGTGACAGCGTAGGAACCGGGCGCAGAAAGTGACAGCGTAGGAACCGGGCGCAGAAAGTGACAGCGTAGGAACCGGGTGCAGAAAGTGACAGCGTAGGAACGGGTGCAGAAAGTGACAGCGTAGGAACCGGGTGCAGAAAGTGACAGCGTAGGAACCGGGTGCAGAAAGTGACAGCGTAGGAACCGGGTGCAGAAAGTGACAGCGTAGGAACCGGGTGCAGAAAGTGACAGCGTAGGAACCGGGCGCAGAAAGTGACAGCGTAGGAACCGGGCGCAGAAAGTGACAGCGTAGGAACCGGGCGCAGAAAGTGACAGCGGGTGGTCTGTACTGATGAGTCACAATGTGAAATATTGATGCCAGGATTCTGCCTGGGATCGGCTGTTACTTACCGCGGCGCCGGCTTCCCCTCATAGCGAGAGCAGTGAGACGTCAGGAGCAGCTGTCACACAACCCCCCATATCGGAGTTCCTGTGGTGATGGTCATGGGAGCAGCCATCTTGGCTGAATCACCTGATGGATCCTTATCCAGTGGTAGCTGTGTCAGTTCTCAGCTGACCTGCTCATCCAATGGACAGCTACCTGGGGGTATAAAGAGGATTACAGGAAATTGCCTAATCAGCTTCGTTATTACCAGATGGTTGCTGTTTGCTTCTTCCAGGCTTCACATGCAATCTTCCAGGTGGTATTTCCAGTATATGCTCTGTACATATCAGATGTACTGAGTCCTAAGTGATTATGTACAAAGTGCCATATCCTTGTACAGCAGTGTGATAGGACATCTTTGCCTGTTTGCTATATACAAGAGCCATATCCCTGTACAGCAGTGTGATAGGACATCTTTGCCTGTTGCTATATATAAGAGCCATATCCTTGTACAGCAGTGTGATAGGACATCTTTGCCTGTTGCTATATATAAGAGCCATATCCTTGTACAGCAGTGTGATAGGACATCTTTGCCTGTTGCTATATATATGAGCCATAGCCTTGTACAGCAGTGTGATAGTACATCTTTGCCTGTTGCTATATATAAGAGCCATATCCCTGTACAGCAGTGTGATAGTACATCTTTGCCTGTTGCTATATATAAGAGCCATATCCCTGTACAGCAGTGTGATAGTACATCTTTGCCTGTTGCTATATATAAGTGCCATATCCTTGTACAGCAGTGTGATAGTACATCTTTGCCTGTTGCTATATATAAGAGCCATATCCCTGTACAGCAGTGTGATAGTACATCTTTGCCTGTTGCTATATATAAGTGCCATATCCTTGTACAGCAGTGTGATAGTACATCTTTGCCTGTTGCTATATATAAGAGCCATATCCTTGTACAGCAGTGTGATAGTACATCTTTGCCTGTTGCTATATATAAGAGCCATATCCTTGTACAGCAGTGTGATAGTACATCTTTGCCTGTTGCTATATATAAGAGCCATATCCTTGTACAGCAGTGTGATAGTACATATATAAGAGCCATATCCTTGTACAGCAGTGTGATAGTACATCTTTGCCTGTTTGCTATATATAAGAGCCATATCCTTGTACAGCAGTGTGATAGTACATCTTTGCCTGTTGCTATATATAAGAGCCATATCCTTGTACAGCAGTGTGATAGTACATCTTTGCCTGTTGCTATATATAAGAGCCATATCCTTGTACAGCAGTGTGATAGTACATCTTTGCCTGTTGCTATATATAAGAGCCATATCCTTGTACAGCAGTGTGATAGGACATCTTTGCCTGTTGCTATATATATGAGCCATATCCTTGTACAGCAGTGTGATAGTACATCTTTGCCTGTTGCTATATATAAGAGCCATATCCTTGTACAGCAGTGTGATAGGACATCTTTGCCTGTTGCTATATATATGAGCCATATCCTTGTACAGCAGTGTGATAGTACATCTTTGCCTGTTGCTATATATAAGAGCCATATCCCTGTACAGCAGTGTGATAGTACATCTTTGTCTGTTGCTATATATAAGTGCCATATCCTTGTACAGCAGTGTGATAGGACATCTTTGCCTGTTGCTATATATATGAGCCATATCCTTGTACAGCAGTGTGATAGTACATCTTTGCCTGTTGCTATATATAAGTGCCATATCCCTGTACAGCAGTGTGATAGTACATCTTTGCCTGTTGCTATATATAAGAGCCATATCCTTGTACAGCAGTGTGATAGTACATATATAAGAGCCATATCCTTGTACAGCAGTGTGATAGTACATCTTTGCCTGTTTGCTATATATAAGAGCCATATCCTTGTACAGCAGTGTGATAGTACATCTTTGCCTGTTGCTATATATAAGAGCCATATCCTTGTACAGCAGTGTGATAGTACATCTTTGCCTGTTGCTATATATAAGAGCCATATCCTTGTACAGCAGTGTGATAGTACATATATAAGAGCCATATCCTTGTACAGCAGTGTGATAGTACATCTTTGCCTGTTGCTATATATGAGCCATATCCTTGTACAGCAGTGTGATAGGACATCTTTGCCTGTTGCTATATATAAGAGCCATATCCTTGTACAGCAGTGTGATAGTACATCTTTGCCTGTTGCTATATATAAGAGCCATATCCCTGTACAGCAGTGTGATAGTACATCTTTGCCTGTTGCTATATATAAGAGCCATATCCCTGTACAGCAGTGTGATAGTACATCTTTGCCTGTTGCTATATATAAGAGCCATATCCTTGTACAGCAGTGTGATAGGACATCTTTGCCTGTTGCTATATATAAGAGCCATATCCTTGTACAGCAGTGTGATAGTACATCTTTGCCTGTTGCTATATATATGAGCCATATCCTTGTACAGCAGTGTGATAGTACATCTTTGCCTGTTGCTATATATAAGAGCCATATCCCTGTACAGCAGTGTGATAGTACATCTTTGCCTGTTGCTATATATAAGTGCCATATCCTTGTACAGCAGTGTGATAGTACATCTTTGCCTGTTGCTATATATAAGAGCCATATCCTTGTACAGCAGTGTGATAGTACATATATAAGAGCCATATCCTTGTACAGCAGTGTGATAGTACATCTTTGCCTGTTTGCTATATATAAGAGCCATATCCTTGTACAGCAGTGTGATAGTACATCTTTGCCTGTTGCTATATATAAGAGCCATATCCTTGTACAGCAGTGTGATAGTACATCTTTGCCTGTTGCTATATATAAGAGCCATATCCTTGTACAGCAGTGTGATAGTACATCTTTGCCTGTTGCTATATATAAGAGCCATATCCTTGTACAGCAGTGTGATAGTACATATATAAGAGCCATATCCTTGTACAGCAGTGTGATAGTACATCTTTGCCTGTTGCTATATATAAGAGCCATATCCTTGTACAGCAGTGTGATAGTACATCTTTGCCTGTTGCTATATATATGAGCCATATCCTTGTACAGCAGTGTGATAGTACATCTTTGCCTGTTGCTATATATAAGAGCCATATCCCTGTACAGCAGTGTGATAGTACATCTTTGCCTGTTGCTATATATAAGTGCCATATCCTTGTACAGCAGTGTGATAGTACATCTTTGCCTGTTGCTATATATAAGAGCCATATCCTTGTACAGCAGTGTGATAGTACATATATAAGAGCCATATCCTTGTACAGCAGTGTGATAGTACATCTTTGCCTGTTTGCTATATATAAGAGCCATATCCTTGTACAGCAGTGTGATAGTACATCTTTGCCTGTTGCTATATATAAGAGCCATATCCTTGTACAGCAGTGTGATAGTACATCTTTGCCTGTTGCTATATATAAGAGCCATATCCTTGTACAGCAGTGTGATAGTACATCTTTGCCTGTTGCTATATATAAGAGCCATATCCCTGTACAGCAGTGTGATAGTACATCTTTGCCTGTTTGCTATATATAAGAGCCATATCCTTGTACAGCAGTGTGATAGTACATCTTTGCCTGTTGCTATATATAAGAGCCATATCCCTGTACAGCAGTGTGATAGTACATCTTTGCCTATTGCTATATATAAGTGCCATATCCTTGTACAGCAGTGTGATAGTACATCTTTGCCTATTGCTATATATAAGAGCCATATCCCTGTACAGCAGTGTGATAGTACATCTTTGCCTATTGCTATATATAAGAGCCATATCCGTGTACAGCAGTGTGATAGTACATCTTTGCCTGTTGCTATATATAAGAGCCATATCCTTGTACAGCAGTGTGATAGTACATATATAAGAGCCATATCCTTGTACAGCAGTGTGATAGTACATCTTTGCCTATTGCTATATATAAGTGCCATATCCTTGTACAGCAGTGTGATAGGACATCTTTGCCTGTTGCTATATATAAGAGCCATATCCGTGTACAGCAGTGTGATAGTATATCTTTGCATGTTGCTATATATAAGAGCCATATCCTTGTACAGCAGTGTGATAGTACATCTTTGCCTATTGCTATATATAAGAGCCATATCCCTGTACAGCAGTGTGATAGGACATCTTTGCCTGTTGCTATATATAAGTGCCATATCCTTGTACAGCAGTGTGATAGGACATCTTTGCCTGTTGCTATATATAAGAGCCATATCCTTGTACAGCAGTGTGATAGGACATCTTTGCCTGTTGCTATATATAAGTGCCATATCCTTGTACAGCAGTGTGATAGGACATCTTTGCCTGTTGCTATATATAAGAGCCATATCCTTGTACAGCAGTGTGATAGGACATCTTTGCCTGTTGCTATATATAAGAGCCATATCCTTGTACAGCAGTGTGATAGGACATCTTTGCCTGTTGCTATATATAAGAGCCATATCCTTGTACAGCAGTGTGATAGTACATCTTTGCCTGTTGCTATATATAAGAGCCATATCCCTGTACAGCAGTGTGATAGTACATCTTTGCCTGTTGCTATATATAAGAGCCATATCCTTGTACAGCAGTGTGATAGTACATATATAAGAGCCATATCCTTGTACAGCAGTGTGATAGTACATCTTTGCCTATTGCTATATATAAGAGCCATATCCTTGTACAGCAGTGTGATAGTACATCTTTGCCTGTTGCTATATATAAGAGCCATATCCTTGTACAGCAGTGTGATAGGACATCTTTGCCTGTTGCTATATATAAGAGCCATATCCTTGTACAGCAGTGTGATAGTACATCTTTGCCTGTTGCTATATATATGAGCCATATCCCTGTACAGCAGTGTGATAGTACATCTTTGCCTGTTGCTATATATAAGAGCCATATCCTTGTACAGCAGTGTGATAGTACATATATAAGAGCCATATCCTTGTACAGCAGTGTGATAGTACATCTTTGCCTATTGCTATATATAAGAGCCATATCCTTGTACAGCAGTGTGATAGTACATCTTTGCCTGTTGCTATATATAAGAGCCATATCCTTGTGTAGCAGTGTGATAGGACATCTTTGCCTGTTGCTATATATAAGAGCCATATCCTTGTACAGCAGTGTGATAGTACATCTTTGCCTGTTGCTATATATAAGAGCCATATCCCTGTACAGCAGTGTGATAGTACATCTTTGCCTATTGCTATATATAAGTGCCATATCCTTGTACAGCAGTGTGATAGTACATCTTTGCCTATTGCTATATATAAGAGCCATATCCCTGTACAGCAGTGTGATAGTACATCTTTGCCTATTGCTATATATAAGAGCCATATCCGTGTACAGCAGTGTGATAGTACATCTTTGCCTGTTGCTATATATAAGAGCCATATCCTTGTACAGCAGTGTGATAGTACATATATAAGAGCCATATCCTTGTACAGCAGTGTGATAGTACATCTTTGCCTATTGCTATATATAAGTGCCATATCCTTGTACAGCAGTGTGATAGGACATCTTTGCCTGTTGCTATATATAAGAGCCATATCCGTGTACAGCAGTGTGATAGTATATCTTTGCATGTTGCTATATATAAGAGCCATATCCTTGTACAGCAGTGTGATAGTACATCTTTGCCTATTGCTATATATAAGAGCCATATCCCTGTACAGCAGTGTGATAGGACATCTTTGCCTGTTGCTATATATAAGTGCCATATCCTTGTACAGCAGTGTGATAGGACATCTTTGCCTGTTGCTATATATAAGAGCCATATCCTTGTACAGCAGTGTGATAGGACATCTTTGCCTGTTGCTATATATAAGTGCCATATCCTTGTACAGCAGTGTGATAGGACATCTTTGCCTGTTGCTATATATAAGAGCCATATCCTTGTACAGCAGTGTGATAGGACATCTTTGCCTGTTGCTATATATAAGAGCCATATCCTTGTACAGCAGTGTGATAGGACATCTTTGCCTGTTGCTATATATAAGAGCCATATCCTTGTACAGCAGTGTGATAGTACATCTTTGCCTGTTGCTATATATAAGAGCCATATCCCTGTACAGCAGTGTGATAGTACATCTTTGCCTGTTGCTATATATAAGAGCCATATCCTTGTACAGCAGTGTGATAGTACATATATAAGAGCCATATCCTTGTACAGCAGTGTGATAGTACATCTTTGCCTATTGCTATATATAAGAGCCATATCCTTGTACAGCAGTGTGATAGTACATCTTTGCCTGTTGCTATATATAAGAGCCATATCCTTGTACAGCAGTGTGATAGGACATCTTTGCCTGTTGCTATATATAAGAGCCATATCCTTGTACAGCAGTGTGATAGTACATCTTTGCCTGTTGCTATATATATGAGCCATATCCCTGTACAGCAGTGTGATAGTACATCTTTGCCTGTTGCTATATATAAGAGCCATATCCTTGTACAGCAGTGTGATAGTACATATATAAGAGCCATATCCTTGTACAGCAGTGTGATAGTACATCTTTGCCTATTGCTATATATAAGAGCCATATCCTTGTACAGCAGTGTGATAGTACATCTTTGCCTGTTGCTATATATAAGAGCCATATCCTTGTGTAGCAGTGTGATAGGACATCTTTGCCTGTTGCTATATATAAGAGCCATATCCTTGTGTAGCAGTGTGATAGGACATCTTTGCCTGTTGCTATACAGTCAGGTGCATAAATATTGGGACATTGGCAGAGTTGTCATATTTTGGCCTCTAGTCACCACCACAATGGCTTTGAAATGAAACAAACAAGATGTGATTTACCTGCAGACTTTCAGATTTAATTTGAGGGTAATTACATCCAAATCAGGTGAACGGTGCAGGAATTACAACGGTTTCTATATGTGACCCCCACTTTTTAAGGGGCCTGCAAACGATACAATGACGTCAACTATTTACCTTGAACTTCCTGGAGCTCCCGGACAAGCAATATAGTGCCTACACACTGTGCAATCTTACCAATGACCTACAATATAGTGCCTACACACTGTGCAATCTTACCAATGACCTACAATATAGTGCCTACACACTGTGCAATCTTACCAATGACCTACAATATAGTGCCTACACACTGTGCAATCTTACCAATGACCTACAATATAGTGCCTACACACTGTGCAATCTTACCAATGACCTACAATATAGTGCCTACACACTGTGCAATCTTACCAATGACCTACAATATAGTGCCTACACACTGTGCAATCTTACCAATGACCTACAATATAGTGCCTACACACTGTGCAATCTTACCAATGACCTACAATATAGTGCCTACACACTGTGCAATCTTACCAATGACCTACAATATAGTGCCTACACACTGTGCAATCTTACCAATGACCTACAATATAGTGCCTACACACTGTGCAATCTTACCAATGACCTACAATATAGTGCCTACACACTGTGCAATCTTACCAATGACCTACAATATAGTGCCTACACACTGTGCAATCTTACCAATGACCTACAATATAGTGCCTACACACTGTGCAATCTTACCAATGACCTACAATATAGTGCCTACACACTGTGCAATCTTACCAATGACCTACAATATAGTGCCTACACACTGTGCAATCTTACCAATGACCAACAATATAGTGCCTACACACTGTGCAATCTTACCAATGACCTACAATATAGTGCCTACACACTGTGCAATCTTACCAATGACCTACAATATAGTGCCTACACACTGTGCAATCTTACCAATGACCTACAATATAGTGCCTACACACTGTGCAATCTTACCAATGACCTACAATATAGTGCCTACACACTGTGCAATCTTACCAATGACCTACAATATAGTGCCTACACACTGTGCAATCTTACCAATGACCTACAATATAGTGCCTACACACTGTGCAATCTTACCAATGACCTACAATATAGTGCCTACACACTGTGCAATCTTACCAATGACCAACAATATAGTGCCTACACACTGTGCAATCTTACCAATGACCTACAATATAGTGCCTACACACTGTGCAATCTTACCAATGACCTACAATATAGTGCCTACACACTGTGCAATCTTACCAATGACCTACAATATAGTGCCTACACACTGTGCAATCTTACCAATGACCTACAATATAGTGCCTACACACTGTGCAATCTTACCAATGACCTACAATATAGTGCCTACACACTGTGCAATCTTACCAATGACCTACAATATAGTGCCTACACACTGTGCAATCTTACCAATGACCTACAATATAGTGCCTACACACTGTGCAATCTTACCAATGACCTACAATATAGTGCCTACACACTGTGCAATCTTACCAATGACCTACAATATAGTGCCTACACACTGTGCAATCTTACCAATGACCTACAATATAGTGCCTACACACTGTGCAATCTTACCAATGACCTACAATATAGTGCCTACACACTGTGCAATCTTACCAATGACCTACAATATAGTGCCTACACACTGTGCAATCTTACCAATGACCTACAATATAGTGCCTACACACTGTGCAATCTTACCAATGACCTACAATATAGTGCCTACACACTGTGCAATCTTACCAATGACCTACAATATAGTGCCTACACACTGTGCAATCTTACCAATGACCTACAATATAGTGCCTACACACTGTGCAATCTTACCAATGACCTACAATATAGTGCCTACACACTGTGCAATCTTACCAATGACCTACAATATAGTGCCTACACACTGTGCAATCTTACCAATGACCTACAATATAGTGCCTACACACTGTGCAATCTTACCAATGACCTACAATATAGTGCCTACACACTGTGCAATCTTACCAATGACCAACAATATAGTGCCTACACACTGTGCAATCTTACCAATGACCAACAATATAGTGCCTACACACTGTGCAATCTTACCAATGACCAACAATATAGTGCCTACACACTGTGCAATCTTACCAATGACCAACAATATAGTGCCTACACACTGTGCAATCTTACCAATGACCTACAATATAGTGCCTACACACTGTGCAATCTTACCAATGACCTACAATATAGTGCCTACACACTGTGCAATCTTACCAATGACCTACAATATAGTGCCTACACACTGTGCAATCTTACCAATGACCTACAATATAGTGCCTACACACTGTGCAATCTTACCAATGACCTACAATATAGTGCCTACACACTGTGCAATCTTACCAATGACCTACAATATAGTGCCTACACACTGTGCAATCTTACCAATGACCAACAATATAGTGCCTACACACTGTGCAATCTTACCAATGACCTACAATATAGTGCCTACACACTGTGCAATCTTACCAATGACCTACAATATAGTGCCTACACACTGTGCAATCTTACCAATGACCTACAATATAGTGCCTACACACTGTGCAATCTTACCAATGACCTACAATATAGTGCCTACACACTGTGCAATCTTACCAATGACCTACAATATAGTGCCTACACACTGTGCAATCTTACCAATGACCTACAATATAGTGCCTACACACTGTGCAATCTTACCAATGACCTACAATATAGTGCCTACACACTGTGCAATCTTACCAATGACCTACAATATAGTGCCTACACACTGTGCAATCTTACCAATGACCTACAATATAGTGCCTACACACTGTGCAATCTTACCAATGACCTACAATATAGTGCCTACACACTGTGCAATCTTACCAATGACCTACAATATAGTGCCTACACACTGTGCAATCTTACCAATGACCTACAATATAGTGCCTACACACTGTGCAATCTTACCAATGACCTACAATATAGTGCCTACACACTGTGCAATCTTACCAATGACCTACAATATAGTGCCTACACACTGTGCAATCTTACCAATGACCTACAATATATCGTCAAAGAGTTCTTAACGGTATTTCGGTTGCTTACCAAAACACCTGACCAATCTTAAAGATTTCTGCAAAATTTAAATATTGGGCTGTACTTTATACAGGATATATAAAGCAGGCGCCCCCCACACACCCCGGAAGCACAACCAGCACCAGACTTTTCAGATCCATTCCTGGGTGTGCAAATATGGGGGATTAAAGACTAAGGGGGGCCCCTGTATTTTCCACAACCAGCACTGGGCTCTTTCTATCTGGGTTGTCATGCCACAGGCAGGGGAACGTTTTCACCAGGTCCCCCGGCCAAAACATTATACCTGACCACTAGCCAGCCCAGACCGCTGATCCCTGGAGAGGTGGCTACCCCTCAGTAAAGAGGTCACCCTCTCCAGGGCACCCCAGGCCCCCTAGCTTGGGGCTATCCCTGGCACCCCTGGCCAGAGTGTCAGGGATAGCTCCGGGCTATCATCCCACGCCTGTAGGGATTGGGGAAGACATATTGGTGCGGATGGGGGTAAGACAGTGGCACGGTTGGGGGGGGGGCAGCAAGTGGTGCCTGGGGCAAGTGACAGTGGTGCCCGGCACTTGTGTGATTATTAGGTGTTTTCCAGTCTTGAAGGCTGTGTTTAGCATTTTGGAACAATGATTTGGGCAATTTTATGCTTAGTTCAAAACATAATAGTTAAATTACTTGATTCTACCATGGTTGGATTAACAATGGGGCGGATGGAGCTGTAGCTCCAGGCTCTCCATTGTAAATAGGCCCACATGTTCTCATTCTGGCTGGCCGAGGTTCCGTCCATCCTAAATTTTGTACGAAATAAAACTGTCTGCCGGCTCCACCCCCTGGCCCGCCTGCCCGTCCAGACTAGTCATTGCTCACCTCGGTCAGGTGACTGAGCTGTCAGGTCAAGTTCTAATGGCGTCGGCTCTGTACCTCCGCCCACTGACAGCTGCTGAGCTGCACCCGGTGGGTCACCCTGCTGTAACGCTGAGGAGATCCCAGATTAGTGCAG
>JAUIMM010001530.1:1127500-1452316 GCA_031769625.1 Taudactylus pleione | reverse complement strand
TGCATGTTTTGTGTACTTTTCAAATTGTGTATGTACTGTGCATATTGTACTCTACTATGCATATTTTATGTACTCTACATATTGTTTGTGTACTGTGCAAATTTTATACTACTATGCATGTTTTATGTATTCTAAATGTCAGATGTACTGTGCATATTGTACTCTACTATGTATGTTTTATATACTCTACATATTATATGTGTGCTGTGCATATTGTACTATACTAAGCATGTTTTATGTACTCTACATGTTGTGTATGTACAGTGCATATTGTACTCTACTATGCATGTTTTATCTACTCTACATATTATATGTGTACTGTGCATATTGTACTATACTAAGCATGTTTTATGTACTCTACATATTGTGTGTGTACTGTGCATATTGGACTCTACTATGCATGTTTTATGTACTCTAAATATTGTTTGTGTACTGTGCATATTCTACTCTACTATGCATGTTTTATGTACTCTGCATATTGTGTGTGTACTGTACATATTATATTCTACTGTGTATGTTTTATGTACTCTACATATTGTGTGTGTACTGTACATTTTGTACTCTACTATGCATGTTTTATGTACTCTACATATTGTGTGTGTACTGTTCATTTTGTACTCTACTATGTATGTTTTATGTACTCTACATATTGTGTGTGTACTGTTCATTTTGTACTCTACTATGTATGTTTTATGTACTCTACATATTGTGTGTGTACTGTACATTTTGTACTCTACTATGTATGTTTTAAGTACTCTACATATTGTGTGTGTACTGTACATTTTGTACTCTACTATGTATGTTTTATGTACTCTACATATTGTGTGTGTACTGTACATTTTGTACTCTACTATGTATGTTTTATTTACTCTACATATTGTGTGTGTACTGTACATTTTGTACTCTACTATGTATGTTTTATGTACTCTACATATTTTGTGTGTACTGTACATTTTGTACTCTACTATGCATGTTTTATGTACTCTACATATTGTGTGTGTACTTTACATTTTGTACTCTACTATGTATGTTTTATGTACTCTACATATTGCGTGTATACTGTACATATTGTACTCTACTATGCATGTTTTATGTACTCTATATATTGTATGCATACTGTACATATTGTACTCTACTATGTATGTTTTTTGTACTCTACATATTGTGTGTGTACTGTGCATATTGTACTCTACTATGCAGGTTTTATGTACTCTACATATTGTGTGTGTACTGTTCATATTGTACTCTACTATGCATGTTTTATGTACTCTACATATTGTATGTGTTGTGCATTTTCTACTCTACAATGCATGTTTTATGTACTCTACATATTGTGTGTATACTGTGCATATTGTACTCTACTATGCATGTTTTATGTACTCTACATATTGTGTGTATACTGTGCATATTGTACTCTACTATGCATGTTTTATGTACTCTACATATTGTGTGTGTACTGTACTTTTTGTACTCTACTATGCATGTTTTATGTACTCTACATATTGTATGTGTTGTGCATTTTCTACTCTACAATGCATGTTTTATGTACTCTACATATTGTGTGTGTACTGTTCATATTGTACTCTACTATGCATGTTTTAAGTACTCTACATATTGTATGTGTATTGTGCATTTTCTACTCTACTATGCATATTTTATGTACTGTGCATATTGTGTGTGTACTGTGCATTTTCAAATCTACAATGTATATTTTATGTACTCTAGATATTGTGTGTATACTGTACATATTATACTCTACTATGCATGTTTTATATACTCTACATATTGTTTGTGTACTGTGCAGATTGTAATCTACTATGAATGTTTTATGTACTTTACATATTGTTTGTGCACTGTGCATATTGTACTATACTATGCATATTTTATGTACTCTACATATTGTGTGTATGCTGTACATAATTTTTTCTACTATGCATGTTTTATGTACTCTACATATTGTGTATGTACAGTGCATATTGTACTCTACTATGCATGTTTTATGTACTCTACATATTGTGTGTGTACTGTGCATATTATGCTATAATATGCATGTTTTATGCACTCTACATATTGTGTGTGTACTGTGCATATTATTCTATAATATGCATGTTTTATGTACTCTACAAATTGTGTGTGTACTTTTCATATTGTACTCTTCTATGTATGCTTTATGTACTCTACATATTGTGTGTATACTGTGCATATTGTACTGTACTATGCATGTTTTATGTTCTCTACATATTGTGTGTGTACTTTTCATATTGTACTCTTCTATGTATGTTTTATGTACTCTACATATTGTGTGTATACTGTGCATATTGTACTCTACTATGCATGTTTTATGTACTCTACATATTGTGTGTATACTGTGCATATTGTACTCTACTATGCATGTTTTATGTACTCTACGTATTGTGTGTGTACTGTGCATATTGTACTCTATTATGCATGTTTTATGTACTCTACATATTGTGAGCATGCTGTACATACTGTACTCCACTATGCAGATTTTATGTACTATACATATTGTGTATGTACTGTGCATATTGTACTCCACTATATATGTTTTATGTACTCTACATATTGTGTGTGTACTGTACATCTTGTACTCTACTATGAATGTTTTATGTAATCTTCACATTGTGTGTGTACTGTGCATTTTGTACTCTACTATGAATGTTTAATGTACTCTACATATTGTGTATGTACTGTGCATTTTGTACTCTACTGTGCATGTTTTTTGTACTCTACATATTGTGTGTGTACTGTACATATTGTACTCTACTATGCATGTTTTATGTACTGTGCATATTGTTTGTGTACTGTGCACATTGTACTCTACTATGAATGTTTTATGTACTTTACATATTGTTTGTGCACTGTGCATATTGTACTCTATTATGCATGCTTAATGTACTTCCATGTCAGATGTACTGTGCATATTGTACTCTACTATGCATATTTTATGTACTCTGCATATTGTGTGTGTACTGTACATATTATACTCTACTATGTATGTTTTAAGTACTCTACATATTGTTGTGTGCTGTGCATAATTTACTCTACTATGCTTGTTTTATGTACTCTAAATATTGTGTATGTACAGTGCATATTGTACTCTACTATGCATGTTTTCTCTACTCTACATATTGTGTGTGTACTGTGCATATTATTCTCTACTATGCATGTTTTATGTACTCTACATATTGTGTGTGTACTTTACATATTGTACTCTTCTATGTATGTTTTATGTACTCTACATATTGTGTGTGTACTGTATATATTGTACTCTTCTATGTATGTTTTATGTACTCTACATATTGTGTGTATACTATGCATATTGTACTCTGATATGCATGTTTTATGTACACTACATACTGTATATGTACTGTGCATATTGTACTCGACTATGCATGTTTTTTGTTCTCTACATTTTGTATTTGTACTGTGCATTTTGTACTTTACTATGCATGTTTTATGTACTCTACATATTGTATGTGTACTGTGCATTTTGTACTTTACTATGCATGTTTTATGTACACTAAATATTGTATATGTACTGTGCATATTGTACTCGACTATGCATGTTTTTTGTTCTCTACATTTTGTATGTGTACTGTGCATTTTATACTTTACTATGAATGTTTTATGTACTCTACATATTGTGTGTGTACTGTACATATTGTACTCTACTATGTATGTTTTATGTACTCTACATATTGTGTGTGTACTGTACATATTGTACTCTACTATGCATGTATTATGTACTCTACATATTGTGTGCGTACTGTATATATTGTACTCCACTATGTACATTTTATGTACTATATATATTGTAGGTATACTGTGCATATTGTACTCTACTATGTATATTTTATGTACTCTACATACTATGTGTGTACTGTGCATATTGTAGTCTACTATGTATATTTTATGTACTCTACATATTGTGTGAATATTGTGCATATTGTACTCTACTATGTATATGTTATGTACTCTACATATTTTTTGTGTACTGTGCAGGTATGTACTCTACTATGTATATTTTATGTACTCTACATATTGTGAGTGTGTACTGTGCATATTGTACTCTACTATGCATTTTTATGTACTCCACATATTGAGTACTGTGCACATTGTACTCTACTAAGCATGATTTATGTACTCTATATATTGTGTGTGTACTGTGCATATTGTGCTGTACTACACATGTTTTAAGTACTCTCCATATTGTATGTGTACTGTGCATATTGTACTCTACTATGCATGTTTTATGTACTCTACATATTGTGTGTGTACTGTACATATTTACTCTACAATGCATGTTTTATGTACTCTACATATTGTGTATGTACTGTGCATATTGTACTCTACTATGCATGTTTTATGTTCTCTACATATTGTTTGTGTACTGTACATATTGTACTCTACTATGTATGTGTTATGTACTCTGCATATTGTGTGTGTACTGTACACATTGTACTCTACTAAGCATGTTTTATGTACTCTATATACTGTATGCATACTGTACATATTGAACTCTGCTATGTATGTTTTTTGTACTATACATATTGTGTGTGTACTGTACATATTGTACTCTACTATGCATGTTTTATGTACTCTACATATTGTGTGTATACTGTGCATATTGTACTCTACTATGCATGTTTTATGTACTCTACGTATTGTGTGTGTACTGTGCATATTTTACTTTACTATGAATGTTTTATGTACTCTGCAATTTGTGTGTGTACTGTGCATATTGTACTCTATTATGCATGTTTTGTGTACTTTTCAAAT
The DNA here is from genome assembly GCA_031769625.1 of Taudactylus pleione. NCBI lineage: Eukaryota > Metazoa > Chordata > Amphibia > Anura > Myobatrachidae > Taudactylus > Taudactylus pleione. The sequence goes on along the minus strand of JAUIMM010001530.1, from coordinate 1,447,516 downwards.
TGTGTATGTACTGTGCATATTGTACTCTACTATGCATATTTTATGTACTCTACATATTGTTTGTGTACTGTGCAAATTTTATACTACTATGCATGTTTTATGTATTCTAAATGTCAGATGTACTGTGCATATTGTACTCTACTATGTATGTTTTATATACTCTACATATTATATGTGTGCTGTGCATATTGTACTATACTAAGCATGTTTTATGTACTCTACATGTTGTGTATGTACAGTGCATATTGTACTCTACTATGCATGTTTTATCTACTCTACATATTATATGTGTACTGTGCATATTGTACTATACTAAGCATGTTTTATGTACTCTACATATTGTGTGTGTACTGTGCATATTGGACTCTACTATGCATGTTTTATGTACTCTAAATATTGTTTGTGTACTGTGCATATTCTACTCTACTATGCATGTTTTATGTACTCTGCATATTGTGTGTGTACTGTACATATTATATTCTACTGTGTATGTTTTATGTACTCTACATATTGTGTGTGTACTGTACATTTTGTACTCTACTATGCATGTTTTATGTACTCTACATATTGTGTGTGTACTGTTCATTTTGTACTCTACTATGTATGTTTTATGTACTCTACATATTGTGTGTGTACTGTTCATTTTGTACTCTACTATGTATGTTTTATGTACTCTACATATTGTGTGTGTACTGTACATTTTGTACTCTACTATGTATGTTTTAAGTACTCTACATATTGTGTGTGTACTGTACATTTTGTACTCTACTATGTATGTTTTATGTACTCTACATATTGTGTGTGTACTGTACATTTTGTACTCTACTATGTATGTTTTATTTACTCTACATATTGTGTGTGTACTGTACATTTTGTACTCTACTATGTATGTTTTATGTACTCTACATATTTTGTGTGTACTGTACATTTTGTACTCTACTATGCATGTTTTATGTACTCTACATATTGTGTGTGTACTTTACATTTTGTACTCTACTATGTATGTTTTATGTACTCTACATATTGCGTGTATACTGTACATATTGTACTCTACTATGCATGTTTTATGTACTCTATATATTGTATGCATACTGTACATATTGTACTCTACTATGTATGTTTTTTGTACTCTACATATTGTGTGTGTACTGTGCATATTGTACTCTACTATGCAGGTTTTATGTACTCTACATATTGTGTGTGTACTGTTCATATTGTACTCTACTATGCATGTTTTATGTACTCTACATATTGTATGTGTTGTGCATTTTCTACTCTACAATGCATGTTTTATGTACTCTACATATTGTGTGTATACTGTGCATATTGTACTCTACTATGCATGTTTTATGTACTCTACATATTGTGTGTATACTGTGCATATTGTACTCTACTATGCATGTTTTATGTACTCTACATATTGTGTGTGTACTGTACTTTTTGTACTCTACTATGCATGTTTTATGTACTCTACATATTGTATGTGTTGTGCATTTTCTACTCTACAATGCATGTTTTATGTACTCTACATATTGTGTGTGTACTGTTCATATTGTACTCTACTATGCATGTTTTAAGTACTCTACATATTGTATGTGTATTGTGCATTTTCTACTCTACTATGCATATTTTATGTACTGTGCATATTGTGTGTGTACTGTGCATTTTCAAATCTACAATGTATATTTTATGTACTCTAGATATTGTGTGTATACTGTACATATTATACTCTACTATGCATGTTTTATATACTCTACATATTGTTTGTGTACTGTGCAGATTGTAATCTACTATGAATGTTTTATGTACTTTACATATTGTTTGTGCACTGTGCATATTGTACTATACTATGCATATTTTATGTACTCTACATATTGTGTGTATGCTGTACATAATTTTTTCTACTATGCATGTTTTATGTACTCTACATATTGTGTATGTACAGTGCATATTGTACTCTACTATGCATGTTTTATGTACTCTACATATTGTGTGTGTACTGTGCATATTATGCTATAATATGCATGTTTTATGCACTCTACATATTGTGTGTGTACTGTGCATATTATTCTATAATATGCATGTTTTATGTACTCTACAAATTGTGTGTGTACTTTTCATATTGTACTCTTCTATGTATGCTTTATGTACTCTACATATTGTGTGTATACTGTGCATATTGTACTGTACTATGCATGTTTTATGTTCTCTACATATTGTGTGTGTACTTTTCATATTGTACTCTTCTATGTATGTTTTATGTACTCTACATATTGTGTGTATACTGTGCATATTGTACTCTACTATGCATGTTTTATGTACTCTACATATTGTGTGTATACTGTGCATATTGTACTCTACTATGCATGTTTTATGTACTCTACGTATTGTGTGTGTACTGTGCATATTGTACTCTATTATGCATGTTTTATGTACTCTACATATTGTGAGCATGCTGTACATACTGTACTCCACTATGCAGATTTTATGTACTATACATATTGTGTATGTACTGTGCATATTGTACTCCACTATATATGTTTTATGTACTCTACATATTGTGTGTGTACTGTACATCTTGTACTCTACTATGAATGTTTTATGTAATCTTCACATTGTGTGTGTACTGTGCATTTTGTACTCTACTATGAATGTTTAATGTACTCTACATATTGTGTATGTACTGTGCATTTTGTACTCTACTGTGCATGTTTTTTGTACTCTACATATTGTGTGTGTACTGTACATATTGTACTCTACTATGCATGTTTTATGTACTGTGCATATTGTTTGTGTACTGTGCACATTGTACTCTACTATGAATGTTTTATGTACTTTACATATTGTTTGTGCACTGTGCATATTGTACTCTATTATGCATGCTTAATGTACTTCCATGTCAGATGTACTGTGCATATTGTACTCTACTATGCATATTTTATGTACTCTGCATATTGTGTGTGTACTGTACATATTATACTCTACTATGTATGTTTTAAGTACTCTACATATTGTTGTGTGCTGTGCATAATTTACTCTACTATGCTTGTTTTATGTACTCTAAATATTGTGTATGTACAGTGCATATTGTACTCTACTATGCATGTTTTCTCTACTCTACATATTGTGTGTGTACTGTGCATATTATTCTCTACTATGCATGTTTTATGTACTCTACATATTGTGTGTGTACTTTACATATTGTACTCTTCTATGTATGTTTTATGTACTCTACATATTGTGTGTGTACTGTATATATTGTACTCTTCTATGTATGTTTTATGTACTCTACATATTGTGTGTATACTATGCATATTGTACTCTGATATGCATGTTTTATGTACACTACATACTGTATATGTACTGTGCATATTGTACTCGACTATGCATGTTTTTTGTTCTCTACATTTTGTATTTGTACTGTGCATTTTGTACTTTACTATGCATGTTTTATGTACTCTACATATTGTATGTGTACTGTGCATTTTGTACTTTACTATGCATGTTTTATGTACACTAAATATTGTATATGTACTGTGCATATTGTACTCGACTATGCATGTTTTTTGTTCTCTACATTTTGTATGTGTACTGTGCATTTTATACTTTACTATGAATGTTTTATGTACTCTACATATTGTGTGTGTACTGTACATATTGTACTCTACTATGTATGTTTTATGTACTCTACATATTGTGTGTGTACTGTACATATTGTACTCTACTATGCATGTATTATGTACTCTACATATTGTGTGCGTACTGTATATATTGTACTCCACTATGTACATTTTATGTACTATATATATTGTAGGTATACTGTGCATATTGTACTCTACTATGTATATTTTATGTACTCTACATACTATGTGTGTACTGTGCATATTGTAGTCTACTATGTATATTTTATGTACTCTACATATTGTGTGAATATTGTGCATATTGTACTCTACTATGTATATGTTATGTACTCTACATATTTTTTGTGTACTGTGCAGGTATGTACTCTACTATGTATATTTTATGTACTCTACATATTGTGAGTGTGTACTGTGCATATTGTACTCTACTATGCATTTTTATGTACTCCACATATTGAGTACTGTGCACATTGTACTCTACTAAGCATGATTTATGTACTCTATATATTGTGTGTGTACTGTGCATATTGTGCTGTACTACACATGTTTTAAGTACTCTCCATATTGTATGTGTACTGTGCATATTGTACTCTACTATGCATGTTTTATGTACTCTACATATTGTGTGTGTACTGTACATATTTACTCTACAATGCATGTTTTATGTACTCTACATATTGTGTATGTACTGTGCATATTGTACTCTACTATGCATGTTTTATGTTCTCTACATATTGTTTGTGTACTGTACATATTGTACTCTACTATGTATGTGTTATGTACTCTGCATATTGTGTGTGTACTGTACACATTGTACTCTACTAAGCATGTTTTATGTACTCTATATACTGTATGCATACTGTACATATTGAACTCTGCTATGTATGTTTTTTGTACTATACATATTGTGTGTGTACTGTACATATTGTACTCTACTATGCATGTTTTATGTACTCTACATATTGTGTGTATACTGTGCATATTGTACTCTACTATGCATGTTTTATGTACTCTACGTATTGTGTGTGTACTGTGCATATTTTACTTTACTATGAATGTTTTATGTACTCTGCAATTTGTGTGTGTACTGTGCATATTGTACTCTATTATGCATGTTTTGTGTACTTTTCAAATTGTGTATGTACTGTGCATATTGTACTCTACTATGCATATTTTATGTACTCTACATATTGTTTGTGTACTGTGCAAATTTTATACTACTATGCATGTTTTATGTATTCTAAATGTCAGATGTACTGTGCATATTGTACTCTACTATGTATGTTTTATATACTCTACATATTATATGTGTGCTGTGCATATTGTACTATACTAAGCATGTTTTATGTACTCTACATGTTGTGTATGTACAGTGCATATTGTACTCTACTATGCATGTTTTATCTACTCTACATATTATATGTGTACTGTGCATATTGTACTATACTAAGCATGTTTTATGTACTCTACATATTGTGTGTGTACTGTGCATATTGGACTCTACTATGCATGTTTTATGTACTCTAAATATTGTTTGTGTACTGTGCATATTCTACTCTACTATGCATGTTTTATGTACTCTGCATATTGTGTGTGTACTGTACATATTATATTCTACTGTGTATGTTTTATGTACTCTACATATTGTGTGTGTACTGTACATTTTGTACTCTACTATGCATGTTTTATGTACTCTACATATTGTGTGTGTACTGTTCATTTTGTACTCTACTATGTATGTTTTATGTACTCTACATATTGTGTGTGTACTGTTCATTTTGTACTCTACTATGTATGTTTTATGTACTCTACATATTGTGTGTGTACTGTACATTTTGTACTCTACTATGTATGTTTTAAGTACTCTACATATTGTGTGTGTACTGTACATTTTGTACTCTACTATGTATGTTTTATGTACTCTACATATTGTGTGTGTACTGTACATTTTGTACTCTACTATGTATGTTTTATTTACTCTACATATTGTGTGTGTACTGTACATTTTGTACTCTACTATGTATGTTTTATGTACTCTACATATTTTGTGTGTACTGTACATTTTGTACTCTACTATGCATGTTTTATGTACTCTACATATTGTGTGTGTACTTTACATTTTGTACTCTACTATGTATGTTTTATGTACTCTACATATTGCGTGTATACTGTACATATTGTACTCTACTATGCATGTTTTATGTACTCTATATATTGTATGCATACTGTACATATTGTACTCTACTATGTATGTTTTTTGTACTCTACATATTGTGTGTGTACTGTGCATATTGTACTCTACTATGCAGGTTTTATGTACTCTACATATTGTGTGTGTACTGTTCATATTGTACTCTACTATGCATGTTTTATGTACTCTACATATTGTATGTGTTGTGCATTTTCTACTCTACAATGCATGTTTTATGTACTCTACATATTGTGTGTATACTGTGCATATTGTACTCTACTATGCATGTTTTATGTACTCTACATATTGTGTGTATACTGTGCATATTGTACTCTACTATGCATGTTTTATGTACTCTACATATTGTGTGTGTACTGTACTTTTTGTACTCTACTATGCATGTTTTATGTACTCTACATATTGTATGTGTTGTGCATTTTCTACTCTACAATGCATGTTTTATGTACTCTACATATTGTGTGTGTACTGTTCATATTGTACTCTACTATGCATGTTTTAAGTACTCTACATATTGTATGTGTATTGTGCATTTTCTACTCTACTATGCATATTTTATGTACTGTGCATATTGTGTGTGTACTGTGCATTTTCAAATCTACAATGTATATTTTATGTACTCTAGATATTGTGTGTATACTGTACATATTATACTCTACTATGCATGTTTTATATACTCTACATATTGTTTGTGTACTGTGCAGATTGTAATCTACTATGAATGTTTTATGTACTTTACATATTGTTTGTGCACTGTGCATATTGTACTATACTATGCATATTTTATGTACTCTACATATTGTGTGTGTATGCTGTACATAATTTTTTCTACTATGCATGTTTTATGTACTCTACATATTGTGTATGTACAGTGCATATTGTACTCTACTATGCATGTTTTATGTACTCTACATATTGTGTGTGTACTGTGCATATTATGCTATAATATGCATGTTTTATGCACTCTACATATTGTGTGTGTACTGTGCATATTATTCTATAATATGCATGTTTTATGTACTCTACAAATTGTGTGTGTACTTTTCATATTGTACTCTTCTATGTATGCTTTATGTACTCTACATATTGTGTGTATACTGTGCATATTGTACTGTACTATGCATGTTTTATGTTCTCTACATATTGTGTGTGTACTTTTCATATTGTACTCTTCTATGTATGTTTTATGTACTCTACATATTGTGTGAATACTGTGCTTATTGTACTCTACTATGCATGTTTTATGTACTCTACATATTGTGTGTATACTGTGCATATTGTACTCTACTATGCATGTTTTATGTACTCTACGTATTGTGTGTGTACTGTGCATATTGTACTCTATTATGCATGTTTTATGTACTCTACATATTGTGAGCATGCTGTACATACTGTACTCCACTATGCAGATTTTATGTACTATACATATTGTGTATGTACTGTGCATATTGTACTCCACTATATATGTTTTATGTACTCTACATATTGTGTGTGTACTGTACATCTTGTACTCTACTATGAATGTTTTATGTAATCTTCACATTGTGTGTGTACTGTGCATTTTGTACTCTACTATGAATGTTTAATGTACTCTACATATTGTGTATGTACTGTGCATTTTGTACTCTACTGTGCATGTTTTTTGTACTCTACATATTGTGTGTGTACTGTACATATTGTACTCTACTATGCATGTTTTATGTACTGTGCATATTGTTTGTGTACTGTGCACATTGTACTCTACTATGAATGTTTTATGTACTTTACATATTGTTTGTGCACTGTGCATATTGTACTCTATTATGCATGCTTAATGTACTTCCATGTCAGATGTACTGTGCATATTGTACTCTACTATGCATATTTTATGTACTCTGCATATTGTGTGTGTACTGTACATATTATACTCTACTATGTATGTTTTAAGTACTCTACATATTGTTGTGTGCTGTGCATAATTTACTCTACTATGCTTGTTTTATGTACTCTAAATATTGTGTATGTACAGTGCATATTGTACTCTACTATGCATGTTTTCTCTACTCTACATATTGTGTGTGTACTGTGCATATTATTCTCTACTATGCATGTTTTATGTACTCTACATATTGTGTGTGTACTTTTCATATTGTACTCTTCTATGTATGTTTTATGTACTCTACATATTGTGTGTGTACTGTATATATTGTACTCTTCTATGTATGTTTTATGTACTCTACATATTGTGTGTATACTATGCATATTGTACTCTGATATGCATGTTTTATGTACACTACATACTGTATATGTACTGTGCATATTGTACTCGACTATGCATGTTTTTTGTTCTCTACATTTTGTATTTGTACTGTGCATTTTGTACTTTACTATGCATGTTTTATGTACTCTACATATTGTATGTGTACTGTGCATTTTGTACTTTACTATGCATGTTTTATGTACACTAAATATTGTATATGTACTGTGCATATTGTACTCGACTATGCATGTTTTTTGTTCTCTACATTTTGTATGTGTACTGTGCATTTTATACTTTACTATGAATGTTTTATGTACTCTACATATTGTGTGTGTACTGTACATATTGTACTCTACTATGTATGTTTTATGTACTCTACATATTGTGTGTGTACTGTACATATTGTACTCTACTATGCATGTATTATGTACTCTACATATTGTGTGCGTACTGTATATATTGTACTCCACTATGTACATTTTATGTACTATATATATTGTAGGTATACTGTGCATATTGTACTCTACTATGTATATTTTATGTACTCTACATACTATGTGTGTACTGTGCATATTGTAGTCTACTATGTATATTTTATGTACTCTACATATTGTGTGAATATTGTGCATATTGTACTCTACTATGTATATGTTATGTACTCTACATATTTTTTGTGTACTGTGCAGGTATGTACTCTACTATGTATATTTTATGTACTCTAGATATTGTGAGTGTGTACTGTGCATATTGTACTCTACTATGCATTTTTATGTACTCCACATATTGAGTACTGTGCACATTGTACTCTACTAAGCATGATTTATGTACTCTATATATTGTGTGTGTACTGTGCATATTGTGCTGTACTACACATGTTTTAAGTACTCTCCATATTGTATGTGTACTGTGCATATTGTACTCTACTATGCATGTTTTATGTACTCTACATATTGTGTGTGTACTGTACATATTTACTCTACAATGCATGTTTTATGTACTCTACATATTGTGTATGTACTGTGCATATTGTACTCTACTATGCATGTTTTATGTTCTCTACATATTGTTTGTGTACTGTACATATTGTACTCTACTATGTATGTGTTATGTACTCTGCATATTGTGTGTGTACTGTACACATTGTACTCTACTAAGCATGTTTTATGTACTCTATATACTGTATGCATACTGTACATATTGAACTCTGCTATGTATGTTTTTTGTACTATACATATTGTGTGTGTACTGTACATATTGTACTCTACTATGCATGTTTTATGTACTCTACATATTGTGTGTATACTGTGCATATTGTACTCTACTATGCATGTTTTATGTACTCTACGTATTGTGTGTGTACTGTGCATATTTTACTTTACTATGAATGTTTTATGTACTCTGCAATTTGTGTGTGTACTGTGCATATTGTACTCTATTATGCATGTTTTGTGTACTTTTCAAATTGTGTATGTACTGTGCATATTGTACTCTACTATGCATATTTTATGTACTCTACATATTGTTTGTGTACTGTGCAAATTTTATACTACTATGCATGTTTTATGTATTCTAAATGTCAGATGTACTGTGCATATTGTACTCTACTATGTATGTTTTATATACTCTACATATTATATGTGTGCTGTGCATATTGTACTATACTAAGCATGTTTTATGTACTCTACATGTTGTGTATGTACAGTGCATATTGTACTCTACTATGCATGTTTTATCTACTCTACATATTATATGTGTACTGTGCATATTGTACTATACTAAGCATGTTTTATGTACTCTACATATTGTGTGTGTACTGTGCATATTGGACTCTACTATGCATGTTTTATGTACTCTAAATATTGTTTGTGTACTGTGCATATTCTACTCTACTATGCATGTTTTATGTACTCTGCATATTGTGTGTGTACTGTACATATTATATTCTACTGTGTATGTTTTATGTACTCTACATATTGTGTGTGTACTGTACATTTTGTACTCTACTATGCATGTTTTATGTACTCTACATATTGTGTGTGTACTGTTCATTTTGTACTCTACTATGTATGTTTTATGTACTCTACATATTGTGTGTGTACTGTTCATTTTGTACTCTACTATGTATGTTTTATGTACTCTACATATTGTGTGTGTACTGTACATTTTGTACTCTACTATGTATGTTTTAAGTACTCTACATATTGTGTGTGTACTGTACATTTTGTACTCTACTATGTATGTTTTATGTACTCTACATATTGTGTGTGTACTGTACATTTTGTACTCTACTATGTATGTTTTATTTACTCTACATATTGTGTGTGTACTGTACATTTTGTACTCTACTATGTATGTTTTATGTACTCTACATATTTTGTGTGTACTGTACATTTTGTACTCTACTATGCATGTTTTATGTACTCTACATATTGTGTGTGTACTTTACATTTTGTACTCTACTATGTATGTTTTATGTACTCTACATATTGCGTGTATACTGTACATATTGTACTCTACTATGCATGTTTTATGTACTCTATATATTGTATGCATACTGTACATATTGTACTCTACTATGTATGTTTTTTGTACTCTACATATTGTGTGTGTACTGTGCATATTGTACTCTACTATGCAGGTTTTATGTACTCTACATATTGTGTGTGTACTGTTCATATTGTACTCTACTATGCATGTTTTATGTACTCTACATATTGTATGTGTTGTGCATTTTCTACTCTACAATGCATGTTTTATGTACTCTACATATTGTGTGTATACTGTGCATATTGTACTCTACTATGCATGTTTTATGTACTCTACATATTGTGTGTATACTGTGCATATTGTACTCTACTATGCATGTTTTATGTACTCTACATATTGTGTGTGTACTGTACTTTTTGTACTCTACTATGCATGTTTTATGTACTCTACATATTGTATGTGTTGTGCATTTTCTACTCTACAATGCATGTTTTATGTACTCTACATATTGTGTGTGTACTGTTCATATTGTACTCTACTATGCATGTTTTAAGTACTCTACATATTGTATGTGTATTGTGCATTTTCTACTCTACTATGCATATTTTATGTACTGTGCATATTGTGTGTGTACTGTGCATTTTCAAATCTACAATGTATATTTTATGTACTCTAGATATTGTGTGTATACTGTACATATTATACTCTACTATGCATGTTTTATATACTCTACATATTGTTTGTGTACTGTGCAGATTGTAATCTACTATGAATGTTTTATGTACTTTACATATTGTTTGTGCACTGTGCATATTGTACTATACTATGCATATTTTATGTACTCTACATATTGTGTGTGTATGCTGTACATAATTTTTTCTACTATGCATGTTTTATGTACTCTACATATTGTGTATGTACAGTGCATATTGTACTCTACTATGCATGTTTTATGTACTCTACATATTGTGTGTGTACTGTGCATATTATGCTATAATATGCATGTTTTATGCACTCTACATATTGTGTGTGTACTGTGCATATTATTCTATAATATGCATGTTTTATGTACTCTACAAATTGTGTGTGTACTTTTCATATTGTACTCTTCTATGTATGCTTTATGTACTCTACATATTGTGTGTATACTGTGCATATTGTACTGTACTATGCATGTTTTATGTTCTCTACATATTGTGTGTGTACTTTTCATATTGTACTCTTCTATGTATGTTTTATGTACTCTACATATTGTGTGAATACTGTGCTTATTGTACTCTACTATGCATGTTTTATGTACTCTACATATTGTGTGTATACTGTGCATATTGTACTCTACTATGCATGTTTTATGTACTCTACGTATTGTGTGTGTACTGTGCATATTGTACTCTATTATGCATGTTTTATGTACTCTACATATTGTGAGCATGCTGTACATACTGTACTCCACTATGCAGATTTTATGTACTATACATATTGTGTATGTACTGTGCATATTGTACTCCACTATATATGTTTTATGTACTCTACATATTGTGTGTGTACTGTACATCTTGTACTCTACTATGAATGTTTTATGTAATCTTCACATTGTGTGTGTACTGTGCATTTTGTACTCTACTATGAATGTTTAATGTACTCTACATATTGTGTATGTACTGTGCATTTTGTACTCTACTGTGCATGTTTTTTGTACTCTACATATTGTGTGTGTACTGTACATATTGTACTCTACTATGCATGTTTTATGTACTGTGCATATTGTTTGTGTACTGTGCACATTGTACTCTACTATGAATGTTTTATGTACTTTACATATTGTTTGTGCACTGTGCATATTGTACTCTATTATGCATGCTTAATGTACTTCCATGTCAGATGTACTGTGCATATTGTACTCTACTATGCATATTTTATGTACTCTGCATATTGTGTGTGTACTGTACATATTATACTCTACTATGTATGTTTTAAGTACTCTACATATTGTTGTGTGCTGTGCATAATTTACTCTACTATGCTTGTTTTATGTACTCTAAATATTGTGTATGTACAGTGCATATTGTACTCTACTATGCATGTTTTCTCTACTCTACATATTGTGTGTGTACTGTGCATATTATTCTCTACTATGCATGTTTTATGTACTCTACATATTGTGTGTGTACTTTTCATATTGTACTCTTCTATGTATGTTTTATGTACTCTACATATTGTGTGTGTACTGTATATATTGTACTCTTCTATGTATGTTTTATGTACTCTACATATTGTGTGTATACTATGCATATTGTACTCTGATATGCATGTTTTATGTACACTACATACTGTATATGTACTGTGCATATTGTACTCGACTATGCATGTTTTTTGTTCTCTACATTTTGTATTTGTACTGTGCATTTTGTACTTTACTATGCATGTTTTATGTACTCTACATATTGTATGTGTACTGTGCATTTTGTACTTTACTATGCATGTTTTATGTACACTAAATATTGTATATGTACTGTGCATATTGTACTCGACTATGCATGTTTTTTGTTCTCTACATTTTGTATGTGTACTGTGCATTTTATACTTTACTATGAATGTTTTATGTACTCTACATATTGTGTGTGTACTGTACATATTGTACTCTACTATGTATGTTTTATGTACTCTACATATTGTGTGTGTACTGTACATATTGTACTCTACTATGCATGTATTATGTACTCTACATATTGTGTGCGTACTGTATATATTGTACTCCACTATGTACATTTTATGTACTATATATATTGTAGGTATACTGTGCATATTGTACTCTACTATGTATATTTTATGTACTCTACATACTATGTGTGTACTGTGCATATTGTAGTCTACTATGTATATTTTATGTACTCTACATATTGTGTGAATATTGTGCATATTGTACTCTACTATGTATATGTTATGTACTCTACATATTTTTTGTGTACTGTGCAGGTATGTACTCTACTATGTATATTTTATGTACTCTAGATATTGTGAGTGTGTACTGTGCATATTGTACTCTACTATGCATTTTTATGTACTCCACATATTGAGTACTGTGCACATTGTACTCTACTAAGCATGATTTATGTACTCTATATATTGTGTGTGTACTGTGCATATTGTGCTGTACTACACATGTTTTAAGTACTCTCCATATTGTATGTGTACTGTGCATATTGTACTCTACTATGCATGTTTTATGTACTCTACATATTGTGTGTGTACTGTACATATTTACTCTACAATGCATGTTTTATGTACTCTACATATTGTGTATGTACTGTGCATATTGTACTCTACTATGCATGTTTTATGTTCTCCACATTTTGTATGTGTACTGTGCATTTTGTACTTTACTATGCATGTTTTATGTTCTCTACATATTGTTTGTGTACTGTACATATTGTACTCTACTATGTATGTGTTATGTACTCTGCATATTGTGTGTGTACTGTACACATTGTACTCTACTATGCATGTTTTATGTACTCTATATACTGTATGCATACTGTACATATTGAACTCTGCTATGTATGTTTTTTGTACTATACATATTGTGTGTGTACTGTACATATTGTACTCTGCTATGTATGTTTTATATACTCTACATATTATATGTGTACTGTGCATATTGTACTCCACTATGTATGTTTTATGTACTCTACATATTGTGTGTGTACTGTACATATTGTACTGTACTATGCATATTTTATGTACTCTACATATTGTGTGTGTACTGTACATATTTACTCTACTATGCATGTTTTATGTACTCTATATATTGTGTGTGTACTGTGCAGGTATGTACTCTACTATGTATATTTTATGTACTCTACATACTGCGTGTGTACTGTACATAATGTACTCTACTAAGTATATTTTATGTACTCTCCATATTGTGTGTGTACTTTGCAAGTATGTACTCTACTATGTATATTTTATGTACTCTTTATATTGTGTGTGTTCTGTGCATATTGTACTCTACTATGCATATTTTATGTACTATACATGTCGTATGTACTGTGCATATTGTACTATACTATGCATGTTTTATGTTCTCTACATATTGTTTGTGTACTGTGCATATTATTCTCTATCTGCAGGTTTAATGTACTCTACATATTGTGTATGTACAGTGCATATTGTACTCTACTATGCATGTTTTATGTACTCTACATATTGTGTGTGTACTGTGCAGGTATGTACTCTACTATGTATATTTTATATACTCTACATATTGTGTGTGTTCTGTGCACATTGTACTCTACTATGCATGATTTATGTACTCTACATGTCAGATGTACTGTGCATATTGTACTCTACTACGCATGTTTTATGAATTCTACATATTGCGTGTGTACTGTACATATTGTACTGTACTATGCATTTTTTATGTTCTCTATATTTTGTATGTGTACTGTGCATTTTGTACTTTACTATGCATACTTTATTTACTCTAGATATTGTGTGTGTACTGTGCATATTGTACTCTACTAAGCATGTTTTATGTTCTCTACATTTTGTATGTGTACTGTGCATTTTGTACTTTACTATGAACGTTTTATGTACTCTACATATTTTGTTTGTGTACTGTACATATTGTACTCTACTATGCATGTTTTATGTACTCTACATATTGTGTGTGTACTGTGCATATTGTATTCTACTATGCATGGTTTATGTACTCTACATATTGTGTGCGTACTGTATATATTGTACTCTACTATGTATATTTTATGTACTATACATATTGTATGTGTACTGTGCATATTCTACTCTACTATGTATGTTTTATGTACTCTACATATTGTTTGTGTACTGTGCATATTGTACTGTACTATGCATGTTTTATGTACTCTACATAATGTGTGTGTTCTTTACGTACTGTACGCTACTATGTATGTTTTATGTACTCTACATATTCTGTGTGTACTGTGCATATTGTACTCTACTATGCATGTTTTATGTACTGTACGTATTGTGTGTACTATACATATTGTACTCTACTATGCATGTTTTATGTGCTCTACATATTGTGTTTACTATACATATTGTACTATACTATGCATGTTTTATTTACTCTACATATTGTATATGGACTGTGCGTATTGTACTCTACTATGCATATTTTATGTTCTCTACATTATGTATGTGTACAGTGCATTTTGTACTTTACTATGCATGTTTTATGTACTCTACATGTTAGATGCACTGTACATATTGTACTCTACTATGCATGTTTTATGTACTCTACATGTGAGATGTACTGTGCATATTGTAGTCTACTATGCATGTTTTATGTACTCTACATATTGTGTGTGTACTGTGCATATTGAACTCTACTATGTATGTTTTATGTATTATACATATTGTGTGTGTACTGTACATATTGTTCTCTACTATGCATATTTTATGTAGTCTACATATTGTGTGTGTACTGTGCATGTTGTACTCTACTATGCATGTTTTATGTACTCTACATATTGTGTGTGTACTGTGCATATTGTGCTCTACTATGCATGTTTTATGTACTCTACATATTGTATATGTACTGTGCATATTGTACTCTACTATGCGTTTTTTTTTCTCTACATTTTGTATGTGTACTGTGCATTTTGTACCTTACTATGAATGTTTTATGTATTCTACATATTGTATGTGTACTGTGCATATTGTACTCTGATATGCATGTTTTATGTACACTACATATTGTATATGTACTGTGCATATTGTACTCTACTATGTATGTATTATGTACTCTACATATTGTATGTGTACTGTGCATTTTGTACTTTACTATGCATGTTTTATGTACTCTACATATTGTATGTGTACTATGCATATTGTACTCTGATATGCATGTTTTATGTACACTACATACTGTGTGTGTACTGTGCATATTGTACTCGACTATGCATGTTTTTTGTTCTCTACATTTTGTATGTGTACTGTGAATTTTATACTTTACTATGAATGTTTTAATTACTCTACATATTGTGTGTGTACTGTACATATTGTACTTTACTATGAATGTTTTATGTACTCAAAATATTGTGTGTGTACTGTACATATTGTACTCTACTATGTATGTTTTATGTATGCTACATATTGTGTGTGTACTGTACATATTGTACTCTACTATGCTTGTATTATGTACTCTACATATTGTGTGCGAACTGTATATATTGTACTCTACTATGTATATTTTATGTACTCTACATACTATGTGTGTACTGTGCATATTGTTGTCTACTATGTATATGTTATGAACTCTACATATTGTTTGTGTACTGTGCAGGTATTTACTCTACTATGTATATTTTATGTACTCTACATATTGTGTGTGTGTACTGTGCATATTGTACTTCACTAAGCATGTTTTATGTACTCCACATATTGAGTACTGTGCACATTGTACTCTACTAAGCATGATTTATGTACTCTACATGTCAGATGTACTGTGCATATTGTACTCTAGTATGCATGTATTATGTACTCTACATATTGTGTGCGTACTGTATATATTGTACTCTACTATGTACATTTTATGTACTATACATATTGTATGTGTACTGTGCATATTGTGCTGTACTACACATGTTTTATGTACTCTCCATATTTTGTGTGTACTGTGCATATTGTACTCTACTATGCATGTTTTATGTACTCTACATATTGTGTGTGTACTGTACATATTTACTCTACTATGCTTGTTTTATGTACTCTACATATTGTGTATGTACAGTGCATATTGTACTCTACTATGCATGTTTTATGTTCTCTACATTTTGTATGTGTACTGTGCATTTTGTACTTTGCTATGCATGTTTTATGTTCTCTATATATTGTGTGTGTACTGTACACATTGTACTCTACTATGCATGTTTTATGTACTCTATATACTATATGCATACTGTACATATTGAACTCTGCTATGTATGTTTTTTGTACTATACATATTGTGTGTGTTCTGTGCATATTGTACTCTACTATGTATGTTTTATGTACTCTACATATTGTGTGTGTACTGTGCATATTGTACTCTGCTATGTATGTTTTATATACTCCACATATTATATGTGTACTGTGCATATTGTACTATACTATGCATGTTTCATGTACTCTACATATTGTATGTCTATTGTGAATTTTCTACTCTACTATGCATGTTTTATGTACTCTGCATATTGTGTGTGTACTGTGCATTTTCAACTCTACAATGTATATTTTATGTACTCTAGATATTGTGTGTATACTGTACATATTATACTCTACTATGTATGTTTTAAGTACTCTACATATTGTTGTGTACTGTACATATTGTACTCTACTATGCATGTTTTATATACTCTACATATTGTTTGTGTACTGTGCATATTGTACTCTGCTATGAATGTTCTATGTACTCTACATATTGTTTGTGCACTGTGCATATTGTACTCTACTATGCATATTTTATGTACTCTACATGTCATATGTACTATGCATATTGTACTCTACAATGCATGTTTTATGTACTCTACATATTGTGTGTGTGTGTGTGCTGTGCATAATTTACTCTACTATGCATGTTTTATGTACTCTACATATTGTGTATGTACAGTGCATATTGTACTCTACTATGCATGTTTTATCTACTCTGCATATTGTGTGTGTACTGTGCATATTATTCTCTACTATGCATGTTTTATTTACTCTACATATTGTATATTTACTGTGCGTATTGTAGTCTACTATGCATATTTTATGTTCTCTACATTATGTATGTGTACTGTGCATTTTGTACTTTACTATGCATGTTTTATGTACTATACATGTTAGATGTACTGTGCATATTGTACTCTACAATGCATGTTTTATGTACTCTACATGTGAGATGTACTGTGCATATTTTAGTCTACTATGTAAGTATTATGTACTCTACATATTGTGTATGTACGTTGCATATTGTACTCTACTATGCATGTATTATGTACTCTACATATTGTATATGTACTGTGCAAATTGTACTCTACAATGCATTTTTTTATTTTCTCTACATTTTGTCTGGGTACTGTGCTTTTTGTACTTTACTATGCATGTTTTATGTACTCTACATATTGTGTGTGTACTGTGCATATTGTACTCTGATATGCATGTTTTATGTACTCTACATATTGTATATGTACTGTGCATATTGTACTCGACTATGCATGTTTTATGTTCTCTACATATTGTGTGTGTACTGTGCAGATATGTACTCTATTATGTATATTTTATGTACTCTACATATTGTGTGTGTGTACTGTGCATATTGTACTCTACTATGCATGTTTTATGTACTCTACATATTGTGTGTGTGTACTGTGCATATTGTACTCTACTATGCATGTTTTATGTACTCTACATATTGTGTTTGTACTGTGCATATTGTACTCTACATATTGTGTGTGTACTGTGCATATTGTACTCTACTATGTATATTTTGTACTCTACATACTGTGTGTGTACTGTGCATATTGTAGTCTACTATGTATATTTTATGTACTCTACATACTGTGTGTGTACTGTGCATATTGTAGTCTACTATGTATATTTTATGTACTCTACATATTGTGTGTGTACTGTGCAGGTATATACTCTGTTATGTATATTTTATGTACTCTACATATTGTGTGTGTGTACTGTGCATATTGTACTCTACTATGCATGTTTTATGTACTCTACATATTGAGTACTGTGCACATTGTACTCTACTAAGCATGATTTATGTACTCAACATGTCAGATGTACTGTGCATATTGTACTCTACTATGCATGTTTTATGTACTCTATATATTGTGTATGTACTGTGCTTATTGTACTCTACTATGCATGTTTTATGTACTCTACATATTGTTTGTGCACTTTGCATATTGTACTCTACTATGCATGTTTAATGTACTTCCATGTCAGATGTACTATGTATATTGTACTCTACTATACATGTTTTATGTACTTTACAAGTTGGGTGTGTACTGTGCATATTGTACTGTACTATGCATGTTTTATATACTCTACAAATTGTGTGTGTACTGTGCATATTGTTCTCTATTATGCATGTTTTGTGTACTTTACAAATTGTGTATGTACTGTGCATATTGTACTCTACTATGCATGTTTTATGTACTCTACTTGTTGTATGTGTACTGTGCATTTTGTACTCTACTTTACATGTTTTATTTACTGTACATATTTTGAATGTACTGTGCATATTGTACTCTACTATGCATGTTTATGTACTCTACATATTGTGTGTGTACTGTGCATATTGTTCTCTATTATGCATGTTTTGTGTACTTTACAAATTATGTATGTACTGTGCATATTGTACTCTACTATACATGTTTTATGTACTCTACAAATTGTGTGTGTACTGTGCATATTGTTCTCTATTATGCATGTTTTGTGTACATTACAAATTGTGTATGTACTGTACATATTGTACTCTAATATGCATGTTTTATGTACTCTACATATTGTGTGTGTACTGTGCATATTGTATTCTACTATGCATGGTTTATGTACTCTACATATTGTGTGTGTACTGTGCATATTGTATTCTACTATGCATGTTTTTTGTACTCTACATATTGTATGTGTATTGTGCATTTTCTACTCTACTATGCATGTTTTATGTACTCTACATATTATGTGTTTACTGTGCATGTTATTCTCTACTATGCATGTTTTATGTACTCTACATATTGTGTGTGTACTTTTCATATTGTTCTCTACTATGCATGTTTAATGGACTTCCATGTCAAATGTACTGTGCATATTGTACTCTTCTATATATGTTTTCTATTCTCTACATATTGTGTGTGTGCTGTGCATATTGTACTCTACTATGCATGTATTATGTACTCTACATATTAAGTGTGTACTGTGCATATTCTACTGTACTATGCATGTTTTATGTACTCTACATAATTAGTGTGTTATTTACATACTGTACTCTACTATGTATGTTTTATGTACTCTACATATTCTGTGTGTACTGTGCATATTGTACTCTACTATGCATGTTTTATGTACTTTACAAATTGGGTGTGTACTGTGCATATTGGACTGTACTATGCATGTTTTATGTACTCTACATATTGTTTTTGTACTGTGCAAATTTTACACTACTATGCATGTTTTATGTACTCTACATGTCAGATGTACTGTGTATATTGTACTCTACTATGCATGTTTTATATACTCTACATATTATATGTGTACTGTGCATGTTGTACTCTACTATGCATGTTTTATGTACTCTACATGTTGTATGTGTACTGTGCATTTTGTACTCTACTTTACATGTTTTATTTACTGTACTTATTTTGTATGTACTGTGCATATTGTACTCTACTATGCATGTTTTATGTACTCTACATATTGTGTGTGTACTGTGCATATTGTACTCTACTATGCATGTTTTATGTACTCTACATATTGTGTATGTACTGTGCTTATTGTACTCTACTATGCATGTTTTATGTACTCTACATATTGTGTGTGTACTGTGCATATTGTGCTCTACTATGCATGTTTTATATACTCTACATATTGTATGTGTATTGTGCATTTTCTACTCTACTATCTATGTTCTATGTACTCTAGATATTGTTTTTATACAGTACATATTGTTCTCTACTATGTATGTTTTATATACTCTACTTATTGTTTGTATACTGTGCATATTGTACTCTACTATGCATGTTTAATGGACTTCCATGTCAGATGTACTGTGCATATTGTACTCTACTATGCATATTTTATGTACTCTACAAGTCATATGTACGGTGCATATTGTACTCTACTATGCATGTTTTATGTACTCTACATATTGTGTGTGTGTGCTGTGCATAATTTACTCTACAATGCATATTTTATGTACTCTACATATTGTGTGTGTACTGTGCATATTGTACTCTACTATGCATGTTTTATGTACTCTACATATTGTGTGTATACTGTGCATATTGTACTCTACCATGCATGTTTTATGTACTCTACAAATTGTGTGTGTACTGTGCATATTGAACTCTATTATGAATGTTTTATGTACTTTACAAATGATGTATGTACTGTGCATATTGTATGTGTATTGTGCATTTTGTACTCTACTTTGCATGTTTTATTTACTGTACATATTCTGTATGTACTGTGCATATTGTACTCTACTATACATGTTTTATGTACTCTACATATTGTGTGTGTACTGTGCATATTGTACTCTACTATGCATGTTTTATATACACAATATATTGTATGTGTACTGTACATATTGTACTCTACTGTGCATGTTTTATGTACTCTACTTATTGTGTGTGTACTGTGCATATTGTACTCTACTATGCATGTTTTATGTACTCTACATATTGTATGTGTACTGTACATATTGTACTCTACTGTGCATGTTTTATGTACTCTACTTATTGTGTGTGTACTGTGCATATTGTACTGTACTATGCATGTTTTATGTACTCTACATATTGTGTGTGTACTGTGCATATTGTACTCTACTATGCATGTTTTATGTACTCTACATATTGTGTGTGTACTGTGCATATTGTACTCTACTATGCATGTTTTATGTACTCTACATATTGTGTGTGTACTGTACATATTGTATTATACAATGTATATCTTATGTACTCTACATATTGTGTGTGTACTGTGCATATTGTACTCTACTATGCATGTTTTATGTACTCTACATATTGTGTGTGTACGGTACATATTGTACTATACTATGTATATTTTATGTACTCTCCATATTGTGTGTGTACTGTGCATATTGTACTCTACTATACATGTTTTATGTACTCTACATATTGTGTGTGTACGGTGCATATTGAACTCTACTATGCATGTTTTATGTACTCTACATATTGTGTGTGTACTGTGCATATTGTACTCTACTATGCATGTTTTATGTACTCTACATATTGTGTGTGTACTGTGCATATTGTACTCTACTATGTATGTTTTATGTACTCTACATATTGTGTGTGTACTATGCATATTGTACTCTACAATGTATGTTTTATGTACTCTACATATAGTGTGTGTGTACTGTCAATATTGTACTCTACTATGCATGTTTTCTGTACTCTACATATTGTGTGTGTATTGTGCATATTGTACTCTACTGTTCTTGTTTTATGTGCTCTACATATTGTGTGTGTACTGTGCATATTGTACTCTACTTTGTATGTTTTATGTACTCTACATATTGAGTGTGTACTGTGCATATTGTACTCTACTATGTATATTTTATGTACTCTACATACTGTGTGTGTACTGTGCATATTGTAGTCTACTATGTATATTTTATGTACTCTACATATTGTGTGTATACTTTGCATATTGTACTCTACTATGTATATTTTATGTACTCTACATATTGTGTGTGTACTGTGCAGGTATGTACTCTATTATGTATATTTTATGTACTCTACATATTGTGTGTGTGTACTGTGCATATTGTACTCTACTATGCATGTTTTATGTACTCTACATATTGTGTGTGTACTGTGCATATTGTACTCAACTATGCATGTTTTATATACTCTACATATTGTGTGTACTGTACATATTGAACTCCACTATGCATGTTTTCTGTACTTTACTAGTTGGGTGTGTACTGTGCATATTGTACTGTACTATGCATGTTTTATATACTCTACAAATTGTGTGTGTACTGTGCATATTGTTCTCTATTATGCATGTTTTGTGTACTTTACAAATTGTGTGTGTACTGTGCATATTGTACTCTACTATGCATGTTTTATGTACTCTACATATTGTGTATGTACTGTGCTTATTGTACTCTACTATGCATGTTTTATGTACTCTACATATTGTGTGTGTACTGTGCATATTGTGCTCTACTATGCATGTTTTATATACTCTACATATTGTATGTGTATTGTGCATTTTCTACTCTACTATCTATGTTCTATGTACTCTAGATATTGTGTGTATACAGTACATATTGTTCTCTACTATGTATGTTTTATATACTCTAATTATTCTTTGTATACTGTGCATACTGTACTCTACTATGCATGTTTAATGGACTTCCATGTCAGATGTACTGTGCATATTGTACTCTACTATGCATATTTTATGTACTCTACAAGTCATATGTACTGTGCATGTTGTACTCTACTATGCATGTTTTATGTACTCTACATATTGTGTGTGTGTGCTGTGCATAATTTACTCCACAATGCATATTTTATGTACTCTACATATTGTGTGTGTACTGTGCATATTATTCTCTACTATGCATGTTTTATGTACTCTACATATTGTGTGTTTACTGTGCGTATTGTACTATACTATCCTTGTTTTATTTACTCTACATATTGTGTGTATACTGTGCATATTGTACTCTATTATGAATGTTTTATGTACTTTACAAATGATGTATGTACTGTGCATATTGTATGTGTATTGTGCATTTTGTACTCTACTTTGCATGTTTTATTTACTGTACATATTCTGTATGTACTGTGCATATTGTACTCTACTATACATGTTTTATGTACTCTACATATTGTGTGTGTACTGTGCATATTGTACTCTACTATGCATGTTTTATATATACAATATATTGTATGTGTACTGTACATATTGTACTCTACTGTGCATGTTTTATGTACTCTACTTATTGTGTGTGTACTTTGCATATTGTACTCTACTATGCATGTTTTATGTACTCTACATATTGTGTGTGTAATGTACATATTGTACTATACTATGTATATTTTATGTACTCTACATATTGTGTGTGTACTGTGCATATTGTACTCTACTATGCATGTTTTATGTACTCTACATATTGTGTGTGTACTGTGCATATTGTACTCTACTATGCATGTTTTATGTACTCTACATATTGTGTGTGTACTGTACATATTGTACTATACTATGTATATTTTATGTACTCTACATATTGTGTGTGTGTACTGTGCATATTGTACTCTACTATGCATGTTTTATGTACTCTACATATTGTGTGTGTACTGTGCATATTGTACTCTACTATGCATGTTTTATGTACTCTACAAATTGTGTGTGTACTGTGCATATTGAACTCTATTATGAATGTTTTATGTACTTTACAAATGATGTATGTACTGTGCATATTGTATGTGTATTGTGCATTTTGTACTCTACTTTGCATGTTTTATTTACTGTACATATTCTGTATGTACTGTGCATATTGTACTCTTTATACATGTTTTATGTACTCTACATATTGTGTGTGTACTGTGCATATTGTACTCTACTATGCATGTTTTATATACACAATATATTGTATGTGTACTGTACATATTGTACTCTACTGTGCATGTTTTATGTACTCTACTTATTGTGTGTGTACTTTGCATATTGTACTCTACTATGCATGTTTTATGTACTCTACATATTGTGTGTGTAATGTACATATTGTACTATACTATGTATATTTTATGTACTCTACATATTGTGTGTGTACTGTGCATATTGTACTCTACTATGCATGTTTTATGTACTCTACATATTATGTGTGTACTGTGCATATTGAACTCTACTATGCATGTTTTATGTACTCTACATATTGTGTGTGTACTGTACATATTGTACTATACTATGTATATTTTATGTACTCTACATATTGTGTGTGTACTGTGCATATTGTACTCTACTCTGCATGTTTTATGTACTCTACATATTGTGTGGGTACGGTACATATTGTACTATACTATGTATATTTTATGTACTCTACATATTGTGTGTGTACTGTGCATATTGTACTCTACTATGAATGTTTTATGTACTCTACATATTGTGTGTGTACTGTCCATATTGTACTCTACTATGCATGTTTTATGTACTCTACATATTGTGTGTGTACTGTGCATATTGTACTCTACTATGTATGTTTTATGTACTCTACATATTGTGTGTGTACTATGCATATTGTACTCTACAATGCATGTTTTATGTACTCTACATATTGTGTGTGTACTGTCAATATTGTACTCTACTATGCATGTTTTCTGTACTCTACATATTGTGTGTGTATTGTGCATATTGTACTCTACTGTTCTTGTTTTATGTGCTCTACATATTGTGTGTGTACTGTGCATATTGTACTCTACTATGTATATTTTATGTACTCTACATACTGTGTGTGTACTGTGCATATTGTAGTCTACTATGTATATTTTATGTACTCTACATATTGTGTGTATACTTTGCATATTGTACTCTACTATGTATATTTTATGTACTCTACATATTGTGTGTGTACTGTGCAGGTATGTACTCTATTATGTATATTTTATGTACTCTACATATTGTGTGTGTGTACTGTGCATATTGTACTCTACTATGCATGTTTTATGTACTCTACATATTGTGTGTGTACTGTGCATATTGTACTCTACTATGTATATTTTATGTACTCTACATACTGTGTGTGTACTGTGCATATTGTAGTCTACTATGTATATTTTATGTACTCTACATATTGTGTGTATACTTTGCATATTGTACTCTACTATGTATATTTTATGTACTCTACATATTGTGTGTGTACTGTGCAGGTATGTACTCTATTATGTATATTTTATGTACTCTACATATTGTGTGTGTACTGTGCATATTGTACTCTACTATGCATGTTTTATGTACTCTACATATTGAGTACTGTGCACATTGTACTCTACTAAGCATGATTTATGTACTCTACATGTCAGATGTACTGTGCATATT
Organism: Taudactylus pleione; assembly: GCA_031769625.1. NCBI lineage: Eukaryota > Metazoa > Chordata > Amphibia > Anura > Myobatrachidae > Taudactylus > Taudactylus pleione. The sequence goes on along the minus strand of JAUIMM010001530.1, from coordinate 1,421,130 downwards.
GTACTGTACTATGTATGTTTTATGTACTCTATATATTGTGTGTGTACTGTGCATATTGTGCTGTACTACACATGTTTTATGTACTCTCCATATTGTGTGTACTGTACATATTGAACTCCACTATGCATGTTTTCTGTACTTTACAAGTTGGGTGTGTACTGTGCATATTTTACTGTACTATGCATGTTTTATATACTCTACAAATTGTGTGTGTACTGTGGATATTGTTCTCTATTATGCATGTTTTGTGTACTTTACAAATTGTGTATGTACTGTGCATATTGTACTCTACTATGCATGTTTTATGTACTCTACATGTTGTATGTGTACTGTGCATTTTGTACTCTACTTTACATGTTTTATTTACTGTACATATTTTGTTTGTACTGTGCATATTGTACTCTACTATGCATGTTTATGTACTCTACATATTGTGTGTGTACTGTGCATATTGTACTCTACTATGCATGTTTTATGTACTCTACATATTGTGTGTGTCATGTGCATATTGTTCTCTATTATGCATGTTTTGTGTACTTTACAAATTGTGTATGTACTGTGCATATTGTACTCTACTATGCATGTTTTATGTACTCTACAAATTGTGTGTGTACTGTGGATATTGTTCTCTATTATGCATGTTTTGTGTACATTAAAAATTGTGTATGTACTGTACATATTGTACTCTACTATGCATGTTTTATGTACTCTACATATTGTATGTGTATTGTGCATTTTCTACTCTACTATGCATGTTTTATGTACTCTGCATATTGTGTGTATACTGTACATATTGTACTCTACTATGCATGTTTTATGTACTCTACTCATTGTGTGTGTACTGTGCATATTGTATTCTACTATGCATGGTTTATGTACTCTACATATTGTGTGTGTACTTTTCATATTGTTCTCTACTATGCATGTTTAATGTACTTCCATGTCAAATGTACTGTGCATATTGTACTCTTCTATATATGTTTTCTATTCTCTACATATTATGTGTGTGCTGTGCATATTGTACTCAACTATGTATGTTTTATGTACTCTACATTTTCTGTGTGTACTGTGCATATTGTACTCTACTATGCATGTTTTATGTACTTTACAAATTGGGTGTGTACTGTGCATATTGGACTGTACTATGCATGTTTTATGTAATCTACATATTGTTTTTGTACTGTGCAAATTTTACACTACTATGCATGTTTTATGTACTCTACATGTCAGATGTACTGTGTATATTGTACTCTACTATGCATGTTTTATATACTCTACATATTATATGTGTACTGTGCATGTTTTACTCTACTATGCATGTTTTATGTACTCTACATGTTGTATGTGTACTGTGCATTTTGTACTCTACTTTACATGTTTTATTTACTGTACATATTTTGTATGTACTGTGCATATTGTACTCTACTATGCATGTTTTATGTACTCTACATATTGCGTGTGTACTGTGCATATTGTGCTCTACTATGCATGTTTTATATATTCTACATATTGTATGTGTATTGTGCTTTTTCAACTCTACTATCTATGTATTATGTACTCTAGATATTGTGTGTATACAGTACATATTGTTCTCAACTATGTATGTTTTATATACTCTACTTATTTTTTGTATACTGTGCATATTGTACTCTACTATGCATGTTTAATGGACTTGCATGTCAGATGTACTGTGCATATTGTACTCTACTATGCATATTTTATGTACTCTACAAGTCATATGTACTGTGCATATTGTACTCTACTATGCATGTTTTATGTACTCTACATATTGTGTGTGTGTGCTGTGCATAATTTACTCTACAATGCATATTTTATGTACTCTACATATTGTGTGTGTACTGTGCATATTGAACTCTACTATGCATGTTTTATGTACTCTACATATTGTGTGTGTACTGTGCATATTGTACTCTACTATGCATGTTTTATGTACTCTACAAATTGTGTGTGTACTGTGCATATTGAACTCTATTATGAATGTTTTATGTACTTTACAAATGATGTATGTACTGTGCATATTGTATGTGTATTGTGCATTTTGTACTCTACTTTGCATGTTTTATTTACTGTACATATTCTGTATGTACTGTGCATATTGTACTCTACTATACATGTTTTATGTACTCTACATATTGTGTGTGTACTGTGCATATTGTACTCTACTATGCATGTTTTATATACACAATATATTGTATGTGTACTGTACATATTGTACTCTACTGTGCATGTTTTATGTACTCTACTTATTGTGTGTGTACTGTGCATATTGTACTCTACTATGCATGTTTTATGTACTCTACATATTGTATGTGTACTGTACATATTGTACTCTACTGTGCATGTTTTATGTACTCTACTTATTGTGTGTGTACTGTGCATATTGTACTCTACTATGCATGTTTTATGTACTCTACATATTGTGTGTCAGATGTACTGTACATATTGTATTATACAATGTATATCTTATGTACTCTACATATTGTGTGTGTACTGTGCATATTGTACTCTACTATGCATGTTTTATGTACTCTACATATTGTGTGTGTACGGTACATATTGTACTATACTATGTATATTTTATGTACTCTCCATATTGTGTGTGTACTGTGCATATTGTACTCTACTATGCATGTTTTATGTACTCTACATATTGTGTGTGTACGGTGCATATGGAACTCTACTATGCATGTTTTATGTACTCTACATATTGTGTGTGTACTGTGCATATTGTACTCTACTATGCATGTTTTATGTACTCTACATATTGTGTGTGTACTGTGCATATTGTACTCTACTATGTATGTTTTATGTACTCTACATATTGTGTGTGTACTATGCATATTGTACTCTACAATGCATGTTTTATGTACTCTATATATAGTGTGTGTGTACTGTCAATATTGTACTCTACTATGCATGTTTTCTGCACTCTACATATTGTGTGTGTATTGTGCATATTGTACTCTAGTGTTCTTGTTTTATGTGCTCTACATATTGTGTGTGTACTTTGCATATTGTACTCTACTTTGTATGTTTTATGTACTCTACATATTGTGTGTGTACTGTGCATATTGTACTCTACTATGTATATTTTATGTACTCTACATACTGTGTGTGTACTGTGCATATTGTAGTCTACTATGTATATTTTATGTACTCTACATATTGTGTGTATACTTTGCATATTGTACTCTACTATGTATATTTTATGTACTCTACATATTGTGTGTGTACTGTGCAGGTATGTACTCTATTATGTATATTTTATGTACTCTACATATTGTTTGTGTGTACTGTGCATATTGTACTCTACTATGCATGTTTTATGTACTCTACATATTGTGTGTGTACTGTGCATATTGTACTCAACTATGCATGTTTTATGTACTCTACATATTGTGTGTACTGTACATATTGAACTCCACTATGCATGTTTCTGTACTTTACTAGTTGGGTGTGTACTGTGCATATTGTACTGTACTATGCATGTTTTATATACTCTACAAATTGTGTGTGTACTGTGCATATTGTTCTCTATTATGCATGTTTTGTGTACTTTACAAATTGTGTGTGTACTGTGCATATTGTACTCTACTATGCATGTTTTATGTACTCTACATATTGTGTATGTACTATGCTTATTGTACTCTACTATGCATGTTTTATGTACTCTACATATTGTGTGTGTACTGTGCATATTGTGCTCTACTATGCATGTTTTATATACTCTACATATTGTATGTGTATTGTGCATACTGTACTCTACTATGCATGTTTAATGGACTTCCATGTCAGATGTACTGTGCATATTGTACTCTACTATGCATATTTTATGTACTCTACAAGTCATATGTACTGTGCATGTTGTACTCTACTATGCATGTTTTATGTACTCTACATATTGTGTGTGTGTGCTGTGCATAATTTACTCTACAATGCATATTTTATGTACTCTACATATTGTGTGTGTACTGTGCATATTATTCTCTACTATGCATGTTTTATGTACTCTACATATTGTGTGTTTACTGTGCATATTGTACTATACTATCCTTGTTTTATGTACTCTACATATTGTGTGTATACTGTGCATATTGTACTCTATTATGAATGTTTTATGTACTTTACAAATGATGTATGTACTGTGCATATTGTATGTGTATTGTGCATTTTGTACTCTACTTTGCATGTTTTATTTACTGTACATATTCTGTATGTACTGTGCATATTGTACTCTACTATACATGTTTTATGTACTCTACATATTGTGTGTGTACTGTGCATATTGTACTCTACTATGCATGTTTTATATACACAATATATTGTAGGTGTACTGTACATATTGTACTCTACTGTGCATGTTTTATGTACTCTACTTATTGTGTGTGTACTTTGCATATTGTACTCTACTATGCATGTTTTATGTACTCTACATATTGTGTGTGTAATGTACATATTGTACTATACTATGTATATTTTATGTACTCTACATATTGTGTGTGTACTGTGCATATTGTACTCTACTATGCATGTTTTATGTACTCTACATATTGTGTGTGTACTGTGCATATTGTACTCTACTATGCATGTTTTATGTACTCTACATATTGTGTGTGTACTGTACATATTGTACTATACTATGTATATTTTATGTACTCTACATATTGTGTGTGTACTGTGCATATTGTACTCTACTATGCATGTTTTATGTACTCTACATATTGTGTGTGTACGGTACATATTGTACTATACTATGTATATTTTATGTACTCTACATATTGTGTGTGTACTGTGCATATTGTACTCTACTATGCATGTTTTATGTACTCTACATATTGTGTGTGTACGGTGCATATTGAACTCTACTATGCATGTTTTATGTACTCTACATATTGTGTGTGTACTGTGCATATCGTACTCTACTATGCATGTTTTATGTACTCTACAAATTGTGTGTGTACTGTGCATATTGAACTCTATTATGAATGTTTTATGTACTTTACAAATGATGTATGTACTGTGCATATTGTATGTGTATTGTGCATTTTGTACTCTACTTTGCATGTTTTATTTACTGTACATATTCTGTATGTACTGTGCATATTGTACTCTACTATACATGTTTTATGTACTCTACATATTGTGTGTGTACTGTGCATATTGTACTCTACTATGCATGTTTTATATACACAATATATTGTATGTGAACTGTACATATTGTACTCTACTGTGCATGTTTTATGTACTCTACTTATTGTGTGTGTACTTTGCATATTGTACTCTACTATGCATGTTTTATGTACTCTACATATTGTGTGTGTAATGTACATATTGTACTATACTATGTATATTTTATGTACTCTACATATTGTGTGTGTACTGTGCATATTGTACTCTACTATGCATGTTTTGTGTACTCTACATATTGTGTGTGTACTGTGCATATTGAACTCTACTATGCATGTTTTATGTACTCTACATATTGTGTGTGTACTGTACATATTGTACTATACTATGTATATTTTATGTACTCTACATATTGTGTGTGTACTGTGCATATTGTACTCTACTCTGCATGTTTTATGTACTCTACATATTGTGTGTGTACGGTACATATTGTACTATACTATGTATATTTTATGTACTCTACATATTGTGTGTGTACTGTGCATATTGTACTCTACTATGCATGTTTTATGTACTCTACATATTGTGTGTGAACTGTCCTTATTGTACTCTACTATGCATGTTTTATGTACTCTACATATTGTGTGTGTACTGTGCATATTGTACTCTACTATGTATGTTTTATGTACTCTACATATTGTGTGTGTACTATGCATATTGTACTCTACAATGCATGTTTTATGTACTCTACATATTGTGTGTGTACTGTCAATATTGTACTCTACTATGCATGTTTTCTGTACTCTACATATTGTGTGTGTATTGTGCATATTGTACTCTACTGTTCTTGTTTTATGTGCTCTACATATTGTGTGTGTACTGTGCATATTGTACTCTACTATGTATATTTTATGTACTCTACATACTGTGTGTGTACTGTGCATATTGTAGTCTACTATGTATATTTTATGTACTCTACATATTGTGTGTATACTTTGCATATTGTACTCTACTATGTATATTTTATGTACTCTACATATTGTGTGTGTACTGTGCAGGTATGTACTCTATTATGTATATTTTATGTACTCTACATATTGTGTGTGTGTACTGTGCATATTGTACTCTACTATGCATGTTTTATGTACTCTACATATTGTGTGTGAACTGTGCATATTGTACTCTACTATGTATATTTTATGTACTCTACATACTGTGTGTGTACTGTGCATATTGTAGTCTACTATGTATATTTTATGTACTCTACATATTGTGTGTATACTTTGCATATTGTACTCTACTATGTATATTTTATGTACTCTACATATTGTGTGTGTACTCTGCAGGTATGTACTCTATTATGTATATTTTATGTACTCTACATATTGTGTGTGTGTACTGTGCATATTGTACTCTACTATGCATGTTTTATGTACTCTACATATTGAGTACTGTGCACATTGTACTCTACTAAGCATGATTTATGTACTCTACATGTCAGATGTACTGTGCATATTGTACTGTACTATGCATGTTTTATGTACTCTATATATTGTGTGTGTACTGTGCATATTGTGCTGTACTACACATGTTTTAAGTACTTTACAAGTTGGGTGTGTACTGTGCATATTTTACTGTACTATGCATGTTTTATATACTCTACAAATTGTGTGTGTACTGTGCATATTGTTCTCTATTATGCATGTTTTGTGTACTTTACAAATTGTGTATGTACTGTGCATATTGTACTCTACTATGCATGTTTTATGTACTCTACATGTTGTATGTGTACTGTGCATTTTGTACTCTACTTTACATGTTTTATTTACTGTACATATTTTGTTTGTACTGTGCATATTGTACTCTACTATGCATGTTTATGTACTCTACATATTGTGTGTGTACTGTGCATATTGTACTCTACTATGCATGTTTTATGTACTCTACATATTGTGTGTGTCATGTGCATATTGTTCTCTATTATGCATGTTTTGTGTACTTTACAAATTGTGTATGTACTGTGCATATTGTACTCTACTATGCATATTTTATGTACTCTACAAATTGTGTGTGTACTGTGGATATTGTTCTCTATTATGCATGTTTTGTGTACATTAAAAATTGTGTATGTACTGTACATATTGTACTCTACTATGCATGTTTTATGTACTCTACATATTGTATGTGTATTGTGCATTTTCTACTCTGCTATGCATGTTTTATGTACTCTGCATATTGTGTGTATACTGTACTTATTGTACTCTACTATGCATGTTTTATGTACTCTACTCATTGTGTGTGTACTGTGCATATTGTATTCTACTATGCATGGTTTATGTACTCTACATATTGTGTGTGTACTTTTCATATTGTTCTCTACTATGCATGTTTAATGTACTTCCATGTCAAATGTACTGTGCATATTGTACTCTTCTATATATGTTTTCTATTCTCTACATATTGTGTGTGTGAGTGCATATTGTACTCTACTATGCATGTATTATGTACTCTACATATTGAGTGTGTACTGTGCATATTGTACTGTACTATGCATGTTTTATGTACTCTACATAATGTGTGTGTTATTTACATACTGTACTCTACTATGTATGTTTTATGTACTCTACATTTTCTGTGTGTACTGTGCATATTGTACTCTACTATGCATGTTTTATGTACTTTACAAATTGGGTGTGTACTGTGCATATTGGACTGTACTATGCATGTTTTATGTACTCTACATATTGTTTTTGTACTGTGCAAATTTTACACTACTATGCATGTTTTATGTACTCTACATGTCAGATGTACTGTGTATATTGTACTCTACTATGCATGTTTTATATACTCTACATATTATATGTGTACTGTGCATGTTTTACTCTACTATGCATGTTTTATGTACTCTACATGTTGTATGTGTACTGTGCATTTTGTACTCTACTTTACATGTTTTATTTACTGTACATATTTTGTATGTACTGTGCATATTGTACTCTCCTATGCATGTTTTATGTACTCTACATATTGTGTGTGTACTGTGCATATTGTGCTCTACTATGCATGTTTTATATACTCTACATATTGTATGTGTATTGTGCTTTTTCAACTCTACTATCTATGTATTATGTACTCTAGATATTGTGTGTATACAGTACATATTGTTCTCTACTATGTATGTTTTATATACTCTACTTATTTTTTGTATAATGTGCATATTGTACTCTACTATGCATGTTTAATGGACTTCCATGTCAGATGTACTGTGCATATTGTACTCTACTATGCATATTTTATGTACTCTACAAGTCATATGTACTGTGCATATTGTACTCTACTATGCATGTTTTATGTAATCTACATATTGTGTGTGTGTGCTGTGCATAATTTACTCTACAATGCATATTTTATGTACTCTACATATTGTGTGTGTACTGTGCATATTGAACTCTACTATGCATGTTTTATGTACTCTACATATTGTGTGTGTACTGTGCATATTGTACTCTACTATGCATGTTTTATGTACTCTACAAATTGTGTGTGTACTGTGCATATTGAACTCTATTATGAATGTTTTATGTACTTTACAAATGATGTATGTACTGTGCATATTGTACTCTACTATGCATGTTTTATGTACTCTACATATTGTGTGTGTACTGTACATATTGTACTCTACTGTGCATGTTTTATGTACTCTACTTATTGTGTGTGTACTGTGCATATTGTACTCTACTATGCATGTTTTATGTACTCTACATATTGTATGTGTACTGTACATATTGTACTCTACTGTGCATGTTTTATGTACTCTACTTATTGTGTGTGTACTGTGCATATTGTACTCTACTATGCATGTTTTATGTACTCTACATATTGTGTGTGTACTGTGCATATTGTACTCTACTATGCATGTTTTATGTACTCTACATATTGTGTGTGTACTGTGCATATTGTACTCTACTATGCATGTTTTATGTACTCTACATATTGTGTGTGTACTGTACATATTGTATTATACAATGTATATCTTATGTACTCTACATATTGTGTGTGTACTGTGCATATTGTACTCTACTATGCATGTTTTATGTACTCTACATATAGTGTGTGTGTACTGTCAATATTGTACTATACTATGCATGTTTTCTGTACTCTACATATTGTATGTGTACTGTGCATATTGTACTCTACTATGCATGTTTTATGTACTCTACATATTGTGTGTGTACGGTGCATATTGAACTCTACTATGCATGTTTTATGTACTCTACATATTGTGTGTGTACTGTGCATATTGTACTCTACTATGCATGTTTTATGTACTCTACATATTGTGTGTGTACTGTGCATATTGTACTCTACTATGTATGTTTTATGTACTCTACATATTGTGTGTGTACTATGCATATTGTACTCTACAATGCATGTTTTATGTACTCTACATATAGTGTGTGTGTACTGTCAATATTGTACTCTACTATGCATGTTTTCTGTACTCTACATATTGTGTGTGTATTGTGCATATTGTACTCTACTGTTCTTGTTTTATGTGCTCTACATATTGTGTGTGTACTGTGCATATTGTACTCTACTTTGTATGTTTTATGTACTCTACATATTGTGTGTGTACTGTGCATATTGTACTCTACTATGTATATTTTATGTACTCTACATACTGTGTGTACACTGTGCATATTGTAGTCTACTATGTATATTTTATGTATTCTACATATTGTGTGTATACTTTGCATATTGTACTCTACTATGTATATTTTATGTACTCTACATATTGTGTGTGTACTGTGCATATTGAACTCTACTATGCATGTTTTACGTACTCTACATATTGTGTGTTTACTGTGCATATTATTCTCTACTATGCATGTTTTATGCACTCTACATATTGTGTGTGTACAGTGCATATTGTACTGTACTATGCATGTTTTATGTACTCTACATATTGTGTGTGTACTTTTCATATTGTACTCTACTTTGTATGTTTTATGTACTCTACATATTGTGTGTGTACTGTGCATATTGTACTATACTATCCATGTTTTATGTACTCTACATATTGTGTTTGTACTGTGCATTTTGTACTCTACTGTGCATTTTTTATGTTCTCTACATATTGTGTGTGTACTGTGCATATTGTACTCTACTATGCATGTTTTATGTACTCTACATATTGTGTGTGTACTGTACATATTGTATTATACTATGTATATTTTATGTACTCTACATATTGTGTGTGTACTGTGCATATTGTACTCTACTATGCATGTTTTATATACTCCTCATATTGTGTTTGTACTGTGCATATTGTACTCTACTATGCATGTTTATGTACTCTACATTTGAGATGTACTGTGCATATTGTACTCTACTTGGCATTTTTTATGTACTTTACATGTTGTGTGTGTACTGCACATATTGTACTCTACTATGCATGTTTTATGTACTCTACATGTCAGATGTACTGTGCATATTGTACTCTACTATGCATGTTTTATGTACTCTAAATGTGAGATGTACTGTGCATATTGTATTCTTCTGTGGATATTTTATGTACTCTACATATTGTGTGTGTACTGCACATATTGTACTCTACTATGCATGTTTTATGTACTCTATATATTGTGTATGTACTGTGCATAGTGTACTTTACTATGCATGTTTTATGTACTCTACATGTTGTGTGTGTACTGTGCATATTGTACTCTACTATGTATGTTTTATGTGCTCTACATATTGTGTGTGTACTGTGCATTTTATACTCTACTATGCATGTTTTATGTACTCTACATATTGTGTATGTACTGTGCATATTGTACTCTACTATGCATGTTTTATGTACTCTATATATTGTGTGTGTACTGTACATATTGTACTCTACTATGCATGTTTTATGTACTGTACATATTGTGTGTGTACTGTGCATATTGTACTTTACTATGCATGTTTTTAGTACTCTATATATTGTACTCTACTATGCATGTTTTATGTATTCTACATATTGTGTGTGTACTGTATATATTGTCCTGTAATATGCATATTTTATGTTCTCTACATTTTGTGTGTGCTGTACATATTGTACTCTACTATGCATGTTTTATGTACTCTACATAGTGTGTGTGTACTGTACGTATTGTACTCTACTATATATGTATTATGTACTGTACATTTTGTACTCTACTATGCATGTTTTATGTACTCTATATATTGTGTTTGTAATGTACATATTTTACTCTACTATGCATGTTTTATGTACTGTACATATTGTGTGTGTACTGTGCATATTGTACTTTACTATGCATGTTTTATGTACTCTATATTGTACTCTACTATGCATTTTTTATGTATTCTACATATTGTGTGTGTACTGTACATATTGTTCTCTAATATGGATATTTTATGTACTCTACATTTTATGTGTGCTGTACATATTGTTACTCTACTATGCATGTTTTATGTACTCTATATATTGTGTATGTACTGTGCATATTGTAGTTTACTATGCATGTTTTATGTACTCTACATATTGTGTGTGTGTACTGTGCATATTGTGCTCTACTATGTATGTTTTATGTGCTCTACATATTGTGTGTGTACTGTGCATTTTGTAGTCTACTATGCATGTTTTATGTACTCTACATATTGTGTATGTTCTGTGCTTATTGTACTCTACTATGCATGTTTTATGTACTGTACATAGTGTGTGTGTACTGTGCATATTGTACTCTACTATGTATGTATTATGTTCCCTACATATTGTACTCTACTATGCATGTTTTATGTACTGTACATATTGTGTGTGTTCTGTGCATATTGTACTTTACTATGCATGTTTTATGTACTCTATCTATATATTTTGTATGTACTGTTCATATTGTCCTGATTTGGCTGGGAGCCTCCTGATTTTCGGGTGCCGCTCCTGTCCCCCTAGAAAGACAGTCAAGCCTCCCGGCAGCCAGCAACCCTCCCAACCACCCCCCCCAGAATAATCTAAATACCCCCGTAGCGGGGGGGTTGGGCAGTGCCGTGATTCGAGATGAATCGCGTCTTTGTTGGCCTTCCACCTGCTTCACGATGCTGAAAATAACGGCATTGTGAAGATGGGACGGGGCCACGATGACGCGATCACGCTTTCCCATTCCCGGTTTCCTCTCCCAATGTTACGTCATTGGCCGGGCACTCCCCACGCTGTTAGCCGACAATCAGCTCCCTCCATAAGGAGGGAACTGATTGTCGGCAAGTATGACTCTTCTATACATGTTGGATGTACTCTACATGTGATATGTACTGTGCATATTATACCTTTACTTCACCTGTTCTATTCCCTTTCCCCCCAGTGTTGTGTGTGAAGCAGCAGAGCGATGGCTGACCTCTCCATAAGGACATACAGGAGCGGAGACTATGACGCGGTGCGGGCCTTATTCGCTGAAGGGATGCTGACTTATATTCCTAGTACCAGTTTGCTCCTGTTGAAGCGTCCTCATGTCTACGTTACCATCTTTGTGTCATTTATCTCCCTCCGCATGGTTTTCGGATCCTATTTGCTGTCTCTGTCGGGCACAACGAGTCTGTTGGCTGCAGGTTTCATTATATTAAAGTCTGTATTTCACTTCTACATTAATAAAGTTCATAGTACGGACTTGCTGAACATTGAGGGGTCTTACATGACAGGACACAACTCCTGCTTCTGGGTTGCGGAGTCCAATGGTCGGGTCATTGGGATTGTTGGGGTCCAGCCCGTCCCCGATTCCTGCCATGCCGTGGTGCTACGACGCCTGGCTGTGACTAAAGACCAGCGACACCGGGGAACAGCTAGGAAACTCTGTATGACGGTCATTGACTTTGCACGCCAGCGCGGATATAAACAAGTGACTTTAAACTCATCAACACTGTTGCATGCTGGTCACCGGCTGTATCGGCGCCTGGGCTTCCGGATAACAAGAGTTAAACAGTCTCAAAATCTGGGTGGTAAAATTGTAAATTCTTCTATTATTTATTACACCTATGACATAATGTAAGTGTATAACTGCTGGAGCGGATTTATTTTATGTCCTTAGATTTGCTGAGCAGTTACGTTATACATAGCAGAAGTGTAACATGATGGGATATACTGTATTACAGCAAAATAAAACTACGCACACTTACCTGACTTCTGTGTGGGCAGTAGCCAGTCACAACCTATTATAATATTGGACATTTACACATTTAGATGTCTTTAGGTCCCTGTACATCAGCAATCAGAGAACAACAGTTGAACATTTTGATGATGTGTGACCCAAATGAACAGTATCACAGTCTAGCAATCTGCACCCTTACATTACAGAGCTTTTTCAGTGATTTGCAGATTTTCTATACAGGAAAGACAGAGCTGGCAATCTTGAAAGACTCATCGTTTTACTAGTAATGATCGGCAAATCGGCTGATCATTTCCGTACACTAGCAATCTACAGTCCCAATTCATCTGTGACATCCAACATGTTGGACAACCTGATTTGGTGATCGCAATTGTCAATCGGAGAAGCACATTCAGATTTTCTTTGTAATCCACTAATTAACCATAAAAACTTTGTGCTCTGGCCTCTGAGGAACTGTAATCATCTAATTAATTATAGTATGTAGCCTTGATAAGTCTTTCCTGTTATAAATATTTACATACAAAATAATTGAGCGAAAACTCGGCCTTGTTCTTTAGAACCCGTGAGCAGCGGATAAGCCGTACTGACGCTATAATGCAATTTGTGTTCCACGCTATAATGGAGGTCGTCACCTTGTTTCACATTATTTAATTTTTTATATATTGTCTTTTTTGAAGATATACAGATAAACGTAAACAATGCAGACATATCACATCTGAAATATAACATAACAAAACTTGATAACACAAATAATATACTGCATATCAAGTAGAGAATATCTTATGTAAAAGAAAAATAACAAAACCGAAAAAGAAAAATCAGACAAAAAAGAGAAACTAGAAAGAGAGGTAAAAAGAAATGAAGGGGAAAGTGATGGGAAGAGTTAGGAAGGGATCATCTCAAATAAGAAGCGTGGTTACTTTCCGAGAGTCATAAGTTACGTATAGGTGATTTGGAAGACATATAATTCTTGTTGTCATCCGAGGACTTATATTCTAATCAAAGGAACCAGGTACTAGCAAAGTCAGAAGACTTATCCGAAGAGGAATACAAAATATCCTCCATTGACATAAAATGATCAAGCTTCTGGAACCAATCCTTACATGTAGGGGGTATAGAAAATTTCCAAGTACTGGAATAACAGCGCATGCTGCGTTTCTGAGGTTGTGAAGCAAAGATTTCCTGAACTGGGCCGCCAGGATTGATGAGTAATAGTAGGGGACAATCCCACCATATATGTAGCAAGGAGCCAAAAGCGGTAGAGCATCTCCAGCAGGAACTGGAAACAGATGGAAAGATGGGTTGCAGTCAGAATGAGGAATGTCCCATTTTTCTTGGATCTCCGAGAATTGCTTTATTCCAAAGGTGCTCACCAGCTGGCCGACTCTAAAGAGGCCAACGTGTTCCAATAGGAAAAGTGGGAAGGGTTAATGCCTGTCGTGAACCTAGGACTAGCCAAAAATTAAGTGAGAGGACCGAAAAGTTAAGAAATGGAAGGGAGAAGCCACAAAGTTTTCCATAGAGAGAGAGCATGGGAGATATGGTTGGGTGAGGAGCAAAGATTTTAGGGAGAGAAGGTAACCATGGCACTATCTCAGGCTGCTGTTTCATGAAGCAGCCTTCAATGGCAACCCATTGCTTAATATCTCTATATCTGGTCCATTCGAGGATTCTGTTTAGGTGTATGGTATGATAACAAGATTTAATGTCCGAAAGTTGAAGACTTTCTTGTTCATGACAATAGATCACATCTAATTCTAGGTCTTTTCCGGGAACAAAAGAACTGACGGATCAGTAAAGCAAGTGATCAGAACCAAGACTCCGACACAGCAATCGGCAAGGCCTGACAGACATAGAACAATTTGGGCAGTGTATTCATCTTAACCACATTAATTTTCCCTAGCCAAGAAAGCTGCTTCAAGTGTCAATGGTTATAATCTGAACAAACCGAGGAAAGAGGGGGGGGGGATTTCTAGTGAGTTTAATTCCTAAATATATAATATGGGTAGGATGCCAGGTAAATGTAAAGGATGCTTGAAGACTTGTTACTCTAGAGGGGAAGAAGAGATGTTAAGGGCCCTAGATTTTGAGAAGTTAATTTTGAAGTTGGATAATTTCCCAAATTTTTCAAATCCTAACATTAGGTGTGGTAATGATGTAACCGGGTGGGTGATAGTGGCTAACAGATCATAAGCGAATAATGCAAGTTTGTGTTCTACCCCTCCAACTTGTATACCAGAGATATGAGGATTGGCTCTAATGGAGCTCGCTAAGGGTTCTCTGCAAAGCACAACAATTATTGGGGATAGCGGGCATCCCTGCCGGGTACCATTGCTTATAGAGAAGGCATCCAACAAAGTGCCATTGACTCTCACTCTCGCTGATGGAAATGCATATAAAGCTAGGATTCTTTGTAGGGCAAGAAGACCCAATCCCATGTGACCAAGAACAGACCTCATGAACGTCCAACTGATCTTATCAAATGCTTTTTCAGCGGCAGTTGATAGGAGACTGGTGGACACGTTTATCTGTGGCACCTATTGAATCAGTTTAAGGATTTTAATAGTATTATTGTAAGCAACTCTGCACCTGATGAAGCCCACCCAATCATTGTGAATTAGTTGTGGAAGGAGTGGATGTATCCTGCTGGCTATGAGCTTAGCATATAATTTAGTGTTAAAATTGGTTTGTAGCTTGGACACAGGGAGGGATCCTTGCTTGGTTTAGGGATGACCGATATATGTGCTTCCAAAGATTGGTTGGAAACCTGTGAATCTGTTGGGACTACACTAAAAGCATGAAGAAGCATAGGAGCCAATTTGTCTTTAAAACTTTTATAATATGCAATTGTTAGGCCATATGGGCCAGGGCTCTTACCTGAGGGGGAGGAGGATATGGCTGACTCAACCTCCTGTAACATGAAAGGAAGTTCTAAGGACTCTCTATCTAAGGAAGAGTGTGTGGGAAAAGAGACTGTAGAGAGGTAATCCAATACATCTTGGAAGGAAGGATGGAAAGTAGATCCAGGAGAAGAACCCGCCAGGTTATAAAGAGTAGAATAGTATTGTCTAAAGCAGGAACCAATTTTCAAGGTCAAAGAGTGGGGTATGCCTGAACTGTAGATATAAATCCAGATGCTCGCTGACTGTCAAGACCCGAGCTAGAAGCCTCCCCGGTTTATACTCCTATTGGTAGAACCGGCTTTTGCACTTCCACAAAGATGATTATATTTTATCGTAAAGTAGCTTATTAAGTGCTGTTTGAGCCTCTGACAGCTCCAGGTAAATTTCGTTAGATAGAGAAGATTTGTGAGAAGATTCAAGTAGGCAGATATGCCGAGTCAGGCCAAGATGTGGACGAATTTATGTTTTTAATAAAAGAACCAAGCTGAATGACTTTGCCTCGGAGGAAACATTTATGAGCCTACCATATGGTAATATGGGACACATCAGGAGTATCATTATGTGCCAGGTAGTCAGCCGAATCAATCTCAGCCCTACAATAAGCGTCCTGTAGGAGAGACTCCTTGAGCCGGCAAGTGCACTGAGGAATGCTTTGACCAGGTAATCAGTCCAAAAAGTAGCATCAGCTCAAAAATAGGTATTCTAATCGGGAAAAGATTTTGTGGGGGTGGGAGTAGAATGAGTAGTCGCGACTGGTAGGGTGCAAGATCCTCTAGGAGTCGGCCAGCTGGTGATCATGGAAACTCCGTCAAACTTGACTGTATTTAGCTTGCAAAAACCAAGGGGAACTATTGGAAATGTCAAGTGTGGGGTCTAGAGTCCAGTTAAAATCTCCCCCCAAAACTGTAATACCCTTCACCAGAGGGTCAAGCTGGTCTAGAGCTGTTTTAAGAAAGGTGTGTTGGGAATGGTTTAGGGCATATACAGTCAGGTGCATAAATATTGGGACATTGACAGAATTTTCATATTTTGGCCTCTATTCACCACCACAATGGGTTTGAAATGAAACAAACAAGATGTGCTTTAACTGCAGACTTTCAGATTTAATTTGAGGGTAATTACATCCAAATCAGGTGAACAGTGTAGGAATTCCAACGGTTTCTATATGTGCCTCCCACTTTTTAAGGGGCCAAAAGTAATGGGACTATCAACTCAAAAGCTATTTCATGGACAGGTGTGGGCTATTCCCTCATTATTTCATTATCAATTAAGCAGGTAAAAGGTCTGGAGTTGATTCTAGGTGTGACATTTGCATTGTGGAATCAGTTGCTGTCAACTCTCAATATGAGATCCAAAGAGCTGTCACTATCAGTGAAGCAAGACATCATTAGGCTGAAAAATCAAAACAAACCCATCAGAGAGATAGCAAAAACATTAGGTGTGGCCAAATCAACTGTTTGGAACATTCTTAAAAAGAAAGAACGCACTGGAGAGCTCAGCAACACCAAAAGACCCGGAAGACCACGGAAAATAACTGTGGTGGATGACAGAATTATTATTTCCCTGGTGAAGAAAAACCCATTTACAACAGTTGGCCAAATCAAGAACACTCTCCAGGAGGTAGGTGTATATGTGTCAAAGTCAACAATCAAGAGAAGACTTCACAAGAGTGAATATAGAGGGTTCACCACAAGATGTAAACCATTGGTGAGCCACAAAAACAGGAAGACCAGATTAGAGTTTGCCAAACAACATCTGAAAAAGCCATTACAGTTCTGGAACAACATCCTATGGACAGATGAGACAAAGATCAACTTGTACCAGAGTGATGGGAAGAGAAGAGTATGGAGAAGGAAAAGGTATAATGGTGATCCCTGGGGCAAAGAAAGAGAAAGGGGATAGTAAGAGAGAAAAGGTATAATGGTGATCCCTGGGGCAAAGAAAGAGAAAAGGGATAGTAGGAGAGAAAAGTTATATAATGGCGATCCCTGGGGCAAAGAAAGAGAAAGGGGAGAGTAGGAGAAAGAGGTATAATGGTGATCCCTGGGGCAAAGAAAGAGAAAGGGGAGAGTAGGAGAAAGAGGTATAATGGTGATCCCTGGGGCAAAGAAAGAGAAAGGGGAGAGTAGGAGAAAAAGGTATAATGGTGATCTCTGGGGCAAAGATAGAGAAAGGGGAGAGTAGGAGAAAAAAGGTATAATGGTGATCCCTGGGGCAAAGAAAGAGAAAGGGGAGAGTAGGATCAAGAGGTATAATGGTGATCCCTGGGGAAAAGAAAGAGAAAGGGGAGAGTAGGAGAAAGAGGAATAATGGTAATCCCTGGGGCAAAAAAAGAGAAAGGGGAGAGTAGGAGAGAAAAGGTATAATGGCGATCCCTGGGGCAAAGATAGAGAACGGGGAGAGAAGGAGAAAGAGGTATAATGGTGATCCCTGGGACAAAGAAAGAGAAAGGGGAGAGTAGGAGAAAAGAGGTATAATGGTGATCCCTGGGGCAAAGATAGAGAACGGGGAGAGTAGGAGAGAAAAGGTATAATGGTGATCCCAGGGGCAAAGAAAGAGAAAGGGGGAGTAGGAGAAAAAATAGGAAAAGAAGAGAAAAACAAACAGAAATAAAATATTAATCAACATCAAGAACAATGAAATTCCTGCATCTGAGACAACAGAATATATATAATAATCCAGTGTCACAGTAAGTAGTAACATAGAGTGCAGGTAAAGGGTCAAATGGGGTCAGAGTCAAATGCAATCCCAATTGTATAGAAAATAACACCTCTTATCAATAGAAAAAGCAGATAATACAAATATCATATATGTATGTGATCATAGAAAAACCTGTAACATCTGTGTTATAACATGAAAACATGTAACAGTAAAAATGACAATTCATCTCAGAAAATAGGAAAATGAAACGTGGAGATAATTATATAAAATGTATGCTGTATACCTGGAAAGCGATATTGGCAGAAAGACTAAAAAAGTTATACAATTTTTAGGAATGAGTCCCAACAACAATTTATACAGCACTGAACCTGGACAGGAACATAAGGAAAAACAGAGGGGAACCACAAAAAGCATACAACAACATAAACCTCATGTGTCCTCCAGCTCAGGAGGATCAGTAATACTTCTCAGACGCCATCTTGATGTTGGAACTGTTTCCAAGAAGAACGTTTTTCCAGGTGAGAAGGTAAATCCAGCTGGGCCAAACCAGGGGGAGGCCCACCGTAGAGCAGAATGAAGGAATATCTGAGGGAGTGTGGGGTGAGTATGTTTTACCGGAAAAAGTCACATGAAGATGAAATGGAAAACCCCATTGGTAGTACCTCAACTGACCTTTGCGGAGTTCATCCGTCAATGGTTTTAAGGTTTTACGAAGCTGTAATGTATAACAAGATAAGTCTTGATAAATGTGGATAGTATCACCACTGAAATCCACTTCATCAATCTGTCAGACTTTAGGCATTATCTCTTCCTTTTGCGAAAAGTAGTGTAGTCGACAAATGACATCTGTTGGCCTGTCAGAAGAGGGACCACAGGGATGTAGGGCCCGATGAGCTTTGTCGAAGATTATTTTGTCATTCGGATCATTACCAAGGATCTCATTAAAAATCTTCATCAGGGCATCGATTATAGTAGGTTAGGGGATTGAACATCTTCTGGAAGGCCTCTGATGCTGATATTATTCTGTCTCCCTCTGTTGTTTCTAAGATCATCTATCCTAGACTTCAACGATTGTAATTCAGCAGACTGTGATGAGAAGATATTTGTCAATTTAGAGAGGGTGGTATCTGTAGCTTCTTGACTCTCTTCTAATGATGTAAGGTGATTTGCGAGTTGTGACAGGTCTGGCTTAACAGATGCCATTTCCTCTCTGGTAGTTTTAAGATCTTGCTTAGTTGGCAGCGTTTTAATATAGGTCAAGATTTCTTAAATCTTGCTACCCAGTTTGGAAGAGGATGGAAGGATGAGTCTCCAGCAGAAGGGCTTGGTGGATTGGATGGTGCCGGGGAAGAGTTGGATGTGTCGAAGGTACAGTAGTGCTCTCTTTGTAGGGAGTCAGAAGAAGGACAGGTCTCAAGTCTGGTTGAGAGGAATCATTCCGGGGACGAGGATTGTCCTTTTTCTGTGCTGATGTCTTATCTTTGCCCATAGTTATATTTTTTAAATTAGTTGTTGAATGGGCTGGCGGAGCGGTAAGTACATAAAGACGTCACATAGGACCACAGTTGAGAACAGACCCCCAGAGGCCAATGGCCAGGCCGCCATTGCAGAAATCGTAGTCACATCTTCAATGGTGCAGGAGTCCGAGCACTGGGCACCCCATATATTAAAACAGTGGTGTATGAGGGGCTTGTAGTGGGGAATGCCTTGAGATATTTTAATGACATAGTTGAAGAGGGCACCAGAAAGGAAAAATGTGCAATGTGCTTAAACAGTGTGGTTACAACAGCTAACCACAAGATGGAGCCAGAACCTCACTAATAGGAATCAGAATAGAGAGCCATGTGTCAGCAGAGTGGCTGTATCAGAATTCTCCCCAGATGTTATGAAAGATTGGTCAGGCTGTGGGGTGATTAGTAGCAGAGGGCACTAGGAGGGGAAATCACAGGCACTCACCACTATTTCCAGAGGGTCAGCCGGGTCACAGGGACCATCTCACAGGACAACCCCCGGCAATGAAAAAGCCCGGCAGTCAGATGGACCCATCTACAGCAGGTCCATGCTGTGTCTCTATGGCGCGCTGTGACTCTATGGCATGCTGTGTCTCTATGGCGCTCTGTGTCTCTATGGTGCGCTGTCTGTATGGCGCTCTGTGTCTCTATGGCGACCGCACATTATTTATATTCCACTTGGCAGGTGCAGTTTCTCCATCTGACCATGGCCTCCTGCGCGTGGGGCTGTGCATTTTTGGATGCAGCCGCTGTCAGCGACACGCCCCTGACACACCAGCATCTGCTTAGCCATGCCCATGTTACTTCCCATGAACCCCCACTGATTTCCACTGTTCCTGCATCTGATTCTGTGCTGCATCTCTGAGCACTAACTATCGGGACGCATAAGTTGTGCGACTGGGGCACATTCACATCGGCCAACTGTGTGTGACATTGACACTGCATATGACTTAGCACCAATATGAAACTTTGCTGAGTAATAGTAAAAGGTCGGGGCCTGATTAAGGGTTTTGGACGCCCTAGGCCAGTGGTTCCCAAACTTTTTTGAATCACAGAAAAAAATTTTAACGGCACCCTTAAGCCAAAAGTTTGTTATTGGGAAATTCAGAAAAAAATTTAGTGAAGTAGTAAAGTGAAGTAAATTGTGCTACATGTCATCCTTAGGTTCATTTATGTAGTGGGTGAGCTTCTGTTTGTCCACATATTTACATTAGATTGACCATAAATAATTTGATTTGGTGCTGATCCACCAACCTGATGGCATACCTGCAAGTGTCCCAAGGCACCCTAGGGTGCCACAGCGCACAGTTTGGGAACCATTGCCCTAGGCTAATATGACACAGGGAATTATCTTGTTTGTGTGTTGTCTATAATATGAATGGAAGCTAAATGTGGATGTGCTCCAGGTAAGCATTCAAAATGGAACTTTGCTGAGTAATAGTTACAGGCACATACACTGACTGGCCACTAGCACATACACTGACTGGCCACTAGCATATACACTGGCCACTAGCACACACACTGACTGGCCACTAGCACATACACTGACTGGCCACTAGCATATACACTGGCCACTAGCACACACACACTGACTGGCCAGTAGCACACACATTGACTGGACACTAGCACACACACTTACTGGCCACTAGCACACACACTGACTGGCCACTAGCAGATACACTGACTGGCCACTAGCACACACACTGACTGGCCACTAGCACACACACTGACTGGCCACTAGCAGTCACATTAACTGGCCACTAGCACACACACTGACTGGCCACTAGCACATACACTGACTGGCCACTAGCACATACACTGACTGGCCACTAGCACACACACTGACTGGCCACTATCAGATACACTGACTGGCCACTAGCAGATACACTGACTGGCCACTAGCACACACACTGACTGGCCACTAGCACACCCACTGACTGGCCACTAGCAGATACACTGACTGGCCACTAGCACACACACTGACTGGCCACTAGCACACACACTGACTGGCCACTAGCAGATACACTAACTGGCCACTAGCACACACACTGACTGGCCACTAGCACATACACTGACTGGCCACTAGCACATACACTGACTGGCCACTAGCACACACACTGACTGGCCACTATCAGATACACTGACTGGCCACTAGCACACACACTGACTGGCCACTAGCACATACACTGACTGGCCACTAGCACATACACTGACTGGCCACTAGCACACACACTCACTATCAGATACAGCTGACTGGCCACTAGCACATACACTGACTGGCCACTAGCACACCCACTGACTGGCCACTAGCAGATACACTGACTGGCCACTAGCACACACACTGACTGGCCACTAGCACACACACTGACTGGCCACTAGCACATACACTGACTGGCCACTAGCACACCCACTGACTGGCCACTAGCAGATACACTAACTGGCCACTAGCACACACACTGACTGGCCACTATCAGATACACTGACTGGCCACTAGCACACACATCGACTGGCCACTAGCACATACACTGACTGGCCACTAGCACATACACTGACTGGCCACTAGCACACACACTCACTATCAGATACAGCTGACTGGCCACTAGCACATACACTGACTGGCCACTAGCACACACACTGACTGGCCACTAGCACACACACTGACTGGCCACTAGCACATACACTGACTGGCCACTAGCACACACACTGACTGGCCACTAGCAGACACACTGACTGGCCACTAGCACACACACTGACTGGCCACTAGCACACACACTGACTGGCCACTAGCACATACACTGACTGGCCACTAGCACACACACTGACTGGCCACTATCAGATACACTGACTGGCCACTAGCAGATACACTGACTGGCCACTAGCACATACACTGACTGGCCACTAGCACACACACTGACTGGCCACTAGCACATACATTGACTGGCCACTAGCACATACACTGACTGGCCACTAGCACACACACTGACTGGCCACTAGCACATACACTGACTGGCCACTATCAGATACACTGACTGGCCACTAGCACACACACTGACTGGCCACTAGCACACCCACTGACTGGCCACTAGCAGATACACTGACTGGCCACTAGCACACACACTGACTGGCCACTAGCACACACACTGACTGGCCACTAGCACATACACTGACTGGCCACTAGCACACACACTGACTGGCCACTATCAGATACACTGACTGGCCACTAGCAGATACACTGACTGGCCACTAGCACACACACTGACTGGCCACTAGCACATACACTGACTGGCCACTATCAGATACACTGACTGGCCACTAGCACACACACTGACTGGCCACTAGCACACACACTGACTGGCCACTAGCACACACACTGACTGGCCACTAGCACATACACTGACTGGCCACTATCAGATACACTGACTGGCCACTAGCACACACACTGACTGGCCACTAGCACACACACTGACTGGCCACTAGCACATACACTGACTGGCCACTAGCACACCCACTGACTGGCCACTAGCAGATACACTAACTGGGCACTAGCACACACACTGACTGGCCACTATCAGATACACTGACTGGCCACTAGCACACACAATGACTGGCCACTAGCACATACACTGACTGGCCACTAGCACACACACTCACTATCAGATACAGCTGACTGGCCACTAGCACATACACTGACTGGCCACTATCAGATACACTGACTGGCCACTAGCACACACACTGACTGGCCACTATCAGATACACTGACTGGCCACTAGCACACACACTGACTGGCCACTAGCACATACACTGACTGGCCACTAGCACATACACTGACTGGCCACTAGCACACACACTCACTATCAGATACAGCTGATTGGCCACTAGCACATACAGCTGACTGGCCACTAGCACATACACTCACTAGCAGATACACTAACTGGCCACTAGCACACACACTGACTGGCCACTAGCACATACACTGACTGGCCACTAGCACATACACTCACTTTCAGATACAGCTGACTGGCCACTAGCACATACACTGACTGGCCACTAGCACTCAAACTGACTGGCCACTAGCAGATACACTGACTGGCCACTAGCACACACACTGACTGGCCACTAGCACACACACTGACTGGCCACTAGCACACACACTGACTTGCCACTAGCACACCCACTGACTGGCCACTAGCAGATACACTAACTGGCCACTAGCACACACACTGACTGGCCACTAGCACACACACTGACTGGCCACTAGCAGATACACTAACTGGCCACTAGCACACACACTGACTGGCCACTAGCACATACACTGACTGGCCACTAGCACATACACTGACTGGCCACTAGCACATACACTGACTGGCCACTAGCACACACACTGACTGGCCACTATCAGATACACTGACTGGCCACTAGCACACACACTGACTGGCCACTAGCCCATACACTGACTGGCCCCTAGCACATACACTGACTGGCCACTAGCACACACACTCACTATCAGATACAGCTGACTGGCCACTAGCACATACACTGACTGGCCACTAGCACACCCACTGACTGGCCAATAGCAGATACACTGAGTGGCCACTAGCACACACACTGACTGGCCACTAGCACACACACTGACTGGCCACTAGCACACACACTGACTGGCCACTAGCACATACACTGACTGGCCACTAGCACACCCACTGACTGGCCACTAACAGATACACTAACTGGCCACTAGCACACACACTGACTGGCCACTAGCACACACACTGACTGGCCACTAGCAGATACACTAACTGGCCACTAGCACACACACTGACTGGCCACTAGCACATACACTGACTGGCCACTAGCACATACACTGACTGGCCACTAGCACACACACTGACTGGCCACTATCAGATACACTGACTGGCCACTAGCACACACACTGACTGGCCACTAGCACATACACTGACTGGCCACTAGCACATACACTGACTGGCCACTAGCACACACTCACTTTCAGATACAGCTGACTGGCCACTAGCACATACACTGACTGTCCACTAGCACACCCACTGACTGGCCACTAGCAGATACACTGACTGGCCACTAGCACACACACTGACTGGCCACTAGCACACACACTGACTGGCCACTAGCACACACACTGACTGGCCACTAGCACATACACTGACTGGCCACTAGCACACCCACTGACTGGCCACTAGCAGATACACTGACTGGCCACTAGCACACCCACTGACTGGCCACTAGCAGATACACTAACTGGCCACTAGCACACACACTGACTGGCCACTATCAGATACACTGACTGGCCACTAGCACACACACTGACTGGCCACTAGCACATACACTGACTGGCCACTAGCACATACACTGACTGGCCACTAGCACACCCACTGACTGGCCACTAGCAGATACACTAACTGGCCACTAGCACACACACTGACTGGCCACTATCAGATACACTGACTGGCCACTAGCACACACACTGACTGGCCACTAGCACATACACTGACTGGCCACTAGCACACACACTCACTATCAGATACAGCTGACTGGCCACTAGCACATACACTGACTGGCCACTATCAGATACACTGACTGGCCACTATCAGATACACTGACTGGCCACTAGCACACACACTGACTGGCCACTATCAGATACACTGACTGGCCACTAGCACACACACTGACTGGCCACTATCAGATACACTGACTGGCCACTAGCGGATACAGCTGAGTTGAATGCCGTGAACTCTTTAAAGCTTCAGGTATTTCTATTATTTTTATATTTTATTTTTAAAGGGGTCACATAGTTTCCAGAGAATATACAATGTAACATAAACAAACACTGATACAGTAAATGTAAAATGACAAATGACTGGATCAATACAGAACAGTAAACTGATAAACTAGGCAGGATGCTGTCAGGATGTCCATATGTTCCCTAGCAATAGGGAACATAGGCCCTGATTCAGAGCCGGACGCTATTTGCGCTCGTTCGTTTTGGAAAAAGGGGTGGCTATTCAAATGAACTGTTCGCTCTTTGCGGTCTGTTGCCGCCTCTAAGTCTGAACGAGCGAACAAAACTTGCGGTTGTAATTTTGAAAAAAACACCCCCTGGCCGCTCGCACTATACGTCATGTCCGCTATTTATTAGATTAATCGAGTACATCGACCAGCGTATGAACTGCTCGCTATTCTTGTGGCTGGTTTTTCCTACCGCTATATTGCGAGCAGTTCTGACTATAAAACAACCAAGTGACGTGGTCAATGACGCTGCTGTTTTAATTATGCACACCCTTAAAACGCCCGTTTTGACCTTTAAGCACGCCTGCGTTCGGATCTCCACTCCCCGTTTTCAAGCACCGTCCCCTGTTACCACCCACATACGCCTCCTCCTGTCATTCAAAATAGCAGGCATTCGCTATTTAGCGAACAAACGATTTTTGGCCGCACTGACTGGTTCGCGCATGCGTATTAAAATCCGTACGCATGCGCAGATGAGCGAACATCACTCACAACGAACGAGCGGCCGCTTACGAGCGGCTCTGAATGAGGGCCATAGGGAACACATCGGGGACCACATACTGTCACAGAATTTAATCCCAGCAGCTTTGTTTTTAATGCATCTTGGACCTTAAACTAAGGGGAATCTTTTTGTAACACCGATGTGTATTAAGCCCCTAACGGTTATATGTCAGTACCGCTGTGATTACTGTACCTGTCTCCCCAGCAACTGTGGTCATTCCCAGCCTCCATGATTACTTCCATTCACTGCTGCTTCTGGACCCACTTTTTCAATTAGGCAGAGATGAGGAACCCAGAGACCCCCCAGAACAAGTCACTACACGTGTGGACAGTGACTGAAATTTCATTAACTGGAGCAAGATGTTTCTGTTCTTGAATTAGAAAAAGGTTAAAATTACAGCAATATTACACAATGACTTTTACTAGCAATAGGTGATCACCTTCTCCAAATTATTACTGAATATGATACCGTATAACGTGCAATTTAGTTTTATGTAACTCCTCACCAAATTCTATCAATAGTTTACACTTATAACAGGTACAATAATACTTATTGTATTGTAATTAGCGCAGTACACTTATAACAGGTACAATAATACTTATTGTATTGTAATTAGCGCAGTACACTCAGGTTCTAAAATACCTTTGACATAACAGGCCTGATTCAGCACAGATCACAGCTCCATAAACGCATGCACCACCGCACAGCCAGCATAGAGATGCCCACTACCATTTTTTCACATCTGTAATACCTCGCAATCCTGCATACACATCAGTAACATCGAGAAACATTGGCCCGTTACACACAGAATTACCGCAGGTCTTACCTGTCTCAGAAAGTCTCGTCGCACGTAGTGAGTACACAAGCTGCATATGCCATCACAGTGGCTAAATTATGTATGTCCATGCAACGGCGTTCATACGGACGGCACGCTTGTGTTTCTCTGACCACTCCCCCGTCACCACCCCCAAACGCTGACGTCCCGTCACTAACTCTACGATAGAACATATATTTTCAATTCAAGTTTGACATATGAAAAAAAATTGTGTCCCCCCCAAAAAAATAAAGAACAACCAGCACCAGGCTTTGGAGACCCAGTACTGGTTGTGCTAAATACAGGGGACAAATGACATAGGGCTCCCCTGTATTTAGTGTTACCAGCACTGGGCTCTGAGCTGGCCCTGGTTGTAGAAATACAGGGGACAAAAAGCGTTGGGGTCTCCTGTAATTTCCAAAACCAGCAACAAACTTTTTCTAGTGGGGTGATAATGCCACAGCCAGGGGAACCCTTTCACCGGGTCCTCCAGCCAAAGCATTACCCCTGACTGCTAGTCAGCCCAGGATGGGGATCCTTGGGGAGTTGAGGACCCCCCCAATAAAGGGGTCCCCCTCTACAGGGAATCCTGAGCCTAGACTGAAATCCTGGGGCTATCCCAGTACCCCTGGAGCGGTGGGTGCTGGGTTGATTATGCAAAGTGTGGTGCATTTGAAAGAATTATAAATATTGTCTTTTGCAGTAGAACTACTGGTCCCAGCAAGCCTCACACACATGCTGGTATATGGAGAACCACAAGTACCAGCACGTGGGGCATTACAGGACCACTGGTACCTTTTGTTCCACTGCAAAAGAAATACTTAATAAAAACACAGAACAAAAAGCCGGTGGGCGGGGCATCCAGCATGGCTGCCTTTTAGTCCTGTTCCTAACAGAGAGTTGGAGATCTGCTTTAATCCTCCAAATTTGGGGCATTTACGGCTACACATTATAGCCCATCATCTGGCCCCGACAGAGATGAGTCGTCTGATACCCCCATTTTCTCTGTGTGTCCTTTAACCACCGGAGTCTGGACGAAAGTTAAACGGCCTATATGACCGCCTAATCCAAGGGCGAGGGGTTTGGAGAGGCTCTCGGGGCTCTGCTCTCTGCTGAGGGGCTCTCTCTGCATCTTCAACCTGAGTACCCTTTCCCTTGCCATGGAGGATAATCTTAATAGGTACCCCAAGGAATTTCTTGGACCACCGGTACCCCGGACTTTCTATTTCCAGTTACACATGGATGAAAGGTATACAGCAATCTTTGGAGTACAAGGGGAAGATACCGTGCTGTCGGTGGTGAAGAGACTTTATTCTTACCTGACAGTCGAGAGTGTGGCTGCTATCGGGTCCTGGCCCTCCCTAACATCGTAATGTCCACCAGCCGCTGATCCGATTAATAGCCACGCCGTGACACCTGCAGCAGGAGTGTGGCTGCGATTTGGTCCTGCTCATCACAGCAAGTGTGCTGCCCGCTGGGTGCTAACTTTGCCAGGGCATATAAAAGCCTTTGAACACAGGAGATCGGCGTCGTGCCGTTGGCGGTGAGGGGGCTCGAATCCCACCTGGCTGTCGGGAGTGTGGCTGATATTGGCTCGGGATCCTCATGGCAATTGAGTTGCCTACCTCCATATTCTGTAAGCAGGGTCTTTGAAGAGGCTGCCGGCATGTGGGATTAGTCCAGTGGAGTGGAGAAACACGCTCTACCAATACTGTCTGCGCGCATTCCACTCCCCTGGATGCCCGTCTGATGTGGCTGGAGCTCCTGTGCCTGGCAGTGTCCTCTTTGTCGCGAGGATGCAACACAGAGTGTTCCTGCTGTCCCTCAGGTATTAACACTGTATTGTCCCTACCTTTTCACTAACATCCTAGAAATAGCTTTTTTTTCTTACCCTGCACTTGGTCCCTACCCCCCTTGTGTGTGCTCCCTCCCTCCCTTTCACCCCCTTTTTCTCATACCGATTCCAGTTTTCCCCACACTTCAAACCTTACTTATCACTACTTGTTTCTCTACCTGGAGCTGCATTGGAGATAGATTGAGCTGCGTGTCAAGTCCTACTAATCTGTGATGTCCCAGGACTGCTGACTGCTCTAAATATAGAAGTACATTACTTTAATTTCAACACTTCAGAGTGGTGTCTTTGGCAATATGATATCACTTTTCTACGAGTACAGGTTACATATAATATCGGAGAATTTTAGAGCTCCTCATTACATTCTATTGTGGGTTTTACATAGAGATGTGCACCGACCGTGTTTTGGTTTGGGATCTGGATCTCCCCTGGTTTTGGATCTGGATTGGTTTTGCCAAAACCTCACCTCCGTGTTTTGTTTTTCGGTTTTGATTTTGGATCTGGAATTTTTCTTAAAAAATCATAAAAACAGCTAAAATCACATAAAATGGGCCTTTTTTTGTTCTTACAGTATTATTAACCTTAATAACATTTATTTCCACTCATTTCCAGTCAATTTTGACCACCTCACAGCTCACTAAATTGTTTTCATCCAGTTTAGGTCCAAAATTTGCACCAAGCTAGCTGGCTGACTAAGCTAAGCTACAGCAGTGGGTGGCACAAACACATGGTAGTTCAACTTCAAACATGGCACATCAGGAAACACTTTTATTATTCAAGAGAGGCCTGAGGTAGTTGGAGTATATATGTAGTTGAAGGCAGGGCAGGGACAGGAAGGGTTGATTGGTAGTAAATTTAATTTAATTTTTTGCTTCTGAAGAAAATATATGAGGGAGAAGGGGAGGGGAGGAGGCATTTTCAAAAAAATGGTATACATTCACGTAAGTCCTTGCCACAGAATAATCCTTGAGCATGTCTGCTGCTGCTACTGCTAGGAGTGGATTTTCTCATTCCAGAAGGGGACCAGGAAGAGTGCTTTTCCAAAAACAAATAAACAATTGACTTAAATAATCCTTAGTGACCTCAAGCGTAAGATCTATGATTTAAGGCAGGGGTAGCCAACCCAGAGAGCTACCAACAGTGCATGTTTTCCAGGTCTCCTCACAGAATAATAACTGTAATAATTAACTCCACCTTTCCAAATGTAAATGTAAACTCCACTTTTCCACCTTGGATCTTTCCAAATGTATTGATGAGTAATGAATACACCTGTGCACTAACTAGGTGGTCTGGAAAATATGAACTTTTCTTGAGAATCCTGCGCCTGCTTCTGTAGCTAGGAGTGGATTTTCATCTCAGAAGGTGACCAGGAAGAGTGCTTCCAAAAACAATTGACATAAATAATCCTTTGGATTAGCAGAAGTAAAGGCATTTCTTAACCTGTACAGGGACATTAAAAAAAACAGAGTTCGTTTTAGTGGCCTTAGTTTAATCTGCCATTAATTCCCACTGTCCACTTAACCATATCAGATATGTGAACAAGCGGAACAGAGGATTAAATGCAACATTTCAGATTTAAGGTTTAAGTCTTACGTTGTGTCTTTCTTGGGAATTCTTGAGCGCCATGCCTGCTTGCTGGGAGTGGATTTTTTTCATCCCAGAAGGTGACCAGGAAGCATACTTCCAAAAAGAAATAAACAATTGACTTAAATAATCCTTTGCAAACCTTCTGTAAAGGAATTTCTCAACCTGTACAGGGACATTTAAAAAAACAGAGTTAGTTAGTGGCCTTCAAATTGCTGTTGTTCCCACTGTCCACTTAACCATATTACTTAGACATGTGAACAAGTGGAACAGAGTATTAAATGCAACATTTCAGTTTAAGGTTTAAGTTTTACGTTGTGTCTGGAGATCATTGAGAAAGCAGAAAAAGAGCTCCACCACAAGCGGCAGATGACTAAACTCACACACAAAGGTTTAATAGAAATAGATACAACACCAGATCAGATGTTTACCCTGAAGATCTGTCTGAATCATCATGGTGCCCCCAAGATTGTGCAAATTCTGCCAAAAGAGAGACTGACACCATGGCTAAACATAAGAGTCACCTTCTGGATGTGAATTGTCTCATTTGCATGCGGAAAATCCAACCCTCAGATGAGAAGGATCTCAGCCAGTGGAAAAAATTGAAATCACCATTAAAAGTCACAATGGAAGACTACAGTGTGGAGAATCTTTCTTCACAGTCAGGAGAGGCCTTAGAAAACACGAAAAAAGATGCTCTAGGTGCTGAACTTCAAGGGATTTCTCCATCATGTTCCTCAGTGTGGACAGGTTTCATTCACATGTTTTCTATAAAGCAGTTCAAAGTTACAGCCTTCAAAGTGTCAGGCTATAGCACCCACCTTTGGGAATTCATGGACCGTATCTGGCCTGAATGCATTAAGACATCCAGTGATTCTGTTTTCTATATCCTACTTTATTCCTACCTGAATCTCAAACTGAAATACGGAAAAGTGAACACAGACAACATGGAGGCCTTTGTTATTCCACTGCCTGCATGCCAACCAATACCTTCCAGGCTACACCCACTGGGGGGACCAGGTCTTGATAATGACCATCCCCATCTGTTGCTAGGCCTTCTTCTTCCAAAGCATCCATCCTGGACTTCCTGTCAAAAAGGGTGAGCAGGGTACAGAAAGAGGAGCTAGATGTCCCCGATGACATTTTTTTTCATCTATAATAGATGTGGAGAGAAAAGAGCTTCAGATGTTGGAACAGGGGCTCCCACCAATTTGGCTTCCCTCCAGAGAGCAGAGCTCTGTTCCACAGGAAGCAGCTATGCCTGAGCTGATAGGTAGGTAGTCTCTGACTGTTGGTAAACACCCTTCAGGAGATGGCAACCCAGAATAACAACAACTATAATAATATGTCCACTGATAACCAGCCTGATCCCTTAACAGCAACAAACCCCAGTCAAGCTCATAACTTGACACCCAGTTTGCAGCCTCATCTTCCTTTTGACACTAATCCAGTCGCCATGGTTGATCAATCAGCAATGTGTGGTCCACCCAATTTTTTGGCTTCTACATTCTAACATCATAATAACACACTATAACACACTAGACTTATAGGGCCAAATGTAATAGGGTGAGAGTTTAGAAAATGTGAGAGTTTAGCAGTAAACTCTCACATTGGTTGAGTTTTATCTTCAAAATGGGAAAACATCTGAATGGGATTTTAAATCGTGAGAGTTTTTTAAGTCTAAAAAAAATGCAAGTTTGCTCTGTTACTTTGGTTTTGGACTCTATTACATTGGCAAAGTTTAAAAAGTGTCAGAAACTCTCACTTTTCTAAACTCTCACCCTATTACATTTGGCCCATAATCTTTGCTTTTGTTTATGTTTTGAATAGAACAGTTTTAGAATTTAGGATGTCCACTCTATAGTCTTTATAGGTTTGTAAATATAGGCTTTAGTTTTAGAGCATATAACTTTTTAAGCTGTTAGGATAATATTTCTGCTATGTTTAAGATAAAAAAAAAAACTTTATGTAACCCAATAACTTAAAAAAAAGTTTTCATTGCAATATTCATGTTTTTTTTTTTTAAAGAGAGATTTTTTTTATTACTGGTTTTGTTTACTAAATGCAATAAAAATATTTCTCAAAATAAAAAAATAAAAAATATTTGTTTATTTTTTCACTGATGGTGTGGCTAACACGCACAAAAAAAATTGTTTATTTATTTTTTGGACAACAGCCCTTTGACAGACAGTAGCACAGCACCCCTGCACAGCTACATCGATGACAGTGATATCCAGGTGTGGCTAACACGCACAAAAAAAATTGTTTATTTATTTTTTGGACAACAGCCCTTTGACAGACAGTAGCACAGCACCCCTGCACAGCTACATCGATGACAGTGATATCCAGGTGTGGCTAACATGCACACAAAAAAAATAGTTTATTTATTTTTTGGGCAGCAGCCCTTGACAGACCACAGCACAGCACCCCTGTGCACCTACACTGATGACAGCTGTGGCTAACATGCCACACAAAAAAATTGTTTATTTTATTTTTTTTAACACTGGGGTGAACCCCTGAAAAGAGGCAGCAACCCCATAACAAACAGCAGCACAGCACCCCTGGACTGATGACAAGTGTGGCTAACACAATTTTTTCTTTTGTTTTCACACTGGGGGTGGGTGAAGAGCACCCCTGAAGGACAGAGCACCCCCTGGACAACACAGCACTACAGCCAACCAGCCCCTATATGGACAACACTGCACAACAGCCAGCCCCTATATGGACAACAGTAGCCAGCCAGCCCCTATATGGACAACAGTAGCCAGCCATCTCCTATATGCACAACAGTAGCCAGCCAGCCCCTATATGGACAACAGTAGCCAGCCAGCCAGCCCCTATATGGAAAACAGTAGCCAGCCAGCCCCTATATGGACAACAGTAGCCAGCCAGCCCCTATATGGAAAACAGTAGCCAGCCAGCCCCTATATGGACAACAGTAGCCAGTCAGCCCCAATATGGACAACAGTAGCCAGCCAGCCCCTATATGGACAACAGTAGCCAGCCAGCCCCTATATGGACAACAGTAGCCAGCCAGCCCTTATATGGAAAACAGTAGCCAGCCAGCCCCTATATGGACAACAGTAGCCAGCCAGCCAGCCCCTATATGGAAAACAGTAGCCAGCCAGCCCCTATATGGACAACAGTAGCCAGCCCCTATATGGACAACAGTAACCAGCCAGCTCCTATATGCACAACAGTAGACAGCCAGCCCCTATATGGACAACAGTAGCCAGCCAGCCTCTATATGGACAACAGTAGCCAACCTGACCCTATATTGACAACAGTAGCCAGCCAGCCCCTATATGGACAACAGTAGCCAACCAGCCCCTATATGGAAAACAGTAGCCAGCCAGCCCCTATATGGACAACAGTAGCCAGCCAGCCAGCCCCTTTATGGAAAACAGTAGCCGGCCAGCCCCTATATGGACAACAGTAGCCAGCCAGCCCCTATATGGACAACAGTAGCCAGCCAGCCCCTATATGGACAACAGTAGCCAGCCAGCCCCTATATGGACAACAGTAGCCAGCCAGCCCCTATATGGAAAACAGTAGCCAGCCAGCCCCTATATGGACAACAGTAGCAAGCTAGCCAGCCGCTATATGGACAACAGTAGCCAGCCAGCTCCTATATGGACAACAGTAGACAGCCAGCTCCTATATGCACAACAGTAGCCAGCCAGCCCCTATATGGACAACAGTAGCCAGCCAG
This sequence comes from Taudactylus pleione, assembly GCA_031769625.1. Classification (NCBI taxonomy): domain Eukaryota; kingdom Metazoa; phylum Chordata; class Amphibia; order Anura; family Myobatrachidae; genus Taudactylus; species Taudactylus pleione. The sequence continues at coordinate 1,386,251 of JAUIMM010001530.1, read as the reverse complement.
CTCCTATATGGAAAACAGTAGCCAGCCAGCCCCTATATGGACAACAGCAGCCAGCTAGCCCCTATATGGACAACAGTAGCCAGCAAGCTCCTATATGCACAACAGTAGCCAGCCAACCCCTATATGGACAACAGTAACCAGCCAGCTCCTGTATGCACAACAGTAGACAGCCAGCCTCTATATGGACAACAGTAGCCAGCCAGCCTCTATATGGACAACAGTAGCCAACCAGACCCTATATTGACAACAGTAGCCAGCCAGCCCCTATATGGACAACAGTAGCCAACCAGCCCCTACATGGACAACAGTAGCCAGCCAGCCCCTATATTGACAACAGTAGCCAGCCAGCCAGCCCCTATATGGACAACAGTAGCCAGCCAGCCCCTATATGGACAACAGTAGCCAGCCAGCTCCTATATGCACAGCAGTAGCCAGCCAGCCCCTATATGGACAACAGTAGCCAGCCATCTCCTATATGGACAAAAGTAGCCAGCCACCCCCTATATGGACAACAGTAGGCAGCCAGCCCCTATATGGATAACAGTAGCCAGCCAGCCCCTATATGGACAACAGTAGCAAGCGCGCCCCTATGGTCAGAGTCAGAAACAGATCCCAGCTCTCTCCCTGCATGCTCCACAGCCAGAATGAAAAATGGTGGCGATCGCGGGACCTTTTATAGAATCCAAAACCCACGAGAATCCGACAGTGGGATGATGAAGTTTTGCCTCATTTTCACATCCGAGTCAGATGGGAAAACCTGAGTCGACTCGGATCCCCATAATTCGGATGGGTTTGGTTCTCAGGGAACCGAACCTGCTCATCTCTAGTTTTACATCTTAGGTGTTGTCTCCATCTAGTGGAATTATTCATAATAACATATTCTCTTACAATTCATGTGTATTCTGCAGTTCAATTCTCAACTGTGTTCTTACTGAAAATTCACGCATTGCAAATTGCTCCCTTATTTTCTATCTGGGAGTTATTAATGTCACCTTTCTGCTATTGGGACTAGGTTAGTGCTAAATTAGATTCTGGGTGTATATCATCTGGGTATAGTTGTATTGTTTCACTATAGTTGTATTGTTTCACAGATCTTAATGTAATTTATGAACCTCTAAGGGGTTGTCGAGCCAGCCTAGGCAAGCACAGGTTATTATAGGATATTTTTATATCTTGTTTGAAGTGTATTGTAAGCGATTTAGTTAAGATAATGTGCTTGGCTTGCCCATATTAGGGCATGGACAGGTACATAGAGCAGTTTCCACCACCACATAATTCTAATTCATCATCAGAAACGACCATGGGTAGGACTCATCAGAAGTCCAGTGCACCTGCATCTCCCCCCTCACCTCCAATGTTTTCGGCGGATGGTCCATCAGGGAGTCAAGCGGCAGGTACCTTGCAACCCATTTTAGTTATAACATCAGAGGACAATGCTAAGGTTACAATTAATATACTAATACCTCTGCTATATAAGAGATTTGAGGATCTCATACCCATTGGAGGCGTCATCTAACACAGCTAGGATTGTGACAGTAGAGCAACGTACCAGTGATTGTGAGGACACATGCTCTACAGGTGACTATAGACTGTCAATCACAAACTATCCAGTCCCTAACCACTAAACTAGATGATGTGGAAAATAGGGATAGAAGAAACAATTTTAGATTCATAGGGATCCCGGAGACTATGAAAAGCCTAATTTGATGGATTTTCTTAGCATTCATATTCCTAAGGTTCTGGGGATCTCAGATGAGGCTGTCATCCCACAAATTGAGAGAGCACATAGGATAGGTCCGGAGCACTTGGGACGTGATACGAGCCCCCAGCCTGTAATTGCTAAATTCTTAGATTTCAGGGTGAAGGAAAGATTTCTCATGGCTTATCGAGCCACACAATCCCTCAGGTATGCAGTTGGGAAGCCGGTGGACGTAGTCCCGACGGCCGGCTTCCTGACTGCTTTATCCCGGCGAGGGTTAAATGACAGGCGTCTAAATCTAGATGAGACCGGTGCCCTGCATCACTTCGATTGGGATGCTGCAGGGGGGGGAGGGTTAGGTTTAGGGCTCCTGTGGGGGACTTAGCATTAGGCACCCCCTGGGAGGGTTAGGGTTAGGCACCCCTGGGGGACTTAAGGTTATGCAGCCCCCAGGGAGGTTAGGGTTAGGCTAGGGGGAGGGGGGGTTAGGGTTAGGTACCCCTGGGGGGGACTTAGGGTTAGGCACCTCCCCAGGGACTTAGGTTTAGGCACTTAGAGGGGGGATTAGGCTTAGGCACTGGGGGGAAGGTTAGGGTTAGGCACTCCTGGGGGGGACTTAGGGTTAGGCTGTGGGGAAGGGTGGGTTAGGGTTAGGCTGTGGGGAAGGGGGGGTTAGGGTTAGGCACCCCCAGGGAGGTTAGGGTTAGGCTAGGGGGAGGGGGGGTTAGGGTTAGGTACCCCCGGGGGGGATTTAGGGTTAGGCACCTCCCCGGGGACTTAGGTTTAGGCACTTAGAGGGGGGATTAGGGTTAGGCACTGAGGGTAAGGTTAGGGTTAGGCACTCCCGGGGGGGGATTTAGGGTTAGGCTGTGGGGAAGGGGGGGTTAGGGATAGGCACCCCCGGGGGGGACTTAGGGTTAGGCACCCCCCCCCAGGGACTTGGGTTTAGGCACTTAGAGGGGGTATTAGGGTTAGGCACTGGGGGGGGTTAGGGTTAGGCACCCTCGGGGGGACTTAGGGTTAGGCTGTGGGGAAGGGGGGGTTAAGGTTAGGCACCCCCCCGGGGACTTAGGCTTAGACACTTAGATGGGGAATTAGGGTTAGGCACTGGGGGGAAGGTTAGGGTTAGGCATCCCTAAGGAGGGTCAGGGTTAGAGGGGGAGGTTAGGTTAGTTATATGTAAAATGTTGGTGGAACAAAACAAACATTTTGCATTGATGTAACCAGCTAAGTTGAGGATCATGGAAAATGGGTGCCCCCCTATTCTTTACCGACCCTAAGTTGGCTAAAGATCATCTTTCTAGGGATCCTTCTGGCTCCCCTCCACGTCCTGCTGGCTGAATTTGTTTACTCACTTGTTAGTCCTCACCAATTAATCTCTATAGTGTGTATATGTCACTACAACTTAAAGCTTGTTATGTCTAGGGGTGAGCGGGTTTGGATTTCTGAAATCCGAACCCCCCCGAGCCCCCCCGATCCGAGTCCGATCCGAGTCAGGCTCGACTTTTCCCGCCTGACTCGGATCTGAAATCGAGGCAAAACGTCATCATCCCGCCTTCCGAGTCTCGCGGGTTTTGGATCCTATATAAGGTACCCGCGTCGGCGCCATTTTCTCACTCGGCTGTGGACAGTGAAGAGGGAGGGTGGGAGTTAGGGCTGTGTAGTGTAGTGTAGTGTAGTGCTGCTGTTGTCCACTACTTCAAAGTCCATAGGGGCTGGCTGTGTTGTGCTGTGCTGCTGTTGTTAATAGGGGCTGTGTCCATTACTTCAAAGTCCATAGGGGCTGGCTGGACTGTGTTGTGCAGTCAGTTCTCCATAGGGGCTGTGTCCACTCCAAAGTCCTGTGCAGTGTCCCAGTCCTAAAGGGGTGCTGTAGTGTTGTCCAGGGGGTGCTCTGTCCATCAGGGGTGCTCCCCCCAAGTGCTAAAAAAATAATATATTTTCTGTGTTTGTGAATTGTGTGCGCAGTAGCCGCACGTGCATCAACAAAGTAGTGCCAAGCGTGCGCCTGTGTCATAAGTAAAGGGCTGGCTGGCTTGACCGTTAAAGGGTGCTGTAACCCCCGAAAGTACACTCCAGTCCAAACCAAAAAAAAAATATTTTCTGTGTTTGTGAATTGTGTGCGCAGTAGCCGCACGTGCATCAACAAAGTAGTGCCAAGCGTGCGCCTGTGTCATAAGTAAAGGGCTGGCCGGCTGGCTTGACTGTTAAGGGTGCTGTAACCCCCGAAAGTACACTCCAGTCCAAACCAAAAAAAAAATTATTTTCTGTGTTTGTGAATTGTGTGCGCAGTAGCCGCACGTGCATCAACAAAGTAGTGCCAAGCGTGCGCCTGTGTCATAAGTAAAGGGCCGGCTGGCTTGACTGTTAAGGGTGCTGTAACCCCCGAAAGTACACTCCAGTCCAAACCAAAAAAAAAAATATTTTCTGTGTTTGTGAATTGTGTGCGCAGTAGCCGCACATGCATCAACAAAGTAGTGCCAAGCGTGCGCCTGTGTCATAAGTAAAGGGCCGGCTGGCTTAACCATTAAAGGGTGCTGTAACCCCCAAAGTACACTCCAGTCCAAACCAAAAAAAAAATAATTTTCTGTGTTTGTGAATTGTGTGCGCAGTAGCCGCACGTGCATCAACAAAGTAGTGCCAAGCGTGCGCCTGTGTCATAAGTAAAGGGCTGGCTGGCTTGACCGTTAAGGGTGCTGTAACCCCCGAAAGTACACTCCAGTCCAAACCAAAAAAATATATATTTTCTGTGTTTAGCCGCACATATATATCAAATCGATATAACATAAATGGAGGACCAAACTTTCTCCGATAAAAATAAAATAGAGAAAGATCAAGAACCACTTCCTCCTAGTGCTGAAGCTGCTGCCACTAGTCATGACATAGACGATAACATGCCATCAACGTCGTCTGCCAAGGCCGATGCCCAATGTCATAGTAGAGGGCACATACAATCCCAAATGGCAAAGTTCAGGAAAATGACCTTGAAAAAGACATTTAAATCAGCTGAAGAGAAACGTAAACTTGCCAATATGCCATTTACGACACGGAGTGGCAAGGAACGGCTAAGGTCGATCCCTAGTATGTTCATGACTAGTGGTTCAGCTTCACATGACGATGGAAGCCCTCCTCCCACTAAAAAAATCAAAAGAGTTAAGCTGGCAAAAGCACAGCGAAGAACTGTGCTTTCTAAGAAGATATCACAAATCCCCAAGGAGAGTCCAAGTGTGGTGGTGGTTGCGATGCCTGACCTTCCCAGCACTGGACGGGAAGAGGTGGCTCTTTCCACCATTTGCACGCCCCCTGCAAGTGCTGAAAGGAGCACCCACAGTCCACTTGCTGATATGCAAATTGAAGATGTCACTGTTGAAGTACAACAGGATGAGGATACTGGTGTAGCTGGCGCTGAGGAGGAAGTTGGCGAGGAGGATTCTGATGGTGATGTGGTTTGTTTAAATCAGGCTCCGGGGGAGACAGTTGTTGTCCGTGGGATGAAAAAGCCCATCACGGTCATGCCTGGGCAGAAGACCAAACATTCCACCTCTTTGGTCTGGCAATATTTCTATCCAAATCCGGACAACAACTGTCTTGCCATATGTACCATATGTAAAGGTGAAATAAGTAGGGGTAGGGACGTCAACCACCTAGGAACATCCTCCCTTATACGGCACCTGCAGCGCGTTCATAAAAAGTTACTGTCAAGTTCAGAAACTTTGGCTAAGACCGTAAGCAGTCCAGGGACACCTAAATCCCGTTGTCCTGTTGTATCCAAGTGCCTGCAAACCACACAGTCAACTCCCTCCTCGTCAATTTCCTCCTTAGTCAGGATCGGAAGTAGTCCTGCAGGCCATGTCACTGGCATGACTGACTCTCCTATCCGGGATTCCTCTGGAGGATCCGGCATTGCTACGCCTACTGCTGCCGCTGCTGCTGTTGCTGCTGCTGGGAGTCGTTCATCATCCCAGAGAGGAAGTAGGAACACCACTACTTTTACTAAACAATTGACCCTCCAACAGTCCTTAGCGAGGAGGATGAAGTACGACAGCAGTCATCCTGAAGCAAAACGTATAACTGAGGCCTTGACTGCTATGTTGGTGTTAGACGTGCGTCCGGTATCCGCCATTAGTGCAGTGGGATTTAGACAATTGATGGAGGTAGTGTGTCCCCGGTTCCAAATCCCGTCTAGATTCCACTTCACTAGGCAGGCGATACCGAGACTGTACAGAAACGTCAGAAAAAGTGTCCTCAGTGTCCTGAAAAATGCCAATGTACACAATGTCCACTTAACCACGGACATGTGGACAAGTGGAACAGGGCAGACTAAGGACTATATGACTGTGACAGCCCACTGGGTAGATGTATCACCTTACACAGCAACAGCAGCAGCGTCACCAGTAGCAGCATCTCAGAAACGCCAGCTCGTTACAAGGCAGGCTACACTGTGTATCACTGGTTTCAGTAAGAGGCACACCGCCGACAACCTCTTAGAGAAACTGAGGGAAATCATCGCCCAGTGGCTTACCCCACTTAGACTCTCCTGGGGATTTGTGATATCTGACAACGCCACCAATATTGTGCGGGCATTACATCTGGGAAAATTCCAGCACGTCCCATGTTTTGCTCACACAATAAACTTGGTGGTGCAGAATTTTCTGAAAAGCGACAGGGGCGTGCAGGAGACGCTTTGGGTGGCCCGAAAAATTTCTGGCCACTTTCGCCATTCAGCGACTGCGTGCCGAAGACTGGAGCGCCAGCAAACACTCTTGAACCTGCCCCGCCATCACCTGAAGCAAGAGGTTGTGACGCGGTGGAACTCAACCCTCTATATGCTTCAGAGGATGGAGGAGCAGCAAAAGGCCATACAAGCCTATACATCCACCTATGACATAGGCAAAGGAGGGGGTATGCACCTGACTCAAGCGCAGTGGAGAATGATTTCCGTGTTGTGCAAGGTTCTCCAGCCCTTCGAACTTGCCACACGTGAAGTCAGTTCAGACGCAGCCAGCTTGAGTCAGGTCATTCCCCTCATCAGGCTTCTGCAGAAGCAGCTGGAGAAAGTGAAGGAGGAGCTAAGACGGAGCGATTCCACTCGGCATGTGGGACTTGTGGATGAAGCCCTTCATTCGCTTTGCCAGGATTCCAGGGTGGTCAATCTGTTGAAATCAGACCACTACATTTTGGCCACCGTGCTTGATCCTAGGTTTAAAGCCTATGTGGTGTCTCTCTTTCCGGCCGACACAAGCCTGCAGAGGTGCAAAGACCTGCTGGTGAACACACTGTCAGCTGAAGCGGAACGTGACACGTCAACGGCTCCTTCTTCATTTTCTCCTGCAACTGGGGCTGCCAGGAAAAAACTTAGGTATCCTAAGCAACCCGCTGGCGGTGATGCAGGGTAGGCAGGACCAAGTTTGGACATCTGGTCCGGACTGAAGGACCTGGCAACAATTTCTGACATGTCTACTGTCACTGCATATGATACTGTCACCATTGACAGAATGGTGGAGGATTACATCGGTGACAGCATCCAAGTAGGCATGGCAGACAGTCCATACCTGTATTGGCAGGAAAAAGAGGCAATTTGGAGGCCCCTGTACAAGCTGGCTCTATTTTACCTGAGTTGCCCCCCCTCCAGTGTGTACTCCGAAAGAGTGTTTAGTGCAGCCGGGAACCTTGTCAGCGAAAGGCGTAGGAGGTTGCTTCCACAGAATGTGGAGAAGATGATGTTCATCAAAATGAATTATCAGCTCTTCCAGGGAGACCAGCCTCCAGAAGGTACAGAGGGACCTGTGGTGGTGGATTCAAGTGGGGACGAGTTAATACTTTGTGAGGATGAGGATGTACACACTGAAGAGGGTGAGGAATCGGTGGATGAGGAGGATGAGGATGACATCTTGCCTCCGTAGAGCCAGTTTGTGCAGGGACACATTAATTGCCAGCTTGTTTTGTGGGGGCCCAAACGAACCAATCATTTCAGCCACAGTTGTGTGGCAGACCCTGGCGCTGAAATGATTGATTTGTTAAAGTGTGCATGTCCTGTTTATACAACATAAGGGTGGGTGGGAGGGCCCAAGGACAATTCCATCTTGCACTTCTTTTTTTTCTTTGCATTATGTACAGTTTGGGGCCTAGTTTTTCTAACTGCCATCCTGTCTGCCACTGCAGTGTCACTCCTAGATGGGTCACGTGTTTGTGCCGCCCACTCGTGTCGCTTAGCATAGTCATCCAGCTACCTCGGTGCAACCTTTTGGACATAAAAACACTATTGTGAGGTGTGAGGTGTTCAGAATAGACTGGAAATGAGTGGAAATTAAGGTTATTGAGGTTAATAATAGCATAGGAGCAGAGAAACCAACAAATTCTGTGATTTTAGCTGTTTTTATGCTTTTTTAAAAAAAATACAGATCCAAAACACAAAACCCAGAACCCAAAACACGGAAGGGTGGTTTTGGCAAAACCAATCCAGATCCAAAACACGAAGAAAGATCCAGATCCAAAACCAAAACACAAAACACGAAAAGTGGCCGGTGCACACCCCTAGTTATGTCCATACTAGTTTTTTGATGACTCCTTGCTACTCGAATGTTTCTTTTATGCCGCTCTATTGTTTTCTATATGTTAGGTAATTTGGTATAAGATCCGCTCTAAGTAGAGGAAGAGGGGAAAGGAGGAAAAAAAAAAGCAAAAAATAAATGTGGTGACAATTAGCCTTATATGCGCCTTATAGACATATATTCCTGTGTTTTGTCAGTTTGTATTCTGTTCTTGTATTTTGAATGCTATGGCTCATGGCCCCTTTTTCTATTCATCTATATGTTTCCGGTTGTACGGAGCATCCCTCCTGCTTTGGGATGGGGTCCTCAGTGGAAGTTGGTGGTTTTTACCCATCATATTGTATTTCAACAAAAAAAATTAAACACCATGTTCTAAGTCTATTTGTCAACTTGATAACTCTGTAACTCAGATCGTACTCTGTTTCGTTCATGTATATTTCACATTCTGGATGCAATTTTCTTTAGAACCTACTGATTTCCAAGGGTGTATCATGTCAGGGGGGGCGCGGCCGCAGGGTGGTGTGATGATGGGGGCCTCTATGTGTCCCTTTCTTTTAAATAATTGTTTCCCTCTTTTTTGTATTATGGATAAGTGCTCCTCTGCAATTATTTTTCTTTTTCAAGTCAATCCATGTCTGATAAGCTAAATAGAGGGGATCGACCTACTGTCCCTCCACATTTTAATTTAATGTCATGGAATGTGGATGGGCTCAATACACCTGTTAAACGTAAAAAGGTTGTGACTCATTTGCGCTGACTACTGTTGAAGTCGAATAATTGCATGCGACCGCAATTCGGAGGATTTGGTCATCCGCTGTCCGATTTATGTTGATACAATCTATGACGCACCATTGCGTGCGCACGCACCCAGTGTGCACACTTATCTACACATTCCCACAACACTAAATAAGCGAATAATATACAACACTCTCATACTGATAAACACAATATTCATGCAGGGTTTGGTGAGTGATGGGAAGCAGCTTCTATATACATGTCTGAGAAAAGTAATTAAATACACCAGGATACTGTGAGTGTTTTGCCTTTAGATTGAGAAGCCCCGCATGCGAACAGGTATGTCTGTGGCAATTGAAATGTAACTCAGACATTGATATGCACAGTTGAATTTGTCTGAGTGAGAAGTCGGAAACAATGGTCGGCGGTTTGCTTAAGAAGTACTGACAAGTATATTCTGAATGGGCAGAGGAAAACTTTTGAATTAGCTATCAGACGAAGTGGCAATGGCAGTCAGCTGGGGGTCTCTTCCCTCCCCCTACTTAGAAATAAACTTGCTTTTCAAGCAACTTAGAATTTGGTTCAAGCAATGTAAATAGATAAAGCGAGGGATATATATATATATATATATATATATATATATAAAAATCACAGGGGCTCTGCACTCACCATAATAACTAATAATAATAATAAACATAATAAACAGTGGGGTTTTAGTTCATGAATTGATCAATGCATTTAAGCTTGCAGCCCATCGTCAAGGGACCCCACTTTACTGCAAGTCCCTACTCTATTGCTCAGAATTATAACATGGAAATAGCCATCACATTAGGGTTATAATTCTAATTATATAACTATAATTATAATTCTGAGCAATAGAGTAGGGACTTGCAGTAAAGTGGGGTACCGTGACGATGGGCTGCAAGCTTAAATGCATTGATCAATTCATTAACTAAAACCCCACTGTTTATTATGTTTATTATTATTATTAGTTATTATGGTGAGTGCAGAGCCCCTGTGATTTCTATTTAAACAATGTGGTAACATACCATGTTGCACCCCAAATCTAGGAATGGTGAGTGCCATGGATTAGTGCTTTTTATATATATATATATATATATATATATATATATATATATATATATATATATATTACATCCATCACAAATACCCTAAATTGCATAACACACACACACATAGACTTACATGCATACACACATTAAATAAAACATAAATATATCAAAGCACAAAACACCTAAACATATTAGCGAAACTACGCAATATTCTTACACTTACACATTGCACACTTACATAAAAAGGTTCCCTAGCATTAAGGTTAATATTCAAGGTTTTATTCATTATTAATTATGTAATGAAGCGACTGTATTTAAGATCTCAGGTTTAGTACATGATAAGCAGACCGTGTTTGGTACCAATCTCAAACTCTGTTTATTTGTAGGTTTCCAGTTCTATCGGCAAGGAGATTGCAGCAGGCATTCACAAGAAATTAATTATAGGTTAGAATTTATCTCTGTATGTAGCTTTTCTTTATTTGTTCTTCAAAGGGAACCTACACAAAGAAGCAGTTGGAAAGCTGATCCACAAGCTGTGATGACACCATATGAACTAACCAATGAACAGAGTGACCTGAAGCAAGAACCAATGAGCATCTGTTATTCTGTGCCTTTGTTGTCTCTGAAACCTGTACCGAATATAGGCTTGTGAGCTGGGGCAGTAGGCAGTCATTTCCTCCATATCCTTGGGTGACAATGACCGCAGAATTCAGGATTGAAATACTGCATACTGGGCCAGTGCGTATGCGTAAGTATTGGTTTTGTACCTTGTTAATGTATCATCTTTTGTGCTAATTGTATTTAGATCACAGCGTGTAACTATCTGCTTTTTATGTGAATAATAACTTTTGTGTTTTGGAACCACAGTTGGGCTGCAAAGCAATTATTTATTGTGCGACAGGTTATGCTAACATAGCGACATTTTGGGTATAAAGGTTGGTTAGAATCAATAAATGGGGGCTCATCCAGCGATATCACGCTACCACTCACACGGGAACACACGGTTATCAGTCTCTCAACAAAAGGATGGACGGTGCCATAAGCAGGAAAGAACACATTGTGCCTTTGAATACCTGCTACCACTTTGATGCTGAGAGACCGCTATCCATTATTGTGTGAGTTCAAGGAGCACTGATTAGAATCCAGGGACAAGGGAGGAAAAAGTTTGTTTTCCTACGTTGATAAAATTTCAGGTTAAAAAGGGGAAGTCGCACAATAGCGTAAGGGTAATAATACGTTTTGTGTAGCAGTCGCATTATTGTGTATGCGACTAGTCGCACAATAGCATATACGTATTTTACGTATTTCCTGTATTGTGATTGTGAACTGAAGAGAGGGTGGACAAAACCACTGAAAAGGGTAGGTGTTATTGGAATACTTACATGCTAGCAGTTGAAAGGTAGTCAAAAAGGGATTAGGTGCGTGGAAGCAGCCTGGTTATTCTTCCATAGGTGTGTGGGCGCATCCTGTTAATATCGTCCACAGGTAAGTGAAAATATCTTGACTATCTTTCACCAGTCTAAATCTCTATTGAAAAACTTAGGGTTCTCCCAGAATGGGAGCCAAGCAAACGGTAGAGATTTTAGATGATGTGCTGCGTTTGGAAGCGCCGCTTCGGTCGGCACGGCATATTATGCATACTAGGTACGGTGCTTATGCAATTATGTACTGTGATGTATGGTTTAAAATGACGAGGGAGAGTGTTAGACCATTTCCCAGAATCGGCAGCTTTGATAAGGAGGTATTGAACAATGTCTGAGATAGCATCTGTATGCTGTGCTCTCGAAAGAAAAAGATAAAGTATAATGACTGTTTAAAGTTATGGCAGCATGAGGGGAATACATGGTGGCGTAGCATGTATACACTGCAAAGTAGCGTTGCCGAAGGTACAGGCATTAGCGCAGGCAAAGGTACAGCCAATCTCAAAAATAAAAAAAATGTAACAAGTAATATATTTTTTATTTTTTTCCCTTGTATTAAGGCACTGTAAGGTAAATGTTTCTAAGGAAGAAAATGAATCCACGGTAAATTCAGCCATGACTCAAAATTGGTGAGATTAATGTAAGAAGTAATGGTTCAAGCAAAATAATTTACCATTGTTATAAAAGAGAATTATTAACATTTTAAGATACTTAGGTGGTTTCATGTATTAATCCATGTGCATTTCAGGAAAGTAAAATGTTTTTGTTTACAGTAAATATTGGGATTGGGAGTTCAATGCAGAATGGTCACTATTTGCTAATAACAATTTTTTTTTCCATTGAAACTTCTTAAGATGTCTAGACAGCCGATTCTTTTGTTGTGTTTATAGGAGATTTACTGTGGTCTAGTATTAATAATAATAATAATAATAATAATAATAATAATAATAATAATAATAATAATTTTATTTATATAGCACTTTTCTCCTAAAGGACTCAAAGTGCTTTACATTTACAGTACAAAATACAAAATAAGCTTAAACAAGGGACATTAGTGAAATGCTTGGGTGAATAGATGAGTCTTGAGTCTATTTTTGAAGGATTCTAGAGTGGAGGCCTCTCGAACTGTGCGGGGAAGTGAGATCCAAAAGGTTGGAGCCACAAAAATGAAAGCTCGACCCCCAGACGAATTCCGTGAGATTCTAGGTACTGTTAATTTTCCTTCGTCAACGGGTCGCAGTAATCGAGTGGGACAGTAAGGAACCACAAGCTGCTTCAGGTACCCTGGGCCATGGTCATGAAGGGCTTTGTAAGTTATTAGTCCAATCTTGAAAGCAATTCGCCATCTGACAGGCAGCCAGTGAAGGGAGTATACGGGGTTCTCTCAATCACCCAGACACCGAGCAGATGAAACCAATGTGATGGTTTATTTTTCCACAGCACACAGCAACAGATAATATGTATGGACGAGTGGTAAATACAGTGAACAGGCAATAAACAGGTAGGATTCCAGACAGAGGCAGTCCCAGTAGAGTATAATGTCCTAGAACAATTCCACAAAATAGTTAGAGACCCTCAGTCCCCACAGTAGAAACTATCACTGATCACACAGCAGCGAATAGTGCATAAGTCCACTCAATCATTTCCAGAACCCCACACGTAGAAACTATCAGAGATCACACAGCAGTGATAGTCCCTGGGTCCAACCAAACGTTTCCAGGACCCCATACAGTAGAAGCTAATCACAGAACACACAGCAATGAATAGCGTATAGGTCCTTGCAGAGTTTCCAAATTATAAATCCACAGAACTGGTGATGCGTTCCACTAGCACCTTAGCAGAGCGAGGCCTCTTAGCCAAAGTCAGCGACTAACATGTGGAGTTGCCTTCGGTGACCTGTTTTGAAATCTTCCAATTTCCCACGATATTGTGACCACCCAGGGGGGGTTGCACCATTTGCTGATTGGTGCGGGTCCCTTATGCTGTCACTTTCTCCTACCTCCTCCGGGTATTACTTCCCTGATGAACACCTGCTGGGATGGTTCCGTTCGGGCTACCAGATTCACGTGAGACACAAAACAGGCAAATGGAAGGAGGAGTAAATCCTGAGCGTCCCCTGGGGAGGTGGGAATTAATTTAGAGGGTCTTTTGTTCTGGGAGGTGCTCTATGATTATGAATAACACAGACATATGGACCAGGCTAACATCAAGGCTTATCCAGTATTAAACATTTCAATAACTTACATTATTACAGTACATAATAGACATGCTAATGAAATGTGTGTCCTGAGAATGATCACACATACACTAGGAGACGGGAAGTTGAACACAAAAGGACTAAAAAGTTAATTGATCTCTGCAAGGACTGAGATGCTGCCAGTACATTTGTAACACATATCTCATGTCCTCACATTCCTCTCCCACTTTTTAGGCCTTGTTCCCCGGGGGGGGGATCCAGAACCACTACAGACTGGGCGAGGTGGGGTGCAGGGTAAAGCATCTTGTGGGTGAGTGTGCCACCAGTGTCCCACAGAGTAATGTAACTTAAGACCCAGGATGTGAGAAGCAGCCTAGTTAGACCATCCACAAGTACAAAATTACAATATAACATGTCCCCTTTTTCCACCAGAGGATTTAGCAATTCCCTCAAGTCAGACGTTGGGTGTTCCCCCTTCACATTATCACACCCCTTTCCCCAAAGCATACCAATCAGGTGTCCTAATGCCCTCACTTCTGGAACACAGGGGCAGTGGGACCTTCCCCCTCACCACCTTGTACAAGTAACGTCTGCCCATAGGCAAGCAAATATTGGGGCTCTGTACATGGCACTTCTGTGGCAGTGACAATTAACAAAGATTGGGATTCTAAATTACAATAGATAGAATGTTAACTTAAGTTATAAGGTGGCTGTCTCAATAAGAATATCATTCCAGCATTGAATTCTCATAGTACTCATTATAAACTGACGTATGTTCAATTTTTTTTTATGGTTATACAAAATAATAGTTTCCAAAAAGGAGAGTTCTTACAGGACCAGAGTCACATGGAGAAACTGTCTCTATTGTTGAAGAAATGGTAATTCCTGGTTATTCAAAAGGTATCTTGTATTAATCCTGTTTGTATATATCATATCTGTAATAACCCACTCCCACTTGGTACAATAGACCTCTTTATAGCTTCATGGCTGCATTGCTATGGGGCCTTACCATTCCATTCATACAACACAAATCCATGCGCATCCATACACCAATAATTATTTTCTCTGATAAATTTCTCTCCAAGATTTATCTATAGACTAACAGTCAGGCCGGAAGTGCAGATGAATAATTTACAGTCCCTTAAACATGTACATACAGTATTTATCCCCCATACATACACGCAGGTACACTTCTCACACAGTCATTCACAGTATATCACTACATTTATTCTGTTTAGGTCACCTGGCAGCATATCTATAGTGAAATTTGGGCATTAAAGTCACATACAGTATGTACAATGGCCCTCATTCAGAGCCGTACGCTCTGAGCAGAGCGCACGCTCTGAATGAGGGCCGGCCTCCATGAAAATGGAGCGTCCTTCTGGACGCTCGTATAGCTGTGGGTCACCACCCACAGGCTATACGAGCGTGCATTTTGATGGCCGCGATGGTCGAGACCATCGCGACCATCGAAATTGCGAGCCGGAGCCTGCGGTTGAGGTTTTCAACCGCAGGCTCCGGAGTGATTTTGGCTCTATCAGAGCCAAAATCACTCCCACTGACATCACTAGTGACAGCACGCCCCCTTTGATCGGACACAACGAGCAAAGGACTTTCCTTCGCTCGTCGCGTCTGGCGCATGCGCACGACGGAGCTCCCTCCGTCATGCGCATGCTTAGTCCAGAACATCGACCCACTTGCGAGCGGACAGCCGCTCGCGAGTGGGTCTGAATCAGGCCCAATGTTTGTTTTGGATTACTGGGGAATTCATAGGTAATGGGAGCCAACGCAGATATGACTAATTTTTATATATTTGAAGCAAATGAATGTAGCTGGAAATTCATTTTTTAGTGATGGTAAAATTATTTAGTTTTGCATGTTGGAATGTGATATATATTTGGGCGTGTTCTGGGGATGTCATGGACATTATAGTTAGCAAGTTTTGGGATGTTTGTTGTGAATAGCCATGGTTTGTGCCTGAGATGGAGTGCGGCACTGGTGTGAGTTGTGATTTGTATGGGTTTGCGCGCAGTCTTGGAGGATAGGGATCTGTGTGATGTGTGGAGTTTCTGGGCACACACATGCAGTGCAGAGGTTTGTGGCTTGTTTGTGCTAACATGATCTTGGTTTTCTGTGTATGTGATTGTATGTGCTCATCTGTGTGGAGTCTGTATGTACTTCTGAGGGTTTCCTTGTAAATACAGCAGTTCGTGGATTTGTTTTAGGTTAGGGAGTTCAGTTCTGAGTGTGATTCGAGGGGTTGCGGAGATGTGCATGGTGCGGTGTTTGGGATGGTCCGGTTGCTTGATGTATCTTGTCAGGGAGGTGGGGGCGGTTGTGGGCCCTGTGAGAGGTTTGGTTTATGTGAAGCTTTGATTGCTGTACACATGTGGTGTAGCAAGAATGACCCGGTGTCTGGGGTCTGTGGTGATGCAGGATATCTGAGATGTAGCGGTGAAAGCACTTATTGTTGTTATATAGGATATTCTGTTGTTTCAGTTCTAACCCTGACTTCCTATAGAGGCATGTCTGTCATAGAATACACTCATAATATAGTGCAGTTAAGTCAAGGATAGACTGTTGTTAGTAATTGATAATATGAACCTGATTTAAGTATGAGGGCAAAAATAGCTAGAAGATCATTTAGAATATCTGAAATATCACGGGTCTCGTAATTTTTTTTGATGTGATGAATATTGTGGTAATTAGCAATTATAATTTTTTATTATTGGAGGCATTCTATTGTTATGCACATTTTTGAACAGGCTCAGATACTTGGATGTTTTTTTATATATATCAAAGGTGTGTGATATCTGGATAAAAGGCTCGGTCAAAGGGTGGAGTCGCGTAGGTCGCTCCTACGGATTTCTGGTTGGGACGCATCATGTGTAACAGCTGGGACTCTCTGTCTAGCTACAATGGTAGAAGGCATAACATAGATAACAGATTCTTGAGAATATCTGAGGAAGTTATGGGTTTTGTATTCAACGTGGCTGGAATTGTGGTTATTAACAATTGTTTTTTTATCGTTGAAGGTATTCTGTTATTTAAAAATGTCTTTAAAAGGTTACTTGCTTTGGCGACGCAGTAAGAACTATGGGCCTGATTCAGAGCCGGACGCAATTTGCGGACGGTCGTTCAGGAAAAGGGGGTGGCTATTCAAATGAACCGTTCGCTCTTTGCGGTCTGTTCACGCCTCTATGTCTGAACGAGCGAACAAAACTTGCGGTCGTTTTTTGGATAACTACACCCCCTGGCCGCTCGCATCCTACGTCATGTCCGCTATTTATTAGATGAATCGAGTACATCGGACGGCGTATGAACTGCTCGCTATTCTTGTGGTTGGTGTTTCCTACCACAATCTTGCGAGCAGTTCTGACTATAAAATAACCCAGTGACGTGGTCAATGATGCTGCTGTATTAATTATGCACACCCATAAAACGCCCGTTTTGACCTTTAAGCACGCCTGCGTTCTGATCTCCACTCCCCCGTTTTCAAGCACCTTCCCCTGTTACCACCCACATATGCCTCTTTCTGTCACTCAAATTATCAGGCTTTCGCTATTTAGTGAACAAACGAATTTCGGCCGCAATGACTGGTTCGCGCATGCGTATTATGATCCGTACGCATGCGCAGTTGGGCAAACATCGCTCGGAACGAACGAGCAGCCGCTTATGAGCGGTTCTGAATTAGGCCCTATGAGCAGACCATGTGCAATGGTTGCCTGGTAACAACGATTTTGTCGGGGTCAGAAAACCAGGTTTGTAAGACGAGATCACCAGTCCTGTAAGCAGTAGCAGGCTGGGCCGGGGGGCAGGGTGCCATGTGCCCCCCGGGCCGCAGCGTCATGCGGGCCGCGGGCCGGTGCAGTCTGTGTCACTGTGACACAGACTGCACAGCATGTGTAGCGCTGACCGGACGGAGTCGGCAGCTGCGTGTTTGCTGTAATCAGCAGTCGCTGAGAGTCTGTCAGACTCTCATCGGCTGCCGCTGCTCCCACTGCGGGAGCCATCTTCTGGCTCCCGCAGTGGGTAATGGGAGAGCCGTCATCATGACGACGTCTCTCCCATAATGCAAAGCGGCCAGAGGAGCCGGTGGAAGCGTCGGGACCAGGAGCGGGAGTTTCAGGTTAGTGGTTTTTTTTTATTTTTTTATTAAGTCTCTCTCTACTGGGGGCACTACCAAGGGGGGGATTACTATGGGGGCACTACCAGGGGGCAGGGATTACTATGTGGGCACTACCAGGGGGGGGATTTCTATGGTGGCACTACCAGGGGGGATTACTACTGGGGGCACTACCAGGGGGTGGATTACTACTGGGGGCACTACAAGGGGGGGACTACTACTACTGGGGGCACTACAAGGGGGGGGACTACTACTACTGGGGGAACTACAAGGGGGGACTACTACTACTACTGGGGGCACTACAAGGGGGGGCTACTACTGGGGGCACTACAAGGGGAGGGGACTACTACTAGGGGCACTGCATAGGGGGGAGGGGACTACTACTAGGGGCACTACATAGGGGGAGGGGACTACCACTGGGGGCACTGCGAGGGACCACTGCTGGGGGCTCTATATAAAGGGCAATACTGGGGGTACTGCATAGGGGGGAGACTACAACTGGGGCCACTATTTAAGGGACATTGCATAAGGGTTACCACTATTGGGGGCACTGCATGGGGGGATGGACTGCTACTGGGGGCACTGCATTGGGGGTACCACTATTTTGGGCACTATATAAGGGGCTTACTACTGGGGGCACAAGGGGCACTGAACAGGGGGATCACTACTGGGGACACTACTGGAGGCCTGCATAAGGGTGTTATCTCCTGTGGCACACGGGGGCACTGCATATGGGCACTACGACAGGGGGCTGCCCCTAATCTTTATTTTTACCTTACATTAATCCCATATGGACCCGCCTCCTCCCTGAAACACTTGAGGGGGGGCGGCGCCGTAGCACGCACGTTCTTCGGGGACCCTGGCTACACGCTACTCCTCTGCCAGGGCCGCCTGCATGCATTTGCCCCCCAGGCTAAAAGTTGCCAGCCAGCCCCTGCCTGTAAGGGCTGAGGACATATCCATGCAACAGGCAGATGGATATCACACAGATTACTAACACAGTCAATGTACATCATAACGTCACACTAAAATGTGAATTTTTCCCTAGTTTAACCAACTTGCAAAAAGAGGTACTGTATACAGTATGTGTTTAACCCATTTGTTCAGTTCTGTAACAGATATAGGTGACACCGGTGTGAAGCTTAAAATCAGGTGATGTATTGCTAAGCAGGGTGTGATTGATTGGATCATATGACAGCTTGGCAAGGAGTCCTGTAATAATCATTCTATATTTTCTGGTAAGGAGTATGGTTGAAAAGGACTGAATCACAGGTAAAAATGGATATTTTAATTTAAGATACCACAGAATATATAGGTATCTATATAGGTATATAGGTATAGGTAAACAGGTCATTTGGTAAGTATATATATATATATCTGACTGACTGCAGGAAATATGATTTGTAAATAACGATATGCATAATGTTGGACATGAGATGTTCCTTAGAAGTAGAGATATCATATGGAAAGCAGAGGTAAGGAAATCTAGGTTTGTCATTTCTGTAGTACATAAGGAAACGTCTTTATGTTTTCTGATTACAGGTGAAATTGGATTTAACTTTTATGCTTATAACAATATTTACGGTATGTGCCATTGTTCTAAAGATTGTGTACAGGTAAAAGTATAATATTGTGTATCGGAGAGAAGGGGATTCTAAAATTGCATAGTGCTGATAAGTAAGTATTGCAACCCCTGACCAAGGAATTGGAAGATGGATGTACAAGGTTTGGTTTGTAGGATAGTGAAAAAAATGAATAAACTGAAAGTAAGGTGTATGTCCCATGAGGCGGTGTGTATGTCCCATGAGGTGGTGTGTGTGTGTATGTCCCATGAGGTGGTGTGTGTGTGTATGTCCCATGAGGCGGTGTGTGTGTGTATGTCCCATGAGGCGGTGTGTGTGTGTATGTCCCATGAGGCGGTGTGTGTGTGTATGTCCCATGAGGCGGTGTGTGTGTGTATGTCCCATGAGGCGGTGTGTGTGTATGTCCCATGAGGCGGTGTGTGTGTGTATGTCCCATGAGGCGGTGTGTGTGTGTATGTCCCATGAGGCGGTGTGTGTGTACGTCCCATGAGGTGGTGTGTGTGTACGTCCCATGAGGTGGTGTGTGTGTGTGTATGTCCCATGAGGTGGTGTGTGTGTATGTCCCATGAGGTGGTGTGTGTGTATGTCCCATGAGGCGGTGTGTGTGTTTAATGACATCGAGGCTGTTGTAGGTGGTGGCAGTTCATGTGGAATGGTTTTGGAGATCTCCAGTGATTGTTGGTAGCGGATGCAGAGGTGATGTCTTTGTGTGTGTATGTCTCTGTAAAGCCTAGTTAAAGTGTGATGTAGGTATTATGGATAACCAAAGGGTGGAAGTTTCATCCACCAGAACAGGAGGATTGTCATAGATCATAAAGATATGGATCTGCAGCGGAATGTAAGTTTTCTTCTCAAAAACACCTGTTGTAATTTGATATTTTACCTCTTGTGACCAGGAGGGACACCCACAGGTCCTAGGAGGAGGAGATTTTCATAAAAAAAAGTGAGAAAGGAAAAGGCATTGTAGGATCTTCACTGCCACCTAGTGGAGAAAACTAGGTAAAGTTGAGTCTGTAAACACCCGTCAATGTCACTAGGTTATGTTTTGTTTGTGGAAACTCCAATATGGAGCCGACAAAATTCAAAATTGTCACAGTGGGGATGGGGTGGGACCACTAACACTCGTAGAATCTGTTTTCATCCATGCAGGCAAATCAAGTCAATAGCAGGATATCTGAAGACTGCAGACGGATCGGGTCAAGACACCAGATTGAGTAGTAAAGATGGAGACATTCTAGAGGACTGATATCTCAAATTTCCTATTCTAGATGCTGACAAGGCCCAGCTGCGGACATATGATGTTCCTGATACATGACGAGTATAACCGGACGAGACACAGATTGGAAGAATCAGGATCCAGATCATCCAGGAGCATACTCTCACCCCATTGGGCGAAGAACAATCAGAAGTTTTTTCTATTTTTAGAACTGTGAAAAATGACATTGTTATGATTTTCTCCAAATTGAGTTTTCTCTATTACCACCTGTATGATCAACCCACAGCAACACATACCCTAAGGAAGGATTGCATTACAACCCCGACATTGAATGTGCCTACAGATAATAATATGTGAACAGGCAAAGTCATGTATCATAGTAATTATTGTAAATGTTCCTTTAAACATCCTAGATAATGTAGTCTCATTTCCCCAGACCTGCTTTATAGGTTCGATGAGATCCCACATCCTGCCCATGATCCCGTATAGATCCGCTGAGCGCAAATAAGGGTTGCTCTACCCTCTTGAACCACATTATTAACAGTTCAATGACCTAACTGTGTCATACCGTATAGGACATTAGATATTATTATGCATTACTAACTAGGATAAAATTGTGATAGCGTCTTGTTTGCAATCAAAGGGTGGGCTGTCGAAGTCTAATAATTGCATGCGACCGCAATTCGGATGATTTGGACGTCTGCTGTCCGATTTATATTGGTACAATCCATGACGCACCATTGCGTTCGCACGCACCCAGTGTGCGCACATATCGACACATTCTCACAACACTAAATAAGCGAATAATATACAACACTCTCATACTGATAAACACAATATGCATGCAGGGTTTGGTGAGTGATGGGAAGCAGCTTCTGTATACATGTCTGAGAAAAGTAATTAAATACACCAGGATACTGCGAGTGTTTTGCATGTAGATTGAGAAGCCCCGCATGCGGACAGGTATGGCTGTGGTAATTGAAATGTAACTCAGACATTGATATTCACAGTTGAATTTGTCTGAGTGACAAGTCGGAAACAATGGTCGGCGGTTTGCATAAGAAGTACTGACAAGTGTATTCTGAATGGGCAGAGGAAAACTTTTGAATTAGCTATCAGATGACTTAGAATCAAGCAACTTAGAATTTGGTTCAAGCTATGTTAAATAGATAAAGCGAGGGATATATATATATATATATATATATATATATATAAATATTAGGGGTGTGCACCGGCCACTTTTCGTGTTTTGTGTTTTGGTTTTGGATCTGGATCTTTCTTCGTGTTTTGGATCTGGATTGGTTTTGCCAAAACCACCCTTCCGTGTTTTGGGTTCTGGGTTTTGTGTTTTGGATCTGTATTTTTTTTAAAAAAAGCATAAAAACAGCTAAAATCACATAATTTGTGGGTTTTTCTGCTCCTATGCTATTATTAACCTCAATAACCTTAATTTCCACTAATTTCCAGTCTATTCTGAACACCTCACACCTCACAATAGTGTTTTTATATCCAAAAGGTTGCACCGAGGTAGCTGGATGACTATGCTAAGAGATACGAGTGGGCGGCACAAACACGTGGTCCATCTAGGAGTGACACTGCAGTGGCAGACAGGATGGCAGTTTGAAAAACTAAGCCCCAAACAGTACATAATTCAAATAAAAAAAAGAGGTCCAAGATGGAATTGTCCTTGGGCCCCCCCACCCACCCTTATGTTGTATAAACAGGACATGCACACTTTAACAAACCAAACATTTCAGCGCCAGGGTCTGCCACATGACTGTGGCTGAAATGATTGGTTCGTTTGGGCCCGCACAAAACAAGCTGGCAATTAATCTGTCCCTGCACAAACTGGCTCTACGGAGGCAAGATGTCGTCCTCATCCTCCTCATCCACCGATTCCTCACCCTCTTCAGTGTTGTGTACATCCTCATCCCCACAGAGTATTAATTCGTCCCCGCTGGAATCCACAACCACAGGTCCCTCTGTACGTTCTGGAGGCTGGTCTCCCTGGAAGAGTTGATAATTAATTTTATGAACATCATCTTCTCCACATTTTGTGGAAGCAACCTCCTACGCCTTTCGCTGACAAGGTTCCCGGCTGCACTAAACACTCTTTCGGAGTACACACTGGAGGGGGGGCAACTCAGGTAAAATAGAGCCAGTTTGTATAGGGACCTCCAAATTGCTTCTTTTTCCTGCCAGTACAGGTACGGACTGTCTGACATGCCTACTTGGATGCTGTCGACGATGTAATCCTTTAACAGACAGACGCACGCTTGTCGCTGCTGCTTTGAGGATGCAGCCCACACAATTCACAAAGACAGAAAAAAAAAGAAGAATTTTTTTATTGTTTGTGGAGCGCACTTTGAGGGTTACACCACCCTTTAACAGACAGACGCACGCTTGTCGCTGCTGCTTTAAGGATGCAGGTGCGGCTACAAAGACAGAAAAAAAAGAAGAATATTTTTATTGTTTGTGGAGCACACTTTGAGGGTGTCACCACCCTTTAACAGACAGACGCATGCTTGTCGCTGCTGCTTTAAGGATGCAGGTGCGGCTACAGCCCACACATTTCACAAAGACAGAAAAAAAAAGAAGAATATTTTTATTGTTTGTGGAGCGCACTTTGAGGGTTACACCACCCTTTAACAGACAGACGCACGCTTGTCGCTGCTGCTTTGAGGACAGTATCATATGAAGTGACAGTAGACTTGTCAGAAATTGTTGGCACGTCCTTCAGTCCGGACCAGATGTCCAAACTGGCCCTTGACTTATGACACAGGCGCACGCTTGGCGCTGCTACTGTGTTGATGCACGTGTGGCTACATCACACACAAGTCACAAACACATAAAAAAATAGTTTTTTATTTTTTGGAGCACTTTGAGGGTTACACCACCCTTTAACAGACAGACGTACGCTTGTCGCTGCTGCTTTGAGGATGCAGGTGCGGCTACAGCCCACACATTTCACAAAGACAGAAAAAAAAAGAAGAATATTTTTATTGTTTGTGGAGCGCACTTTGAGGGTTACACCACCCTTTAACAGACAGACGCACGCTTGTCGCTGCTGCTTTGAGGATGCAAGTGCGACTACAGCCCACACAATTCACAAAGACAGAAAAAAAAGAAGAATATTTTTATTGTTTGTGGAGCGCACTTTGAGGGTTACACCACCCTTTAACAGACAGACGCATGCTTGTCGCTGCTGCTTTGAGGATGCAAGTGCCGCTACAGCCCACACAATTCACAAAGACAGAAATAAAAAGAAGAATTTTTTTATTGTTTGTGGAGCGCACTTTGAGAGTTACACCACCCTTTAACAGACAGATGCATGCTTGTCGCTGCTGCTTTGAGGATGCAAGTGCGGCTACAGCCCACACAATTCACAAAGACAGAAAAAAAAAGAAGAATTTTGTTATTGTTTGTGGAGCACACTTTGAGGGTTACACCACCCTTTAACAGACAGACGCACGCTTGTCGCTGCTGCTTTGAGGATGCAGGTGCGGCTACAGCCAACACATTTCACAAAGAGAAAAAAAAAGAAGAATTTTTTTATTGTTTGTGGAGCGCACTTTGAGGGTTACACCACCCTTTAACAGACAGACGCATGGTTGTCGCTGCTGCTTTGAGGATGCAGGTGGAATCTAGACGGGATTTGGAACCGGGGACACACTACCTCCATCAATTGTCTAAATCCCACTGCACTAATGGCGGATACCGGACGCATGTCTAACACCAACATAGCAGTCAAGGCCTCAGTTATACGTTTTGCTTCAGGATAACTGCTGTCGTACTTCATCCTCATCGCTAGGGACTGTTGGAGGGTCAATTGTTTAGTAAAAGTAGTGGTGTTCCTACTTCCTCTCTGGGATGATGAACAACTCCCAGCAGCAGCAACAGCACTAGGAGGAAGTGGTTCTTGATCTTTCCCTATTTTATATTTTTCAGAGAAAGTTTGGTCCTCCATTTATGTTTTATTGATATATATACGTGCGGCTAAAGCGCACACAAACACAGAAATTTTTTTTTTATTTTTGCTGGAGAGAAGTGCACTTTGTGGGTTACACCACCCTTTAAGAAATGAGCCAGCCGGCTCTTTACTTATGGGACACAGGCGCACGCTTGGCGCTCTCCTTTGTTGATGCACGTGTAGCCACAGTGCACACAATTCACAAACACAGAAAATATTTTTTTATTTGGTTTGGAGTGTACTTTGGGGGTTACAGCACCCTTTAACAGTCAAGCCAGCCAGCCCTTTACTTATGACACAGGCACATGCTTGGCACTACTTTGTTGATGCACGTGCTGCTACTGCGCACACAATTCACAAACACAGAAAATATTTTTTTATTTGGTTTGGAGTGTACTTTGGGGGTTATAGCACCCTTTAACGGTCAAGCCAGCCGGCTCTTTACTTATGACACAGGCGCACGCTTGGCACTACTTTGTTGATGCACGTGCGGCTACTGCTCACACAATTCACAAACACAGAAAATATTTTTTTATTTGGTTTGGACTGGAGTGTACTTTGGGGGTTACAGCACCCTTTAACGGTCAAGCCAGCCGGCCCTTTACTTATGACACAGGCGCACGCTTGGCACTACTTTGTTGATGCACATGCGGCTACTGCGCACACAATTCACAAACACAGAAAATATTTTTTTATTTGGTTTGGAGTGTACTTTGGGGGTTACAGCACCCTTTAATGGTCAAGCCAGCTGGCCCTTTACTCATGACACAGGCGCACGCTTGGCACTACTTTGTTGATGCACGTGCGGCTACTGTGCACACATTTCACAAACACAGAAAAAATATTATTTTTTTAGCACTTGGGGGGAGCACCCCTGATGGACAGAGCACCCCCTGGACAACACTACAGCACCCCTTTAGGACTGGGACACTGCACAGGACTTTGGAGTGGACACAGCCCCTATGGACAACTGACTGCACAACACAGTGCAGCCAGCCCCTATGGACTTTGAAGTGGTGGACACAGCCCCTATTAACAACAGCAGCACAGCACAACACAGCCAGCCCCTATGGACTTTGAAGTAGTGGACACAGGCCCTATGGACAACAGCAGCACATCGCAGTACAACACTACTCTGCACTACACTACACTACACTACACAGCCCAGCCAGCCCTAACTCCCACCCTCCCTCTTCACTGTCCACATCCGAGTGAGAAAATGGCACCGACGCGGGTACCTTATATAGGATCCAAAACCCGCGAGACCCGGAAGGCGGGATGATGACGTTTTGCCTCGATTTCAGATCCAAGTCATGTGGGAAAAGTCGAGCCTGACTCGGATCTTCCTCGGATCGGGGGGGCTTGGCGGGTTTCGGATTTCAGAAATCCGAACCCGCTCACCCCTAATATATATATATATATATATTAAATCCATCACAAATATCCTAAATTGCATAACACACACATAGACTTACATACATAGATACACACGTTAAATAAAACATATAAATACATCAAAGCACAAAACACATAAACGCACCACACATATTAGCGAAACTACGCAATATTCTTACACTTACACATTGCACACTTACATAAAAAGGTTCCCTAGCATTAAGGTTCATATTCAAGGTTTTATCCATTATTAATTATATAATGAAGCGACTGTATTTAATATTTAAGGTTTAGTACATGATAAGCAGACCATGTTTGGTACCAATCTCAAACTCTGTTTATTTGCAGGTTTCCGGTTCTATCGGCAAGGAGATCACAGCAGGCATTCACAAGATATGAATTATAGGTCAGAATGTATCTCTGTATGTAGCTTTTCTTTATTAGTTCTTCAGAGGGAACCTACACAAAGAAGCAGTTGGAAAGCTGATCCACAAGCTGTGATGACACCATATGAACTAACCAATAAACAGAGTGACCTGAAGCAAGAACCAATGAGCATCTGTTATTCTGTGCCTTTGTTGTCTCTGAAACCTGTACCAAATATAGGCTCCAAATATATCCCCACTCCGGTACACAAGATGGTGCATGAATTAATCTTAACAGGTGATTACAACTCAGTAGATGACCAGAATATAGACAGCTCTCCTATAATATATAGGCCTAATACACCATCCTGGTACTATAAACAATTTCTTAAGATGCTACATCAGCTTTCTGATCCTTGGAGACTTCTACATGGGCTCACCAATTGCTATCTAGGATTTACTTTTTCCTTATTTCAAACTCTTCAATGTCATGGGTACGGACATTGGAGATTCATGAAATATCAATTTTGGACCATGCCCCAGTGTCTTTAGATCTATGGCATGCTTCTTTAGCCTCTGTGGATCACCGATGGCGTTTTCCAGATTATTTAACTAAATCAGAAGAATGTCAGCAATTTTTATAAATGTCGTGGTCTAATTATAACATGGAACATTGGCAGGACATTGTTTTATTTTGGAGCACTTCTAAAGCAGCTATGCAAGGCCATATTTTACAATATGTATCCAGACTCAGAAGATAATCGAAGATAATTGAAGAAACAATACCAGGAATTGCATGCTGCAGTGGTACAGGCATTCCGACAATATCAATCCAACCAATCTGCAAGCAATCGTGAGGAATACCTCAAAAATAAAAAACTTTTGGAGTCTTTTCTGTCTGCTCAGGCTAGAGCATGTAAGGAATACTCTAAGCAAATTTATTAGAAATGGGGTAATAAGTAGAGATGTGCACTGACCCCCGTGTTTTGGTTTTGGATCTGGATCTCCCCTGGTTTTGGGTCTGGATTGGTTTTGCCAAAACCTCACCTCCGTGTTTTGTTTTTCGGTTTTGGTTTTGGATCTGGATTTTTTCATAAAAAATCATAAAAACAGCTAAAATCACATAAAATGGGCCTGTTTTTATTCCTACAGTATTAGTAACCTCAATAACATTTATTTCCACTCGTTTCCAGTCAATTTTGACCACCTCACAGCTCACAATATTGATTTTTTTCATCTAGTTAAAGGGCCAAAAGGTTGCATACAGCTATCTGGTTCAAAACTGATTGATCAATAAAGTTGAGGACTGTGCAAAGATAATGGTTGGGGTACCCCTTGAGGATTGAAGAATTGATAGTTGATAGTTGGTGCAGCCACTGACTGAAATAAGAGTTGATAATTGATGCAGCCCCTGGCTGAAGAATTGATAATTGTGCAGCCCCGGGCTGGCTAAAGGATTGATTAATGCAGCCCCTGGATGAAGAATTGATAATTGGTGCAGCCCCTGGCTGAAGAATTGATAATTGGTGATGCAGCCCCTGGCGGAAAAATTGATAATTGGTGGTGCAGCCCCTGGCTGAAGAATCGATAATTGGTGCAGCCCCTGGCTGGCTGAAGAATTAATAGTTGATAGTTAATTGTTGATGCAGCCTCCGGGCTCAGTAGTAGTGGAATACAGAGCTATGATTAGTCCTGCAAAAGCCTTGAGGCCTGGAACTCTTGGCAAGTTGTGGCCATTACAGCCTTGAGGGCTGGTGAGGAGTAACGAAAGCTGGCCTTTGGGCCATGAAGCAGGATGCTGCCTTTGGACCATGTAGCAGCCTTCAGGGCTGAGAACCCTTGGCTGAATGTCACTGTTGTGCCACTTGTACCATCGGGTTGACACAACAAGCAGCAATTGGTTCAGAATTTTCTATAAAGAAAATGAAAGGGGCATGCAGGATATGCTGTCTGTGGCCAATACAATTTCTGGACATTCATAAACCATAACATTAAAATGTCAGGCAGCAATGCCCCAACCAGCACATAATGGAAAGGAAAAAGGTGCTAGATGGAATTGTCCTTCGGCCCTCCAACCCACCCTTATGCTGTATATATGAAACAGGACATTCACATTTTAACAAACCAATCACTTCAGGGACAGGGACTGCTACTTGTGGCTGAAATGATTGGTTTGTTTGGACCCCCCACAAAACAAGCTGCCAATGCACAGTGGACATTGGTGGCAATGATCCCATACACAAACTGGCTTTAGAACACATTAGATTATTAGAAGTCATCATCATCATCGTCATCCACATCAGTGTGTGCATCCTCTTCTTCACACAATATGAATTCATCCTCATTGGAATCCACCATTACAGACGCATCTGTATTTTTTGGACATAATTGCTGGTAAATGTCTTCCTCATGGAATTTGTAAATCATTTTGATGAACATCATCTTTTCCACATTTTTGGGAAGTAACCTCTTACGACGATCACTGACAAGGTTCCCGGCTGTGCTGAAAACTCTTTTAGAGTACACACTGGAGGGTGGGCAACTTAAGTACAGCAAAGCCAGTTTGTGTAAGGGACTCCAAATTACCTCTTTTTCCTGCCAGTAGTGAAAGGGACTGTCTGACATGCCTATTTGGATCCTATCCCTAAAATAATCACCCACCATTCTCTGAATGGGCATTGTATCAGACAAAGTCACGGTAGACATGTCACTTATTGTAAGCAGTTCTTTCAGACCCAACCAGATGTCATTAGTTTTGCTGACTGATCTGCATCACCACTAGCAGTGGGTCTCTTAGGAAAATGTAGTTTTTTCCTGGCAGCCACAGAAACTGAAGGAGGAGATGCTGCCGTGTCATGTGCAGCTTGAGCTGACAATTTTTTCACCAACAGCTCTTTGCATCTTTTAAGATTTATGTCCATTGGAAAGAAAGACACAATGTATGACTTAAACCTAGGATCAAGTATGGTCGCCAAAAAATAGTGATCTGATTTCAAGAGATTGATGACCCTTTATCCTGGTGAAGAGAATGAAGGGGTTGATCTACAAGTCCGACACACTTAGCTGAATCACTCTGTTTCAGCTCTTCCTTCAGTTTCTCCAGCTGCTTTGCAAAAGTCTGATTAGGGGAATGACCTGACTCAAACTGGCTGTGTCTGAACTAACTTCACATGTGGCAAGTTCAAAGGGTTTGAGAACCTTGCACAACATGGAAATTATTCTCCAATGCACTTGATTTAAGTGCTTTCCCGCTCCTTTCCCTATGTCATAGGCCATAGTGTAGCCTTGGATGGTCTTTTGCTGCTCCTCCATCCGCTGAAGCATATAGAGGGTAGAATTCCACCTAGTTACTACCTCTTGCTTCAGCTGATGGCAGCACAAATTGAACAGTTCTTGCTGGTTCTGCAATCTTTGACACGCAGTTGCTGAATGTTGAAAATGTCCAGAAATCTTTTGGGCCAGTGAGAGTATCTCCTGCACACCCCTGTCATTTTTAAAAATATGTTGCACCACCAAATTAATTGTGTGGGAAAAACAAGGGATGTGTTCGAATTTGCCCACATGTAATGCTCGCACAATATTGGTGGCATTGTCAGAAATCACAAATCCCAAGGAAAGTCCAAGTGGGGTAAGCCATTTTACAATGATTTCCCTCAGTTTCTCTAAGAGGTTCTCAGCAGTATGCCTCTTACTGAAACCGGTGATACACAGAGTAGCATGCCTATGAATGAGCTGGCATTTGTTAGATGCTGCTGCTGCTGTTTGCACTGTTGGAGACAATACACCTTCCCAATGGGCTGTCACAGTCATGTAATCTTTAGTTTGCCCTGTCCCACTTGTCCACATGTCTGTGGTTAAGTGGACAGTAGGCACAATGGCATTTCGGAGGACATTAGTAAGGTTTTTTTAATGGTCTTGTACAAATTGGGAATTGCTATTTTAGAGAAGTTGGATCTAGAAGGGACATGGTAGCGGGGACACAGGACCTCTATTAACTGTGTAAAACCCACTGCATTAATGGCAGATACTGGATGCACATCTAATACCACCAAAGCTGTTATGGCATCAGTAATCCACTGTGCAACTGGGTGTCTGTTGTCATACTTGCTCACCATTGCAAAGGATTGTTTGAAAGTCAATTATTTGGTTAAACTAAAAGATGTCTTCTTCTTGGTCCCCTTCTGGGATGAAGATCCACTCACAGCAGCAGCAGCAACAGGCGCAACACTCAAGGATCCTTCGGAGGAACCACAGATAGGAGAGGAGTCAGACTTTCTTATGAAAATGGTTGCAGAACTACTTCCAATCATGATTGGCGATGTTGATGAGGTGTTGGTGGTGGAGATTGCAGGCGCTTGGATCCAGAGAGAAGGGAGCAGCTAGCTGCCACTGGACTGATTGTTGTTACATTGTTTAGCCAAAGTTTCTGAATTTGAAAAACCCTTTTCAATTAGATGAATGCACTGCAAGTGACGTAACAGGTAGGAGGTTCCTAGATGGTTAAGGTCCTTGCCTCTACTCACTGTTACTTGGCAACGGTTACAGATGGCTTGGCAAAGGTTGTCCGGATTTGGGTGGAAATAATTCCACACATGAGCAGTGGATTTTTTGGTCCTTTGCCCAGGCATGACAACAATGGGATTTTTCCCACCATGGGCAACAACTGTTTCTTGATTTACAGTTTTTACACAAACATCCTCGGCATCAACATCCTCATCATCATCAACATCCTCAACATCCTTGTTAGCGCCAACTACAGAAATATCCTCCTCATCCTCCTGGTGCAATTCTGGAGCATCCTCGATTTCTATGTCAGCATGTTGACTTGTGCTGCTCATCCCCACATTTGCAGAGGGCACACAAATGGTGGAAGGAGGATCCTCTTCAAGTACAGTATTAGAAAGGTCAGGCTCCCACATGGCGACCGCAGACACACTTGGACTCTCCTCAGGGATTTGGGACTTTTCTGAGCACACTGCATATCCCCTAACAGTGTCAATATTTTTTATAAATACACTGCGTTTTGCACTTAGTGTGTGTCAGGACTGCAATTATTTCAGTACATAAAGATAGATTACTTTTTCCAAAGTTTCTTTGTGGTCGTTGGAGGAGCTATCCTGCTTGCTGGCATTCTTCACATACAGGGAATAGAGAGTTAAAGTGATCATCTGTTTCCAAGGTGTTGTCAGGTTGTGGGATTCCTAGATTGCTCATTATTTCCAAGCTGATTCCATTTGGGACACATGTTCTGAACTTCCTATGGATCACAGACCTCTAGTATAAAGCCTGTTACTAACTGTGTCTCAGTGTCTGTGCAACGTTACTTTCAGGTCTTTCTTGAACTCCTGCCAGATCCCTGCTGTGCCTGTGGGTTGCTGTGGACTTTGCTATATCTATGCTCATGTTCCAGCTAAACTTCTGATGCCAGTTTCCAGCCACACTACAGAGCTCAGCATAGCCATTGCCTAAGTATTGTTTTCTGCTCCACTGCTGTGGTTTCACCTTTTGCTGCACTATTTACTTTGCCTGTTGTCTCTTACTCCTGTGGACATCAAACCCATCTTCATTACAGTTGTCAACTTCACCGTTACATTTATCATCACTGCATCGTGGGGCTCAACCCCGCTCTGGATTCTAGTCACACCGCAGGGCTCAACCCTGTTCTGGAACCACACTGCTTCACAGGGCTCAACCCTGCTTCAACCTTATCACATCACAGGGCTCAACCCTGCTCTGACCTCAACGCATAACAGGGCTCAACCCTGCTTCGACCTCACCGCATCACAGGTCTCAACCCTGCTTCAACCTCACAGCATCACAGGGCTCAACCCTGCTCTGTCTTTCACTGCATCACAGGGCTCACTCTGCTCCGGATCTCCATCACTACAGGGTTCCAATGTGAAGCTCCTCTATACCATCCTGAGGTGTTAGCCTCATACTGGACTCAGAGTTCCCTACCATATTAGCTCTCCTGTGTTAAAGACTATATATGGGGGTTTTCTCCTATACTCATAATTGCTTATGTGAACCTCTGTGTTGTTGAGACTTTATGTGAGACGTTGCTATTATATTTCTCCTGTGATTAACTTCTATTTACTTTTCTTCCATGCTACTGAGATTTCATGGAAAGGTCATTCCTAAAGCCACCCCAGTTTAATGTGCCTAGTAGGCCTGCCTCCCCCCAGGAGTCTCAAGTGTTGAGAGCCATGACAGTTTGCACAGACCTAAAAATGAATCCGGATCTGGAACAGGCTATTGGGGTACAGGTGCTTCAGGGTTTGACTGCTCATTTGGAAGTACAGGAAAACACTCAAATTCAAGTTTTGCAATGTCTACAGGATCTTTCCACACGTCTTGATAAACTTAAGATTCCGGTTGCAAGTACATCAGGGGTTTTTGCTTCTCATTTACATTTACCAACTACTACCTCTTATGATGGTAATCCAGAAACATGTAGAGGATTTCTCAACCAATGTGAGATTCATTTTGAATTATTACCCCAAAGTTTTACCACCTCTCATGTTAAAGTGGCTTATATTATGTCATTACTGTCTGGTGATGCTCTTGAGTGGGCCTCTCCTTTATGGGAGAGAAATGATGCCTTAATGTCTAATTACCAAGCTTTTGTTTCTACTTTCAAAAGGATATTTGACGAACCTGGAAGATCAGTGGCCGCGTCTGTGGATATTTTGCGAGTAAAGCAAGGAACAGCTCCAGTTGGTCAGTATGTGGTCCGCTCTCAAACTATAGCGGCAGAACTTAAATGGAATAGTGAGGCATTAAGAGCAGCATATTGGAATGGTCTCTCTGAGAGACGTAAAGATGAGTTGGTGACTTGGGATCTTCCTGAGAATTTGGATGAGTTGATTTAATTGACTATTAAAATTGATTTGCGGATGCGAGAACGAGGGGTTCAGAGGAGTCTCTCTGAGTGTTCTAAAAATTTTCTTCCCCATTCTCGCTCTTTTCATAGTACATCTGATGAGCCTATGCAAATTAATAAAGCTAAATTGTCTGACGTTGAGAAGCAACGTAGGAGGCATTCTAATTTGTGCTTGTATTGTGCATCCTCAGAACATTTCTTGGCTAAATGTCAAATAAGGCCGGGAAACGATTGTCCCTAGTTGCTGGAGGGGAAGTCAAACTAGGGGTACTTTCTAAAGTTTCCCCCAAAAAGGATTGTTTAATTTCTGTGAGCATTCCTGATTTTGGTTCCTCGTGTCGAGTTTTCTGTATTGCTAGATTCTGGAGCAGCTGGAAATTTTATTTAAATGTCTTTGGTTCAGAAATCAAAAACTCCTGTTGTCAAATTAACCCGTTCTTTTTTCTTTCTGCAGTTAATGGGACTGGAATTTCTAATGGATATGTTATGCATCAAACAAAGTCTATGAAGTTGAGTGTAGGAGCTTTGCACGAAGAAAGTTTAGAGTTTTTGGTATTACCCATTTCTATGTATGATATAGTTCTTGGTTTACAATGGTTAACTCTTCATGACCCTCATATTGATTTGACTTGTTCTCAAATTCTTTTTGGAGTCCTGAATGCAAATTAAATAGTTTGATTCCTGTGGTATGATTGGCTGAAGTGAAAGTAGATGTTCCACCTTCTCTCCCACAGCCTTATCATGAATTTGCTGATGTCTTTTCTGAGCAGGCGGCAGACGAACTTCCACCGCATCATCCCTGGAATTGTCCTATTGAACTTATTCCTGGTAAAATGCCACCCAAAGGTCGAGTATACCCTCTCTCTGTTCCTAAGACTCAAGCCATGTCGAAATATGTGCAAGATAATCTACGAAAGGGGTTTATCAGGCCTTCTTCATCTCCCGCTGGAGCGGGCTTCCTTTTGTAAAGAAAAAAGATGGTGGTCTTTGTCCATGTATCGACTTTAGAGGTCTAAATAAGATCACAGTAAAAAATAAATATCCTTTGCCTCTCATTACAGAATTGTTTGACAGAGTTAAGGGTTCTCGACTGTTTACCAAACTTGATCTAAAGGGAGTTTACAACTTGATCAGAGTTAAAGAGGGTGATGAGTGGAGAACTGCGTTTAACACACGAGATGGCCATTATGAGAACCTTGTCATGCCTTTTGGTTTATGTAATGCTCCTGCGGTGTTCCAGGAGTTTGTGAATTAAATTTTCTGAGATAAACTTTATCAGTTTGTTATTTGATGATATTTCGATTTTTTTTCCAGGAATCTTTCTGATCATTGTACCCATGTTAAAGAGGTATTAAGTCGTCTTCGAGCTAATAAGCTTTATGGTATGGTGTTTTTGAAGTCCCAGTGATACCCTTTTTGGGGTACATCATTTCCGGTTCCGAACTTCAGATGGACCCTGAGAAGTTAAAGGCTATTCAAGATTGGGTTTTGCCCACTTCATTAAGGTCTATTCAGAGATTTTTAGGCTTTGCCAATTATTACAGAAAGTTTATCAAAACGTTTTCACTGATTGTAGCTCCAATTACTGCTATGACAAAAAAAGGGGCTAATCCCAAAGTGTGGTCCCCAGAGGCATTGGATGCCTTTCAGACTCTCAAAGATGCATTTTCCGTGGCCCCCATTCTAGTTCAACCTGATGTTGAGAAGCCATTTATGCTAGAAGCGGATGCCTCCACTTATGGAGTTGGGGCTATTTTGTCTCAAGTGGCTGCAGATGGGAGAACAGTGTCTTGTGGATTCTTTTCACGAAAGTTTTCTAGTGCTGAGAGTAATTACTCCATCAGGGACCAAGTTGTTAGCTATTAAGCTAGCTTTGGAGGAATGGAGATATTCATTAGAAGGTGCAAAGCATCCTGTTACTATTTTTACAGACCATAAAAATTTGTTGTATTTGAAAACTGCCCATTGTCTGAACCCACGACAAGCTCATTGCGCACTCTTTTTTTCTCGTTTTGATTTTGTCCTCAGGTATCGTCCAGGTTCATTGAATAAAAAGGCAGATGCACTTTGACACTCAATGTTGGAAGAGAAAGAACAAAATAAGGATCAAAGGCACCCTATAATAAGCCCTATGGCTTTTTCTTCAATTTCCATCTCTCCTGATCCTCCTCCTGGGAAGATATTTGTGGCACCAGAGTTACGAGGTAAACTTCTTTCCTGGGCACATAATTCTCATATCTCTGGACATCCAGGGGTTCGTAAAATGTACTAATGTTTGCAACGTTCCTATTGGTGGTCTTCCATGAAAAAAGATGTCCAAGAGTTTATATGTTCTTGTTCTAAGTGTGTACAACATAAGTCCTCCCGGCAGTCTCCAGTTGGTCCTCTTCATCCACTACCCATTCCCACCCAACCATGGACCCATCTTTCCATGGATTTTATTAAAGATCTTCCTGAGTCTAGGGGGTGTACAGTTATTTGGGTAGTGGTGGATCATTTTACCAAGATGGCTCATTTTTGTCCTTTGGCTCGAATTCCATCAACCCCCAAATTAGCACAAATATTTATCAAAGAGATATTTCATCTTCATGGACGTCCTTCTGAGATAGTGTCTGATTGGGCTGTGCAGTTTGTTGCTCGGTTTTCGAGGGCTTTATGTTCATCATTGCAAATTAAATTACAGTTTTCTTCTGCATATCACCCTCAGTCAAATGGACAAACCGAAAGAGTGAACCATGAGTTGGAGACCTTCTTGAGAATGTATATTTCTTCTTCTCAAGATGATTGGATGGATTTCTTGCCTTTGGCTGAGTTTGCTCATAACTTTCATTATTCGTCTGCTACAGGTGTAAGTCCTTTTTTCGCCAATTCTGGTCGGCATCCTCGAGTTTCTGAGCTTCATTCAATTCCTACAGTGGACGTTCCAGCAGCCAAAGCTACCCTCCAACATTTTTCTGGAACTTGGAGACAGGTACATAAGTGTCTTAGGAAAGCCTCTCATAATTATAAGGTCTTTGCTGATAGAAAACGTTCGGCTGTTACTAAATATTCTGTTGGGGATCGTGTCTGGTTGTCTACTAGAAATCTTCAACTTAAAGTACCTACTATGAAGTTTGCTCCCCGATATATTGGTCCTTTTCGTATTATAAAAATGATCAACCCAGTGGCATGTAAGTTACAGTTACCTCCAACTACAGTATGCGTGTACCTAACTCCTTTAATTTCTCCTTGCTTAGACCATTGATTCTTAATTGATTTCATGACAGCTTGCCTAAAGTACCTCCCATAACAACTGGTTGAGGTGTGGAGACTGAGATCGATAAGATTGTGGATTCACGTAAGCATTAAAATCAATTACAATACCTTGTAGACTGGAAGGGTCACAGCCTGGAGGAGAGATCTTGGATCAAAGACTCTGATGTCCATGCTCCTAAATTGATACATAATTTTCATGCTAAATTCCCTTTAAAACCTGATAGATAGATTACTTTTTCCAAATTTCCTTTGTGGTCATTGGAGGAGCTATCCTGCTTGCTGGCGTTCTTCACATACAGGGGATAGAGAGTTAAAGTGATCAACTGTTTCCAAGGTTTTGTCAGGTTGTGGGATTCCTAGATTGCTCATTTTTTCAAACCTGATTCCAGTTGGGTCACATGTATTGAACCTCCTATGGATCACAGATCTCTAGTATAAAGCCTGTTACTAACTATGTCTCAGTGTCTGTGCAACATTACTTTCAGGTCTTTCTTGGACTCCTGCCAGATCCCTGCTGTGCCTGTGGGGTGCTGTGGACTTTGCTATATCTCCGCTCATGTTCCAGATAACTTCTGAAGCCAGTTACCAGCCGTACTACAAAGCTCAGCATAGCCATTGCCTAAGTATTTTTTTCTGCTCCACTGCTGTGGTTTCACCTTTTGCTGCACTATTTACTTTGCCTGTTGTCTCTTACTCCTGTGGACATCAAACCCATCTTCGTTACAGTTGTCAACTGCACCATTACATTTATCATCACCGCATCACAGGGCTCAACCCCGCTCCGATTCTAGTCACACCGCAGGGCTCAACCCTGTTCCGGAACCACACCGCTTCACAGGACTCAACCCTGCTTCAACCTTCATTACATCGTGGGGCTCAACCCCGCTCCGGATTCTAGTTACATCGCAGGGCTCAACCCTGTTCCGGAACCACACCGTTTCACAGGGTTCAACCCTGCTTCAACCTCATCACTTCACAGGGCTCAACCCTGCTCCAACCTCACCGCATCACAGGGCTCAACTCTGCTCTGACCTCACCGCATCACAGGGCTCAACCCTGCTCTGAACTCATCACATCACAGGGCTCAACCCTGCTCCGACCTCACTGCATCACAGGGCTGAACCCTGCTCTGACCTCACCGCATCACAGGGCTCAACCCTGCTCCGACCTCACC
Organism: Taudactylus pleione; assembly: GCA_031769625.1. Taxonomy (NCBI): domain Eukaryota; kingdom Metazoa; phylum Chordata; class Amphibia; order Anura; family Myobatrachidae; genus Taudactylus; species Taudactylus pleione. Next base: position 1,348,608 of record JAUIMM010001530.1, on the reverse strand, counting down.
GCATCACAGGGCTCAACCCTGCTCCGACCTCACCGCATCACAGGGCTCAACCCTGCTCCGACCTCATCGCATCACAGGGCTCAAACCTGCTTCGACCTCACCGCATCACAGGGCTCACTCTGCTCCGGATCTCCATCACTACAGGGTTCCACCCAGGTGAAGCTCCTCTATACCATCCTGAGGTGTTAGCCTCATACTGGACTTGGGGTTCCCTACCATATTATCTCTTCTGTGTTAAAGACTATATAGGGGGGGATTTCTCCTATACTCATTATATTGCTTATGTGAACCTCAGTGTTGTTGAGACTTTATATGAGACGTTGCTATTATATTTCTCCTGTGAATAAATTCTATTTGTTTTTATTCCGTGCTACCGAGATTTCATGAAAAGGTCATTCCTAAAGCCACCCCAGTTAATGTGCCTAGTAGGCCTGCCTCCCCCCAGGAGTCTCAAGTGTCGGCAGCCGTGACAGTGTGACAATAATTTTTTACGAATACACTGCGTTTTGCACTTACAGTGTTACAATAATTTGTACAAATACAAAGCATTTTGCACTTAGTGTGACAATATTTTTTTATTTTTATGAATACACTGCATTTCCAGTGTCAATATATTTTTTAAATACAATTCTGCAGTCCCTCCTCCTGGATGGACACAGTCAAAAACCCAAGGAAGGACACAACAACCCCTGACACAGCAGCCCCTCATGGATGAAACAGCAGCCCTGGACTCAGCAAGCAAATGGAGCCGATCACCGTGGGGAGGGATTTTTATACAATCCAAAATGCGTGAGAATCCGACAGTGGGATGATGTACCTGATATATGCCCCACTACCCTGTATCCTCCTGTACCTAATATATGCCCGCTACCCTGTGTCCCCCTGTACCTGATATATGCCCTGCTACCCTGTATCCCCCTGTACCTGATATATGCCCTGCTACCCTGTATCCCTCTGTACCTGATATATGCCCTGCTACCCTGTTTCCCACTGTACCTGATATATGCCCTGTTACCCTGTATCCCCCTGTACCTGATATATGCCCCACTACCCTGTATCCCCCTGTACCTGATATATATCCTGCTACCCTGTATCCCACTGTACCTGATATATGCCCTGTTACCCTGTATCCTGTGCCTGATATATGCCCTGCTACCCTGTATCCCTCTGTACCTGATATATGCCCCGCTACCCTGTATCTCTCTGTACCTGATATATGCCCCTCTACCCTGTGTCCCCCTGTACCTGATATATGCCCTGCTACCCTGTATCCCCCTGTACCTGATATATGCCCCGCTACCCTGTATCCCCCTGTACCTGATATATGCCCCGCTACCCTGTATCCCTCTGTACCTGATATATGCCCCGCTACCCTGTATCCCCCTGTACCTGATATATGCCCGCTACCCTCTATCCCCCTGTACCTGATATATGCCCTGCTACCCTGTGTCGCTCTGTACCTGGTATATGACCCACAACCCTGTATCCCCCTGTACCTGATATATGCCCCGCTACCCTGTGTCACCCTGTACCTGATATATGCCCGGCTACCCTGTATCCCCTGTACCTGATATGTGCCATGTTACCCTGTATCCCCCTGTACCTGATATATGTCTGTTACTCTGTATCCCCCTGTACCTGATATATGCCCTGCTACCCTGTGTCCCCCTGTACCTGATATATGCCCCGCTACCCTGTATCCCCCTGTACCTGATATATGACCCACTACCCTGTATCCCCCTGTACCTGATTTATGCCCCACTACCCTGTATCCCCCTGTACCTGATATATGCCCCGCTACCCTGTATCCCTCTGTACCTGATATATGCCCCGCTACCCTGTATCCCCCTGTACCTGATATATGCCCTGCTACCCGGTATCCCCTTTAACTGATATATGCCCCACTACCCTGTATCCCCCTGTACCTGATATATGCCCTGCTACCCTGTATTCCCCTGTATCTGATATATGCCCCGCTACCCTGTATCCCTCTATACCTGATAAATGAATTGTTACCCTGTATCCCCCTGTTCCTGATATATGCCCCGCTACCCTGTGTCCCCCTATACCTGATATATGACCCACTACCCTGTATCCCCCTGTACCTGATATATGCCCTACTACCCTTCATCCCCCTATACCTGATATATGCCCCACTACCCTGTATCCCTCTGTACCTGATATATGCCCTGCTACCCTGTATCCCCCTTTACATGATATATGCCCCACTACCCTGTAACCCCCTGTAGCTGATATATGCCATGCTACCCTGTATACCCCTGTACCTGATATAAGCCCTGCTACCCGGTATCCCTCTGTAACTGATATATGCCCTGCTACCCTGTATCCCCCTGTACCTGAAATATGCCCTGCTACCCTGTATCCCTCTGTACCTGATATATGCCCTGCTACCCTGTATCCCCCTCTACCTGATATATACCCTGCTACCCTGTATCCCCCTGTACCTGATATATGCCCTACTACCCTGTATCCCCTTGTACCTGATATATGCCCTGCTACCCTGCATCCCTCTGTACCTGATATATGCCCCGCTACCCTCTATCCCCCTGTACCTGATATATGCCCGCTACCCTCTATCCCCCTGTACCTGATATATGCCCCGCTACCCTGTGTCGCTCTGTACCTGGTATATGACCCACAACCCTGTATCCCCCTGTACCTGATATATGCCCCGCTACCCTGTGTCACCCTGTACCTGATATATGCCCCGCTACCCTGTATCCCCTGTACTTGATATATGCCCTAATACCCTCTATCCCTCTGTACCTGATATATGCACTGCTACCCTGTATCCCGCTGTACCTGATATATGCCCTGCTACCCTGTGTCCCCCTGTACCTGATATATGCCCCGCTACCCTGTATCCCCCTGTACCTGATATATGCCCTGCTACCCTGTATCCATCTATACCTGATATATGAACTGTTACCCTATATCCCCCTGTTCCTGATATGTGCCCCACTACCATGTATCTCCCTGTACCTGATATATGCCCAGCTACCCTTTATCCCTCTGTACCTGATATGTGCCCTGCTACCCTGTATCCACCTGCACCTGATATGTGCCCTGCTACCCTGTATCCACCTGTACTTGATATATGCCCTGCTACCCGGTATCCTCTGTACCTGTTATATGCCCCGCTACCCTGTATCCCCCTGTACCTGGTATATGACCCATTACCCTGTATCCCCCTGTACCTGATATATGCCCCACTACCCTGTATCCCCCTGTACCTGATATATGCCCCACTACCCTGTATCCTCCTGTACCTGATTTATGTCCCACTACCCTGTATCCCCCTGTACCTGATATATGCCCGCTACCCTGTATCCCTCTTTACCTGATATATGCCCCGCTACCCTGTATCCCCCTGTACCTGATATATGCCCTGCTACCCTGTATCCCCCTGTATCTGATATATGCCCCGCTACCCTGTATCCCTCTATACCTGATAAATGATTTGTTACCCTGTATCCCAATGTTCCTGATATATGCCCCGCTACCCTGTGTCCCCTTATACCTGATATATGACCCACTACCCTGTATCCCCCTGTACCTGATATATGCCCCAATACCCTGTATCCCCCTGTACCTGGTATATGACCCATTACCCTGTATCCCCCTGTACCTGATATATGCCCCACTACCCTGTATCCCCCTGTACCTGATATATGCCCCACTACCCTGTATCCTCCTGTACCTGATTTATGTCCCACTACCCTGTATCCCCCTGTACCTGATATATGCCCGCTACCCTGTATCCCTCTTTACCTGATATATGCCCCGCTACCCTGTATCCCCCTGTACCTGATATATGCCCTGCTACCCTGTATCCCCCTGTATCTGATATATGCCCCGCTACCCTGTATCCCTCTATACCTGATAAATGATTTGTTACCCTGTATCCCAATGTTCCTGATATATGCCCCGCTACCCTGTGTCCCCTTATACCTGATATATGACCCACTACCCTGTATCCCCCTGTACCTGATATATGCCCCAATACCCTGTATCCCTCTGTACCTGATATATGCCCTACTACCCTTCATCCCCCTATACCTGATATATGCCCTGCTACCCTGTGTCCTCCTGTACCTGATATATGCCCCACTACCCTGTGTCCCTCTGTACCTGATATATGCCCTGCTACCCTGTATTCCCCTGTACATGATATATGCCCTAATACCCTGTATCCCCCTGTAGCTGATATATGCCCTGCTACCCTGTATACCCCTGTACCTGATATAAGCCCTGCTACCCGGTATCCCTCTGTAACTGATATATGCCCTGCTACCCTGTATCCCTCTATACCTGATAAATGAATTGTTACCATGTATACCCCTGTTCCTGATATATGCCCCGCTACCCTGTGTCCCCCTATACCTGATATATGACCCAGTACCCTGTATCCCCTTGTACCTGATATATGCCCCACTACCCTGTATCCCCCTGTTCCTGATAGATGCCCCACTACCCTTCATCGCCCTGTACCTGATATATGCCCTGCTACCCTGTGTCCTCCTGTACCTGATATATGCCCCACAACCCTGTATCCCTCTGTATCTGATATATGCCCCGCCACCCTGTATCTCCCTGTAGCTGATATATGCCCTGCTACCCTGTATCTCCCTGTACCTGATATATGCCCAGATACCCTGTATCCCTCTGTACCTGATATGTGCGCTGCTACCCTTTATCCACCTGTACCTGATATATGCCCTGCTACCCTGTATCCGCCAGTACTTGATATATGCCCCTCTACACTGTATCCCCCTGAACCTGATATATGCCCCGCTACCCTGTATCCTCTGTACCTGTTATATGCCCCGCTACCCTGTATCCCCCTGTACCTGATATATACCCTGCGACCCTGTATCCCCCTGTTCCTGATATATGCCCTGCGACCCTGTATCCCCCTGTACTTGATATATGCTCTGCTACCCTGTATCCACTGTATGTGATATAATCCCTGCTACCCTGTATCCCTCTATACCTGATATATGCCCTGCTACCCTGTATCCCCCTGTACCTGATATATACCCCACTACCCTGTATCCCCCTGTACCTGATATATGCCCAGCTTCCCTGTATCCCTGTGTACCTGATATATACCCTGCTACCCTCTATCCCCCTGTACCTGATATATACCCTGCTACCCTGTATCCCGCTGTACCTGATATATGCCCAGCTACCCTGTATCCCTCTGTACCTGATATATGCCCAGCTACCCTGTATCCCCCTGATATATGCCCTACTACCCTCTGTCCCCCTGTACCTGATATATGCCCTGCTACCCTGTATCCCCATGTGCCTTATATATGCACTGTTACCCTGTATCCCCTGAACCTGATATATGGCCGCAACCCTGTATCCCCCTGTACCTGATATGTGCCCTGCTACCCTGTATCCCCCTGTACCTGATATATGCCCTGCTACCCTGTATCCCCCTGTACCTGATATATGCCCTAAAACCCTGTAACCCTCTGTACCTGATATATGCCCTGCTACTCTGGATCCCCCTGTACCTGATATATGCCCTGCTACCCTGTATCCCCCTGTACCTGATATATGCTCTGCTACCCTGTATCCCCTGTATGTGATATAAGCCCTGCTACCCTGTATCCCCTGTACCTGATATATGCCCTGCTACCCTGTATCCCTCTATACCTGATATATGCCCTGCTACCCTGTATCCCCCTGTACCTGATATATACCCCACTACCCTGTATCCCCCTGTATCTGATATATGCCCTGCTTCCCTGTATCCCTGTGTACCTGATATATACCCTGCTACCCTCTATCCCCCTGTACCTGATATATACCCTGCTACCCTGTATCCCGCTGTACCTGATATATGCCCAGCTACCCTGTATCCCTCTGTACCTGATATATGCCCTACTACCCTCTGTCTCCCAGTACCTGATATATGCCCTGCTACCCTGTATCCCCATGTGCCTTATATATGCACTGTTACCCTGTATCCCCTGAACCTGATATATGGCCGCAACCCTGTATCCCCCTGTACCTGATATGTGCCCTGCTACCCTGTATCCCCCTGTACCTGATATATGCCCTAAAACCCTGTAACCCTCTGTACCTGATATATGCCCTGCTACTCTGGATCCCCCTGTACCTGATATGTGCCCCGCTACCCTGTATCCCCCTGTACCTGATATATGCCCTGCTACCCTGCATCCCTCTGTACCTGATATATGGCCTGCAACCCTGTATCCCCCTGTACCTGATATATGCCCCGCCACCCTGTATCCCCCTGTACCAGATATATGCCCTGCTACCCTGTATCCCCTGTACCTGATGTATGCCCTGTTATCCTGTATCCCCCTGTACCTGATATATGCCCTGCTACCCTGTATCCCCCTTTACCTGATATATGCCCTGCTACCCTCTATCCACCTGCACCTGATATATGCCCTGCTACCCTGTATCCCCCTGTACCTGATATATGCCCTGCTATCCTCTATCCACCTGTACCTGATATATGCCCTGCTACCCTGTATCCCCCTGTACCTGATATATGCCCTGCTACCCTGTATCCCCCTGTACCTGATATATGCCCTGCTATCCTGTATCCTCTGTACCTGTTATATGCCCTGCGACCCTGTATCCCCTTGTACTTGATATATGCTCTGCTACCCTGTATCCCCTGTATGTGATATAAGCCCAGCTACCCTGTATCCCCATGTACCTGATATATGCCCTGCTACCCTGTATCCCCCTGTACCTGATATATGCCCTGCTATCCTCTATCCACCTGTACCTGATATATGCCCTGCTACCCTGTATCCCCCTGTACCTGATATATGCCCTGCTACCCTGTATCCCCCTGTACCTGATATATGCCCTGCTATCCTGTATCCCCCTGTACCTGATATATGCCCCTCTACCATGTATCCCCCTGTACCTGATATATGCCCCGCTACCCTGTATCCCTCTGTACCTGATATGAGCCCCGCTACCCTGTATCCCCCTGTACCTGATATATGCCCTGCTACCCTGTATCCCCCTGTACCTGATATATGCCCAGCTACCCTGTATCCCTCTGTACCTGATATATGCCCTACTACCCTCTGTCTCCCAGTACCTGATATATGCCCTGCTACCCTGTATCCCCATGTGCCTTATATATGCACTGTTACCCTGTATCCCCTGAACCTGATATATGGCCGCAACCCTGTATCCCCCTGTACCTGATATGTGCCCTGCTACCCTGTATCCCCCTGTACCTGATATATGCCCTAAAACCCTGTAACCCTCTGTACCTGATATATGCCCTGCTACTCTGGATCCCCCTGTACCTGATATGTGCCCCGCTACCCTGTATCCCCCTGTACCTGATATATGCCCCGCTACTCTGTATCCCCCTGTACCTGATATATGCCCTGCTACCCTGCATCCCTCTGTACCTGATATATGGCCTGCAACCCTGTATCCCCCTGTACCTGATATATGCCCCGCTACCCTGTATCCCCCTGTACCAGATATATGCCCTGCTACCCTGTATCCCCTGTACCTGATGTATGCCCTGTTATCCTGTATCCCCCTGTACCTGATATATGCCCTGCTACCCTGTATCCCCCTTTACCTGATATATGCCCTGCTACCCTCTATCCACCTGCACCTGATATATGCCCTGCTACCCTGTATCCCCCTGTACCTGATATATGCCCTGCTATCCTCTATCCACCTGTACCTGATATATGCCCTGCTACCCTGTATCCCCCTGTACCTGATATATGCCCTGCTACCCTGTATCCCCCTGTACCTGATATATGCCCTGCTATCCTGTATCCTCTGTACCTGTTATATGCCCTGCGACCCTGTATCCCCTTGTACTTGATATATGCTCTGCTACCCTGTATCCCCTGTATGTGATATAAGCCCAGCTACCCTGTATCCCCATGTACCTGATATATGCCCTGCTACCCTGTATCCCCCTGTACCTGATATATGCCCTGCTATCCTCTATCCACCTGTACCTGATATATGCCCTGCTACCCTGTATCCCCCTGTACCTGATATATGCCCTGCTACCCTGTATCCCCCTGTACCTGATATATGCCCTGCTATCCTGTATCCCCCTGTACCTGATATATGCCCCTCTACCATGTATCCCCCTGTACCTGATATATGCCCCGCTACCCTGTATCCCTCTGTACCTGATATGAGCCCCGCTACCCTGTATCCCCCTGTACCTGATATATGCCCTGCTACCCTGTATCCCCCTGTACCTGATATATGCCCTGCTACCCTCTATCCCTCTGTACCTGATATATGCCCCGCTACCCTGTATCCCCCTGTACCTGATATATGCCCCGCTACCCTGTATCCCCCTGTACCTGATATATGCCCTGCTACCCTGTATCCCCCTGTACCTGATATATGCCCTGCTATCCTGTATCCCCCTGTACCTGATATATGCCCCTCTACCATGTATCCCCCTGTACCTGATATATGCCCCGCTACCCTGTATCCCTCTGTACCTGATATGAGCCCCGCTACCCTGTATCCCCCTGTACCTGATATATGCCCTGCTACCCTGTATCCCCCTGTACCTGATATATGCCCTGCTACCCTCTATCCCTCTGTACCTGATATATGCCCCGCTACCCTGTATCCCCCTGTACCTGATATATGCCCCGCTACCCTGTATCCCCCTGTCCTTGATATATGCCCCGCTACCCTGTATCCCCCTGTACCTGATATATGCCCTGCTACCCTCTATCCACCTGTACCTGATATATGCCCCGCTACCCTGTATCCCTCTGTACCTGATATATGCCCCGCTACCCTGTATCCCCCTGTACCTGATATATGCCCCGCTACCCTGTATCCCCCTGTACCTGATATATGCACTGCTACCCTGTATCCCCCTGTACCAGATATATGCCTTGCTACCCTGTATCCCCCTGTACCTGATATATGCCCCGCTACCCTGTATTCCCCTGTACCTGATATATGCCCCGCTACCCTGTATCCCCCTGTACCTGATATATGCCCTGCTACCCTGTATCCCCCTGTACCTGATATATGCCCTACTACCCTGTATACCTCTGTACCTGATATATGCCCTGCTACCCTGTATCTCCCTGTACCTGATATATGCCCTGCTTCCCTGTATCCCCTGTACCTGATATATGCACTGTTTCCCTGTATCCCCCTGTACTTGATTTATGTTCCGCTACCCTATATCCCTCTATAACTGATATATGAACTGTTACCCTGTATCCCCCTGTTCCTGATATGTGCCCCACTACCATGTATCTCCCTGTACCTGATATATGCCCTGCTTCCCTGTATCCCCTGTACCTGATATATGCACTGTTTCCCTGTATCCCCCTGTACTTGATTTATGTTCCGCTACCCTATATCCCTCTATAACTGATATATGAACTGTTACCCTGTATCCCCCTGTTCCTGATATGTGCCCCACTACCATGTATCTCCCTGTACCTGATATATGCCCAGCTACCCTGTATCCCTCTGTACCTGATATGTGCCCTGCTACCCAGTGTCCCCATGTACCTGATATATGCCCGCTACCCTGTATCCCCCTCTACTTGATATTTGCCCTGCTACCCTGTATCCTCTGTACCTGTTATATGCCCTGCGACCCTGTATCCTCTTGTACTTGATATATGCTCTGCTGCCCTGTATCCCCTGTATGTGATATAAGCCCAGCTACCCTGTATCCCCATGTACCTGATATATGCCCTGCTACCCTGTATCCCCCTCTACCTGATATATGCCGTGCTACCCTCTATCCCCCTGTACCTGGCATATGCCCTGCTACCCTCTGTCCCGCTGTTCCTGAAATATGCCCTGCTACCCTATATCCCCATGTACCTGATATATGCACTATTACCCTGTATCCCCTGTACCTGATATATGCCCAGCTACCCTGTATCCCTCTGTACCTAGTATATGCCCTGCTACCCTTTGTCCCCCTGTTCCTGAAATATGCCCTGCTACCCTGTATCCCCATGTACCTGATATATGCACTATTACCCTGTATCCCCTGTACCTGATATATGCCCGCTACCCTGTATCCCCCTGTACCTGATATAAACTCCGCTACCCTGTATCTCCCTGTACCTGATATATGCCTTACTACCCTGTATCCCTCTGTACCTGATATATGCCCTGTTACCCTGTATCCCCCTGAACCTGATATATACCCCGCTACCCTGTATCCCCTGTACCTGATATATGCCCTGCTACTCTCTATCCACCTGTACCTGATATATGCCCTGCTACCCTGTATCCCCATGTACCTGATATATGCCCTGCTACCCTGTATCCCCCTGTACCTGATATATGCCCTGCTACCCTCTATCCACCTGTACCTGATATATGCCCTGCTACCCTGTATCCCCCTGTACCTGATATATGCCCTGCTACCCTGTATCCCCCTGTACCTGATATATGCCCTGCTACCCTGTATCCCCTGTACCTGATATATGCCCTGCTTCCCTCTATCCACCTGTACCTGATATATGCCCTGCTACCCTGTATCCCCCTGTACCTGATATATGCCCTTCTACCCTGTATCCCCCCATACCTGATGTATGCCCTCTCTACCCTGTATCCCCCTGTACCTGATATAAGCCCTGCTACCCTCTATCCACCTGTACGTGATATATGCCCTGCTACCCTGTATCCCCCTGTACCAGATATATGCCCTGCTACCCTGTATCCCCCTGTACCTGATATATGCCCTGCTACCCTGTATCCCACTGTACCAGATAAAAGACCCGCTACCCTGTATCCCCTGAACCTGATATATGGCCGCTACCCTGTATCCCCCTGTACCTGATATGTGCCCCGCTACCCTGCATCCCCCTGTATATGATATATGCCCCGCTACCCTGTATCCCTCTATACCTGATATATGCCCCGCTACCCTGTATCCCCCTGTACCTGATATATGCCCTGCTAACCTGTATCCCCCTGTACCTGATATATTCCCTGCTACCCTGTATCCTCTGTACCTGATATATGCCCCGCTACCCTGTATCCCTCTATACTTGATATATGAACTGTTACCCTGTATCTCCCCTGTTACTGATTTGTGCCCCACTACCCTGTATCTCCCTGTACCTGATATATGCCCAGCTACCCTGTATCCCTCTGTACCTGATATGTGCCCTGCTACCCTGTATCCACCTGTACCTGATATATGCCCTGCTACCCTGTATCCCCCTGTACCTGATATATGCCCTGCTACCGTGTATCCCACTGTACCTTATATGCCCTACTACCCTGTAACCCTCTGTACCTGATATATGCCCTGCTACACAGGATCCCCCTGTACCTGATATATGCCCCGCTACCCTATATCCCCCTGTACCTGATGTATGCCATGCTACCATGTATCCCCCTGTACCTGATATTTGCCCCGCTACCCTTTATCCCCCTGTACCTGATATATGCCCTGCTACCCTGTATCCCCCTGTACCTGATATATGCCCTGCTATCCTGTATCCCCTGTACCTGATATATGCTCTGCTAACCTGTATCCCCCTGTACCTGATATATGCCCTGCTATCCTGTATCCCCTGTACCTGATATATGCCCCGCTACCCTGAATCCCCCTGTACCTGATATATGCCCCGCTACCCTGTATCCCCCTGTCCTTGATATATGCCCCGCTACCCTGTATCCCCCTGTAACTGATATATACCCTGCTACCCTCTATCCACCTGTACCTGATATATGCCCCGCTACCCTGTATCCCTCTGTACCTGATATATGCCCCGCTACCCTGTATCCCCCTGTACCTGATATATGCCCTGCTACCCTGTATCCCCCTGTACCTGATATATGCCCTCCTACACTGTATCCCCCTGTACCTGATATATGCCCTGCTACCCTGTATCCCACTGTACCTGATATATGCCCTGCTTCCCTGTATCCCCCTGTACCTGATATATGCCCTGCTACACTGTATCCCCCTGTACCTGATATATGCCCTGCTACCCTGTATCCCACTGTACCTGATATATGCCCTGCTTCCCTGTATCCCCCTGTACCTGATATATGCCCCCTAACCTGTATCCCCTTGTACCTGATATATGCCCCGCTACCATGTATAACCTTGTACCTGATATATGCCCCGCTACCCTGTATCCCCCTGTACCTGATATATGCCCCGCTACCCTATATCCCCCTGTACCTGATATATGCCCTGTTACCCTGTATCACCCTGTACCTGATATATACTCCGCTATCCTGTATCCTCCTGTACCTGATATATTCCCTGCTACCCTGTATCCCCCTGTACCTGATATATGCCCAACTATCCTGTATCCTCCTGTACCTGATACATGCCCCGCTACCCTGTATCCCCCTGTACCTGATATATGCCCCGCTAACTTGTATCCCCCTGTACCTGATATATGCCCTAATACCCTGTATCCCCCTGTACCTGATATATGCCCCGCTACCCTGTCCTCATGTACTTGATATATGCCCTGCTACCCTCTGTACCTGATATATGCCCTGCTACCCTCTATCCCTCTGTACCTGATATATGCACTGCTACCCTGTATCCCCCTGTACCTGATATATGTTCCGCTACCCTGTATCCCCCTGTACCTGATATATGCCCGGCTACCCTGTATCCCCCTGTATATGATATATGCCCCGCTACCCTGTATCCCTCTATACCTGATATACCGTATGCCCTGCTACCCTGCATCCCCCAGTACCTGATATATGCCCCACTACCCTGTATCCCCCTGTACCTGATATATGCCCTGCTACCCTGTATCTGCCTGTACCTGATATATGCCCCGCTACACTGTATCCCCCTGTACCTGATATATGCCCCCTAACCTGTATCCCCTTGTACCTGATATATGCCCCGCTACCATGTATAACCCTGTACCTGATATATGCCCCGCTACCCTGTATCCCCCTGTACCTGATATATGCCCCGCTACCCTATATCCCCCTGTACCTGATATATGCCCTGTTACCCTGTATCACCCTGTACCTGATATATGCTCCGCTATCCTGTATCCTCCTGTACCTGATATATGCCCTGCTACCCTGTATCCCCCTGTACCTGATATATGCCCTGCTATCCTGTATCCTCCTGTACCTGATACATGCCCCGCTACCCTGTATACCCCTGTACCTGATATATGCCCCGCTAACTTGTTTCCCCCTGTACCTGATATATGCCCTAATACCCTGTATCCCCCTGTACCTGATATATGCCCTGCTACCCTGTCCACCTGTACTTGATATATGCCCTGCTACCCTCTGTACCTGATATATGCCCTGCTACCCTGTATCCCCCTGTCCTTGATATATGCCCCGCTACCCTGTATCCCCCTGTAACTGATATATACCCTGCTACCCTCTATCCACCTGTACCTGATATATGCCCCGCTACCCTGTATCCCTCTGTACCTGATATATGCCCCGCTACCCTGTATCCCCTGTACCTGATATATGCCCTGCTACCCTGTATCCCCCTGTACCTGATATATGCCCTGCTACACTGTATCCCCCTGTACCTGATATATGCCCTGCTACCCTGTATCCCACTGTACCTGATATATGCCCTGCTTCCCTGTATCCCCCTGTACCTGATATATGGCCTGCTACCCTTTATCACCCTGTACCTGATATATGCCCCGCTACCCTGTGTCCCCCTGTACCTGATATATGCCCTCTCTACCCTGTATCCCCCAGTACCTGATATATGCCCTGCTACCCGGTATCCCCCTGTACCTGATATATGCCCTGCTACCCTGTATCCCCCTGTACCTGAAATATGCCCTGCTACCCTGTATCCCCCTGTACCTGATATATGCCCGCTACTCTGTACCTGATATATGCCCTGCTACCCTGTATCCCCTGTACCTGATATATGCCCTGCTACCCTGTATCCCCCTGTACCTGATATATGCCCGCTACCCTGTATCCCCCTGTACCTGATATGAGCCCTGCTACCCTGTTTCACCCTGTACCTGATATATGCCCTGCTACCCTATATCCCCCTGTACCTGATATATGCCTGCTACCCTGTATCCCCCTGTACCTGATATATGCCCTGCTACCCTGTATCCTCCTTTACCTCATATATGCCCTGCTACCCTGTATCCCCCTGTACCTGATATATGCCCCGCTACCCTGTATCCCCCTGTACCTGATATATGCCCTGCTACCCTCTATCCACCTGTACCTGATATATGCCCTGCTACCCTGTATCCCCCTGTACCTGATATATGCCCCGCTGCCCTGTATCACCCTGTACCTGATATATGCCCCACTACCCTGTATCCCCCTGTACCTGATATATGCCCCGCTACCCTGTATCCCCCTGTACCTGATATATGCCCTGCTACCCTATATCCCCCTGTACCTGATATATGCCCTGCTACCCTGTATCCCCCTGTATATGATATATGCCCTGCTACCCTGTATCCCCCTGTACCTGATATATGCCCTGCTACCCTGTATCCCCCTGTACCTGATATATGCCCTGCTACCCTGTATCCTCCTTTAGCTGATACATGCCCTGCTACCCTGTATCCCTCTCTACCTGATATATGCCCTGCTACCCTGTATCCCCCTGTACCTGATATATGCCCTGCTACCCTGTATCCCCCTGTACCTGATATATGCCCTGCTACCCAGTATCCCCCTGTACCTGATATATGCCCGCTTCCCTGTATCCCCCTGTATTTGATATATGCTCCGCTACCCTGTATCCCCTTGTACCTAATATAAGTCCCTCTACCCTGTATCCCTCTGTACCTGATATATGCCCCGCTACCCTGTATCCCTCTGTACCTGATATATGTCCCTCTACCCTGTATCCCCCTTTACCTGATATATGTCCCTCTACCCTGTATCCCTCTGTACCTGATATATGCCCCACTACCCTGTATCCCCCTGTACCTGATATGTGCCCCACTACCCTGTATCCACCTGTACCTGATATATGCCCGCTACCCTGTATCCCCTTGTACCTGATATATGTCCCTCTACCCTCTATCCCCCTGTACCTGATATATGCCCCGCTACCCTGTATCCTCCTGTACCTGATATATGCCCTGCTACCCAGTATCCCCTGTACCTGATATATGCCCTGCTACCCTGTATCCCCCTGTACCTGATATATGTCCCTCTACCCTGTATCCCTCTGTACCTGATATAAGTCCCGCTACCCTGTATCCCCCTGTACCTGATATATGCCCTGCTATCCTGTATCCCCCTGTACCTGATATATGTCCCTCTACCCTCAATCCCCCTGTACCTGATATATGTTCCTCTACCCTGTAACCCTCTGTACCTGATATATGCCCTGCTACTCTGGACCCCCCTGTACCTGATATATGCCCCGCTACCCTATATCCCCCTGTACCTGATATATGCCTGCGACGCTGTATCCCCCTGTACCAGATATGTGCCCCGCTACCCTGTATCCCCCTGTACCTGATATATGCCCCGCTACTCTGTATCCCCCTGTACCTGATATATGCCCTGCTACCCTGCATCCCTCTGTACCTGATATATGGCCTGCAACCCTGTATCCCCCTGTACCTGATATATGCCCCGCTACCCTGTATCCCCCTGTACCTGATATATGCCCTGCTACCCTGTATCCCCTGTACCTGATATATGCCCTGCTATCCTCTATCCACATGTACCTGATATATGCCCTTCTACCCTGTATCCCCCTGTACCTGATATATGCCCCGCTATCCTGTGTCCCCCTGTAACTGATATATGCCCCGCTACCCTGTATCCCCCTGTACCTGATATATGCCACGCTACCCTGTATCCCTCTGTACCTGATATGAGCCCTGCTACCGTGTATCCCCCTGTACCTGATATATGCCCCGCTACCCTGTATCCCCCAGTACCTGATATATGCCCCGCTACCCTGTTTCCCCCTGTACCTGATATATGCCCCGCTACCCTGTATCCCCCTGTACCTGATATATGCCCCGCTACCCTGTATCCCCCTGTCCTTGATATATGCCCGGCTACCCTGTATCCCCCTGTACCTGATATATGCCCTGCTACCCTCTATCCACCTGTACCTGATATATGCCCCGCTACCCTGTATCCCTCTGTACCTGATATATGCCCGGTACCCTGTATCCCCCTGTACCTGATATATGCCCCGCTACCCTGTATCCTCCTGTACCTGATATATGCACTGCTACCCTGTATCCCTCTGTACCTGATATATGCCCCGCTACCCTGTATCCCCCTGTACCTGATATATGCCCCGCTACCCTGTATCCCCCTGTACCTGATATATGCCCCGCTACCCTGTATCCCCTAGTACCTGATATATGCCCTGCTACCCTGTATCCCCCTGTACCTGATATAAGCCCTACTACCCTGTATCCCTCTGTACCTGATATATGCCCTGCTACCCTGTATCTCCCTGTACCTGATATATGCACTGTTTCCCTGTATCCCCCTGTACTTGATATATGTTCCGCTACCCTGTATCCCCCTGTACCTGATATATGCACTGTTTCCCTGTATCCCCCTGTACCTGATATATGCCCCGCTACCCTATATCCCTCTATACCTGATATATGAACTGTTACCCTGTATCCCCCTGTTCCTGATATGTGCCCCACTACCATGTATCTCCCTGTACCTGATATATGCCCAGCTACCCTGTATCCCTCTGTACCTGATATGTGCCCTGCTACCCAGTGTCCCCATGTACCTGATATATGCCCCGCTACCCTGTATCCCCCTGTACTAGTTATTTGCCGTGCTACCCTCTATCCCCCTGTACCTTGTATATGCCCTGCTACCCTCTGTCCCGCTGTTCCTGAAATATGCCCTGCTACCCTATATCCCCATGTACCTGATATATGCACTATTACCCTGTATCCCCTGTACCTGATATATGCCCAGCTACCCTGTATCCCTCTGTACCTAGTATATGCCCTGCTACCCTTTGTCCCCCTGTTCCTGAAATATGCCCTGCTACCCTGTATCCCCATGTACCTGATATATGCACTATTACCCTGTATCCCCTGTACCTGATATATGCCCGCTACCCTGTATCCCCCTGTACCTGATATAATCTTCGCTTCCCTGTATCTCCCTGTACCTGATATATGCCTTACTACCCTGTATCCCTCTGTACCTGATATATGCCCTGTTACCCTGTATCCCCCTGAACCTGATATATACCCCGCTACCCTGTATCCCCTGTACCTGATATATGCCCTGCTACCCTCTATCCACCTGTACCTGATATATGCCCTGCTACCCTGTATCCCCCTGTACCTGAAATATGCCCCGCTACCCTGTATCCCCTTGTACCTGATATATGCCCCGCTACCCTGTATCCCCCTGTACCTGATATATGCCCTGCTACCCTGTATCCCCCTGTACCTGATATATGCCCCGCTACCCTGTATCCTCCTGTACCTGATATATGCACTGCTACCATGTATCCCTCTGTACCTGATATATGCCCTGCTACCCTGTATCCCCCTGTACCTGATATATGCCCCGCTACCCTGTATCCCCCTGTACCTGATATATGCCCCGCTACCCTGTATCCCCATGTACCTGATATATGCACTATTACCCTGTATCCCCTGTACCTGATATATGCCCGCTACCCTGTATCCCCCTGTACCTGATATATTCTTCGCTTCCCTGTATCTCCCTGTACCTGATATATGCCTTACTACCCTGTATCCCTCTGTACCTGATATATGCCCTGTTACCCTGTATCCCCCTGAACCTGATATATACCCCGCTACCTTGTATCCCCTGTACCTGATATATGCCCTGCTACCCTCTATCCACCTGTACCTGATATATGCCCTGCTACCCTGTATCCCCCTGTACCTGAAATATGCCCCGCTACCCTGTATCCCCCTGTACCTGATATATGCCCCGCTACCCTGTATCCCCCTGTACCTGAGATATGCCCTGCTACCCTGTATCCCCCTGTACCTGATATATGCCCCGCTACCCTGTATCATCCTGTACCTGATATATGCACTGCTACCCTGTATCCCTCTGTACCTGATATATGCCCTGCTACCCTGTATCCCCCTGTACCTGATATATGCCCCGCTACCCTGTATCCCCCTTTACCTGATATATGCCCCGCTACCCTGTATCCCCTTGTACCTGATATATGCCCTGCTACCCTGTATCCCCCTGTACCCGATATAAGCCCTACTACCCTGTATCCCTCTGTACCTGATATATGCCCTGCTACCCTGTATCTCCCTGTACCTGATATATGCACTGTTTCCCTGTATCCCCCTGTACTTGATATATGTTCCGCTACCCTGTATCCCCCTGTACCTGATATATGCACTGTTTCCCTGTATCCCCCTGTACCTGATATATGCCCCGCTACCCTATATCCCTCTATACCTGATATATGAACTGTTACCCTGTATCCTCCTGTTCCTGATATGTGCCCCACTACCATGTATCTCCCTGTACCTGATATATGCCCAGCTACCCTGTATCCCTCTGTACCTGATATGTGCCCTGCTACCCAGTTTCCCCATGTACCTGATATATGCCCCGCTACCCTGTATCCCCCTGTACTAGTTATTTGCCCTGCTACCCTGTATCCTCTGTACCTGTTATATGCCCTGCGACCCTGTATCCCCCTGTACTTGATATATGCTCTGCTACCCTGTATCCCCCTGTACCTGATATATGCCGTGCTACCCTCTATCCCCCTGTACCTGGTATATGCCCTGCTACCCTCTGTCCCGCTGTTCCTGAAATATGCCCTGCTACCCTATATCCCATGTACCTGATATATGCACTATTACCCTGTATCCCCTGTACCTGATATATGCCCAGCTACCCTGTATCCCTCTGTACCTAGTATATGCCCTGCTACCCTTTGTCCCCCTGTTCCTGAAATATGCCCTGCTACCCTGTATCCCCATGTACCTGATATATGCACTATTACCCTGTATCCCCTGTACCTGATATATGCCCGCTACCCTGTATCCCCCTGTACCTGATATAATCTTCGCTTCCCTGTATCTCCCTGTACCTGATATATGCCTTACTACCCTGTATCCCTCTGTACCTGATATATGCCCTGTTACCCTGTATCCCCCTGAACGTGATATATACCCCGCTACCCTGTATCCCCTGTACCTGATATATGCCCTGCTACCCTCTATCCCCCTGTACCTGAAATATGCCCCACTACCCTGTATCCCCCTGTACCTGATATATGCCCCGCTACCCTGTATCCCCCTGTACCTGATATATGCCCTGCTACCCTGTATCCCCCTGTACCTGATATATGCCCTGCTATCCTGTATCCCCTGTACCTGATATATGCCCTGCTACCCTGTATCCCCCTGTACCTGATATATGCCCTGCTACCCTGTATCCCCCTGTACCTGATGTATGCCCTTCTACCCTGTATCCCCCTGTACCTGATATAAGCCCTGCTACCCTCTATCCACCTGTACGTGATATATGCCCTGCTACCCTGTATCCCCCTGTACCAGATATATGCCCTGCTACCCTGTTTCCCCCTTTACCTGATATATGCCCTGCTACCCTGTATCCCACTGTACCTGATAAAAGACCCGCTACGCTGTATCCCCCTATACCTGATATATACCCTGCTACCCTGCATCCCCCTGTAACTGATACATGCCCTGCTACCCTCTATCCCTCTGTACCTGATATATGCCCTGCTACCCTGTATCACCCTGTACCTGATATATGCCCTGCTACCCTCTATCCCTCTGTACCTGATATATGCCCTGCTACCCGGTATCCCCCTCTACCTGATATATGCCCCACTACCCTGTATCCCCCTGTACCTGATATATGCCCTGCTACCCTGTATCCCCCTGTACCCTCTATCCCTCTGTACCTGATATATGCCCTGCTACCCTGTTTCCCCCTGTACCTGATATATGCGCTGCTACCCTGTATCCCTCTGTACCTGATATATGCCCTGCTACCCTGTATCCCCTGTACCTGATATATGCCCAGCTACCCTGTATCCCTCTGTACCAGATATATGCCCTGCTACCCTCTGTCCCCCTGTACCTGATATATGCACTGTTACCTTGTATCACCTGTACCTGATATATGCCCGCTACCCTGTATCCCCCTGTACCTGATATGTGCCCCGCTACCCTGTATCCCCCTGTACCTGATATATGCACCGCTACCCTATATCCCCCTGTGCCTGATATATGCCCGCTACCCTGTATCCCCCTGTACCTGATATATGCCCCCTAACCTGTATCCCCTTGTACCTGATATATGCCCCGCTACCATGTATAACCCTGTACCTGATATATGCCCCGCTACCCTGTATCCCCCTGTACCTGATATATGCCCCGCTACCCTATATCCCCCTGTACATGATATATGCCCTGCTACCCTGTATCACCCTGTACCTGATATATGCTCCGCTATCCTGTATCCTCCTGTACCTGATATATGCCCTGCTACCCTGTATCCCCCTGTACCTGATATATGCCCTGCTATCCTGTATCCTCCTGTACCTGATACATGCCCCGCTACCCTGTATCCCCCTGTACCTGATATATGCCCCGCTAACCTGTATCCCCCTCTACCTGATATATGCCCTAATACCCTGTATCCCCCTGTAAAAGATATATGCCCTGCTACCCTGTATCCACCTGTACTTGATATATGCCCTGCTACCCTCTATCCCTCTGTACCTGATATATGCACTGCTACCCTGTATCCCCCTGTACCTGATATATGTTCCGCTACCCTGTATCCCCCTGTACCTGATATATGCCCTGCTACCCTGTATCCCCCTGTATATGATATATGCCCCGCTACCCTGTATCCCTCTATACCTAATATATGCCCCGCTACCCTGTATCCCCCTGTACCTGATATATGCCCTGCTACCCTGTATCCCCCTGTACCTGATATATTCCCTGCTAACCCTGTATCCTCTGTACCTGATATATGCCCCGCTATCCTGTATCCCTCTATACCTGATAAATGAACTGTTACCCTGTATCCCCGTTCCTGATATATGCCCCGCTACCCTGTATCCCTCTATACCTGATATATGAACTGTTACCCTGTATCCCCCCTGTTACTGATATGTGCCCCACTACCCTGTATCTCCCTGTACCTGATATATGCCCAGCTACCCTGTATCCCTCTGTACCTGATATGTGCCCTGCTACCCTGTATCCCCCTGTACCTGATATATGCCCCGCTACCCTGTATCCCCCTGTACCTGATATATGCCCCGCTACCCTGTATCCTCTGTACCTGTTATATGCCCCGCTACCCTGTATCCCCCTGTACCTGATATATGCTCCGCTACCCTGTATCCCCCTGTACTTGATATATGCTCTGCTACCCTGTATCCCCTGTATGTGATCCTGCTACCCTGTATACCCTGCTACCCAGTATCCGCATGTACCTGATATATGCGGTATCTCCATGTACCTTATATATGCAATGTTACCCTGTATCCCCTGAACCTGATATATGGCCGCTACCCTGTATCCCCCTGTACCTGATATGTGCCCTGCCACCCTCTATCCCCCTGTACCTGATATATGCCCTGCTACCGTGTATCGCCCTGTACCTGATATATGCCCTACTACCCTGTAACCCTCTGTACCTGATATATGCCCTGCTACACAGGATCCCCCTGTACCTGATATATGCCCTGCTACACAGGATCCCCCTGTACCTGATATATGCCCCGCTACCCTGTATCCCCCTGTACCTGATATATGCCCCGCTATCCTGTATCCCCCTGTACCTGATATATGCCCTGCTACCCTGTATCCCCCTGTACCTGATATATGCCCTGCTATCCTGTATCCCCTGTACCTGATATATGCCCTGCTAACCTTTATCCCCCTGTACCTGATATATGCCCTGCTATCCTGTATCCCCCTGTACCTGATATATGCCCTGCTACCCTGTATCCTCCTGTACCTGATATATGCCCCGCTACCCTGTGTCCCCCTGTCCTTGATATATGCCCCGCTACCCTGTATCCCCCTGTAACTGATATATACCCTGCTACCCTCTATCCACCTGTACCTGATATATGCCCTGCTACCCTGTATCCTCCTGTACCTGATATATGCCCCGCTACCCTGTATCCCCCTGTACCTGATATATGCCCTGCTACCCTGTATCCCCCTGTCCTTGATATATGCCCCGCTACCCTGTATCCCCCTGTAACTGATATATACCCTGCTACCCTCTATCCACCTGTACCTGATATATGCCCCGCTACCCTGTATCCCTCTGTACCTGATATATGCCCCGCTACCCAGTATCCCCCTGTACCTGATATATGCCCTGCTACCCTGTATCCCCCTGTACCTGATATATGCCCTGCTACCCTGTATCCTCCTGTACCTGATATATGCCCTGCTACCCTGTATCCCACTGTACCTGATATATGCCCTGCTACCCTGTATCCCCCTGTACCTGATATATGGCCTGCTACCCTGTATCACCCTGTACCTGATATATGCCCCGCTACCCTGTGTCCCCCTGTACCTGATATATGCCCTGCTACCCTGTATCCCCCAGTACCTGATATATGCCTTGCTACCCGGTATCCTCCTGTACCTGATATATGCCCCGCTAACCTTTATCCCCCTGTACCTGATATATGCCCGCTACTCTGTACCTGATATATGCCCTGCTACCCTGTATCCCCCTGTACCTGATTTATGCCCTGCTAACCCTGTATCCCTCTGTACCTGATATATGCCCTGCTACCCTGTATCCTCTTTTACCAGATATATGCCCCGCTACCCTGTATCCCCCTGTACCTGATATACGCACCGCTACCCTGTATCCCCCTGTACCTGATATATGCCCCGCTACCCTGTATCCCCCTGTACCTGATATATGCCCTGCTACCCTGTATCCCCCTGTACCTGATATATGCCCTGCTACCCTGTATCCCCCTGTACCTGATATATGCCCTGCTACCCTGTAGCCTCCTTTACCTGATATATGCCCTGCTACCCTGTAGCCTCCTTTACCTGATACATGCCCTGCTACCCTGTATCCCTCTGTACCTGATATATGCCCTGCTACCCTGTATCCCCCTGTACCTGATATATGCCCTGCTACCCTGTATCCCCCTGTACCTGATATATGCCCCGCTTACCTGTATCCCCCTGTACCTGATATATGCCCCGCTACCCTGTATCCCCCTGTATTTGATATATGCTCCGCTACCCTGTATCCCCCTGTACCTGATATATGTCCCTCTACCCTGTACCCCTCTGTACCTGATATATGCCCCGCTACCCTGTATCCCTCTTTACCTGATATATGTCCCTCTACCCTGTATCCCCCTTTACCTGATATATGTCCCTCTACCCTGTATCCCTCTGTACCTGATATATGCCCCACTACCCTGTATCCCCCTGTACCTGATATGTGCCCCGCTACCCCGTATCCACCTGTACCTGATATATGCCCGCTACCCTGTATCCCCTTGTACCTGATATATGTCCCTCTACCCTCTATCCCCCTGTACCTGATATATGCCCCGCTACCCTGTATCCTCCTGTACCTGATATATGCCCTGCTACCCAGTATCCCCTGTACCTGATGTATGCCCTGCTACCCTGTATCCCTCTGTACCTGATATATACCCTGCTACCCTGTATACTCCTGTACCTGATATATGCCCTGCTACCCTGTATCCCCCTGTACCTGAAATATGCCCTGCTACCCTGTATCCTCTTTTTACCTGATATATGCCCTGCTACCCTGTATCCTCCTGTACCTGATATATGCCCCGCTACCCTGTATCCCCCTGTACCTGATATATGCCCTGCTACCCTGTATCCCCCTGTACCTGATATATGTCCCTCTACCCTGTATCCCTCTGTACCTGATATAAGCCCCGCTACCCTGTATCCCCCTGTACCTGATATATGCCCTGCTATCCTGTATCCCCCTGTACCTGATATATGTCCCTCTACCCTCAATCCCCCTGTACCTGATATATGCCCCGCTACCCTGTATCCCCCTGTACCGGATATATGCCCTGCTATCCTGTATCCACCTGTACCTGATATATGCCCCGCTACCCTGTATCCCCATGTACCTGATATATGTCCCTCTACCCTCTATCCCCCTGTACCTGATATATGCCCCGCTAACCTGTATCCTCCTGTACCTGATATATGCCCTGCTACCCAGAATCCCCTGTACCTGATGTATGCCCTGCTACCCTGTATCCCTCTGTACCTGATATATACCCTGCTACCCTGTATACTCCTGTACCTGATATATGCCCTGCTACCCTGTATCCCCTAAACCTGATATATGCCCTGTTACCCTGTATCCCCCTGTACCTGATATATGCCCTGCTACCCTGTATGCTCTTTTTACCTGATATATGCCCTGCTACCCTGTATCCTCCTGTACCTGATATATGCCCCGCTACCCTGTATCCCCCTGTACCTGATATATGCCCTGCTACCCTGTATCACCCTGTACCTGATATATGCCCTGTTACCCTGTATCCCTCTCTACATGATATATGCCCCGCTACCCTCTATCCGCTGTAACTGATATATGCCCTGCTACACTGTATCCCCATGTACCTGATGTATGCCCTGCTACCATGTATCCCCCTGTACCTGATATATGCCCTGCTACCCTGTATCCCCCTGTACCATATATATGTCCCTCTACCCTGTATCCCCCTGTACCTGATATATGTCCCTCTACCCTGTATCCTCCTGTACCTGATATATGCCACGCTACCCTGTATACCCTATACCTGATATATGCCCTGCTACCCTGTATCCTCCTTAAACCTTCTATCGGATGAGGTGTTGTCATGTGTGCAAACCACTTATCATACTAACATAAAATAAAGACACTGAGACGTGGATTTGGCAGATAACTTGATGGCGATTTATTGGAGAAATTAATATTATTTATTAATTCTTAAATTAATTAAGGATGTATGGTGGCAAAGAAAGGACGGCCAGAAATCAGCCAGATCTGCTATGCCCACACACAAGCAACAAAAGACATAGCAGGTGTAGATCGCCCAGAGTGCATACACATAACCATGTAAACCATGTCAAACACAAAAGGTAACGCTCACCCTCTAACTTGACTACCCACCCGTTTAGGTGATGATACTGCCCCCCGTTAGGTTGGTACAGCCAACTACCAGTCAACGAAGGGAGCGCCCTTAACTCATAATTGCACCTGGACTGGTGAACTGCCGTTCTTTCCCGCCACAGCAAGGTTCAGCTTATAGAACCGCCGCACCGCCACCATACCAAGTACTACCCCAATAACGCCAACTCCTCAAAAAGATCCCCAATAAACAATGACACACCCTCCTCTGTTAAATGAACTCCATCAGGTCTAAACATATAACTAAATCGAAATTGAATGTTATTATGGTAAATGAAACGGCCATAATTGGCCATCACAAATTTGGCAACTGCGAAATTAAGTTTCTTCCTAGCTTCGTCATTAGCAGGAAAACTCCTAACCCCACGCCAGACCTGTCGAGGTACAATGCAAGACCAAATTAATTTACACAAGGGCCAGGCCGATAGCACCCTCGCCAAATCGTTGACAATATCAACTCGTAATTCTACAGTGGACCTCTGCCCTAAGTCGTTGCCTCCTAAATAAGCCACCAAAATACGTGGCCTACCAAAAAGCCTTGCATACTCTAACAGTTTAGGACAAAAGGAATGCCATCTCATACCTCTGGAACCTATCCAACGGACCCTAGCTGAATATTCAAAAATTGGAGCTTGATCTGAACTCAAACCTAGCAGCCCAGAAAATATATGAGTGGCCTATAACCCAAATGTCCTGCGTGTCAAAGAGCAATCCTAAAGGTGGAGGAAAGCAGTAAATAAAAAATTAGTAATTGTCATAAAACAATAAAATTTTATGGTGTATTAGTGGGATCTGATAGAACATAAGTGAGTATCTGCCAAAAAGAAAAATTTTCTATTGGTCGCCGACTTTACTATTTGAAGTGGCTGAGACAAACAGAAGACACAAAGGGGAAGAATGGGTGGGGGGGAATTGGGAAAAAACAGGTGAACTCGGCAAGAGGTAAAATAAAAACCTGCTGAGGGATGGACTATGGCCTAATTAAATGATTGAGAATAGCCGAATTGAATCCGTCAGTTCAGGTAAAAATTGTAAAATCCCTCAAGACTCCCATTGCCAGCAATGGCGAGTAGCTAATCCCGAGTAGGATGGACAGGGGTAACAGACAAGACAGGACAGTACATGAGACAAGACAAAAACCAGGCAAGCATAAAATATAAACGTAACCGGAACAGACTGTGAAATGACTTTAAACAAAGGGCCTTCATGCCTAGGTCGAATGTAACCTTTATAACTATCCGATTTCCAATGTCCTAGGGCCTTAATTTCTGATGCCGAGAAACCCGCAGCTGCCGCCGAAGTTGCGGCTCCGATCAGAAACGAGTGTGTACCAAAATCTTGAGGCGGGAGGCCTAAAACTGATACACACCTCTTCAAAAACCAACCAAACTGGTATTTGGTAAGCGGAGTCCTGTCCATATGCATGAGTCATGAACCAGGAACATCCGGCCGCAATAACTCATACCGCATAGCTAGTGCCACGGGGCAGATCTGTTCGTCCCTAGATGGACCCAACGAGATCCACCTACCCCTACCAGTCTGGTCGGTCTTCGACTGCCGAATCCTACAGAGAACAGACCTCTCACTGACCAGGATATCCGAGAGGAGCATGGCGGCATCAACCCATTTGGATGATGCCACCAGCTCCGATACCCTCAAGGTGCCGTGAAAGCCTCCGAAAACACCACTTGAATCAGGACCGCCTCATACGCAGTAAGAGCCACTCCGAGAACCGCCCCTAATACTGCCGGAAGCAGATGAGCGTCCACAGGTCTCCTACGGTCAGCTACTGGCCGGGAGACCCGTGCCCAACCCTTTAAAGCCTTCACTATCAGAAAACTTTTAGTAAAGTCAGGTTGGCCCTTCAATTTACAATAAAATGCAATGCCCCCCAAAGAGCGCGCAACAGAAGCCCTGGATCTGCCAGCCAAACGGAGACTCCAAATAAAAGAAAGCATCGAACGATGCTGACTCTTACCTGCCTGTTTGCTGCTACGGGAATAATCTTCCCATTCATTCCATGCCTGCCGATATGCTCGCAACGTGGAGGGGGCTAAAGACTGTTCTGCTTAGCCCTCCATGCCGGCTCGATCACCTGCCAAACATAAGAGGGGCAAAGCACAACATCAGCACCAGGGCCACAGATCGGGACCTAGCCCACTGGAAACGTGATAACGCATCGTCTATCTCATTCTCCACCCCAGGAACGTGTCTTGCCTTAAACATGATGTTACAGCGCAAACATGTGAGCACAGCTGCGCTAGCAAGCGCAAAACCAGCAGGGAAGCTGCATGTCGCTGATTGTATCGCATGGACCATGCCCAGGTTGTCACACCTGATAATGATGCTGCGATTGCGTAACCATTCCCCCCAGATTTCCAAGGAAACCATTATGGGAAAGAGTTTGAGAAGGAGTAAGTCCTTAGTCAAACCCTTTCCCACCCATTCTTCCAGCCAACGGCCAACGCACCAGGAGCCATCAAGGTAACATCCGAACCCCGTGGTGCCTGCTGCGTCGGTGAACAGCTGCAGCTGCAAATTGTCAGCGGCTGGAGACATCCACAACCGAACGCCATTAAAATCCCGAAGAAACGAGACCCAGACAGAGAGGTCCTGCTTAATCTCTGAGGATAAACGTAGCAAATGTCTCGGTTAGTGACACCAGCCGTGGCCCTTTCCAATTTACGTGAAAAAGCTCTGCCCATTGGAATTACTTTACAGGCCCAGGAGGGATTGCGCCTGCCGCAGGGTAATTCTACTGGAAGCCGTGCATTCCGCTATGGCATTACTTGACAGGCTTATCGAGAGGAATGCGACAAGAACCCACCGAGGTACAGATCTCGATACCCAGGAATGACAAGGGGAAGGGCCCTCCGTTTTGTCCACAGCAACGGGAACTCCAAATGAAAAAACAGCGCTCGTAAAGAAAACAAAAGATAACTGCATCTGCCTGAACCGGAAGGGCCGACACACAGAAAGTCATCGAGATAGTGGGCTATTCCATGACTACCGCAAAAATTAAATAAATAAATTCCGCGCACCAGTGTAGGAAGGTGCTAAAATGCTCGAAAAACGCACAGGACACAGAACACCCCACAGGCAAGCATTTGTCTATGCAATATCCGTTGTCCAAGCTAAAAACCCATAAACTGGAATGACTCTGGGTGCAAAGGAAGTAGATGAAAAGCTGACTCAACATCTATCTTAGCCATCAGTGCGCCCGGACCATAACACCTAATGACGTCCAAAGCATCGTCAAAAGACTGGTACACCACCGAGGAAACCTCAACTGGTATGGCATAATTTACTGACGAGCCTGGCGGATAAGACAGATGTTGCATGAGCCCTTATTTTCCTGGAATTTTCTTGGGAACCACTCCCACCGGGGAATTCACAAGATCCCTAATGGGGGTTCTGCAAAAGGCCCAGCAATGCGCCTGCGCTAACCTCGCCAGCCACTTTTTCCCTAAGAATGTGAGGCAATTCAAAGGCAGACTTCAAATTTCTAGGCGAATATGTGTCGACATCCCTGCAAATAGGTAAACGAAAACCAAAACTGAAGCCTTTTAACGAAAATTCTGCGTCCTGCAGAACCGGGTACCAACTCAACCATTTTGCTATCGCTGTGACACGGACAGGGGATGGAACTTTACTTAGCACTTGTGCCTTTTGCTGGCTGTGCAGGCTGCTGCTGGGCACCCCCCTTGAAACACTTGGCAACTGGGTGATTGCCACCACATCGCAAGCAGAGGTGACGAAAACGACATTTTAATGTGGAATTATTAAAGGCGAAGCATTTTCCCCAGACGCCTGCTGTTAGCCCTGACGAACTGAACTAGCTGCTTTGCTCGCGTTGTACCCCTCATAGGCAGGACGCGAAGGCTGCGTGACCTCCAGCAATGTATATTTGTGGAAGTAGGAGCATAGCTGAGAATGGAGCTTCCCGGTGATAGCTGCTTGGGGCAGTGATTGCAATAATAAGCTGTGCACCCTGTAGAAATTCACTGTAGCACATGTATTCTGTCTATTTTGTAAGTTAAATGCTCAGAATACAGTATATAATACAATCTCCTCTATTGGCTGATAATAATGATTCAAAGGAGATAAAAGCTAGATCTTAGGTGCTATAGATAAATAAAGCAGTGTCAAAGCCATTACCCCTTACTGTCATATAACGCATCACTAAAGCATTCTATTCCCCCAATGATACCTCAATGCCCAGCATAATACTGACACTGTTTGCTGCAACTGTTTTCTACCATTAAGAGGGCATAATCAGCACAGACCATCTATAAAATACATCATACGAATGTACTGAATGATATAATTCTGGCATATACAGGACCAGCAAACAGTAAGTAATTATATGTAGAAGTAGAGCCATCCTGTCTGAGCTGAATCTTTTTATTTCATGTGCCGGCTCCTTTACAGATCATATGAGCAAGTTGGGGAATCTGGGAGAGGGCAGAAAAAGAAACCATGCACTGTCCTGGACATAGATGCACAGATTGGTCCCCTTATGTACTGGATGGTGTATTATCCAGTATTAATAATTGATCCAATAGGTGATCCATATCAGTGCACCCCGTACAGTGCATGTTTTCCAGATCTAGTTGGTGCATAACAATATTCATTACTGGCTTTTAACTTTTTCTACTGGCTGACACATTTAAAAGATCAACAGGGACTGTAGTGCTAGTTATTTCATTTGTGACACTGAGGGGATCCTAAAAAACATGCAACTTTAGTATTATATGCTATTTCTATTGTAGTCATCATGGTGTGGGCTGAGGGGGGGTTCAGGCAAGGCACTCATAAACCCCTCCTGCATTTGCCTATGGTGCTGGCCACTGCAGCCACAAAGATGATATTGACCAGGGGCATTAAGGACTGAAGGGAAGCACCCCTCCCCCGCACTGGCACACCTTCCACAAAGCTGCTGCAGCCTGAGGGGGGATAGAACTATCAATAGGGGAACCACACCTGCAGCTCCTAATAACATGGGGGCACTGTGGAGCCAGGGACCAGGGTCTGGGGAGGCTCATTACTAGGCAGGACATAGCTACACCCACCCCCAGCAGAACAAGAAATCAGAAAAGACAGTGATTGAGGACAGAAAGGAAAAGAAAATGCAATGATATGAAGTAAATGAAAAGAGACTAAATACAATAAGGAAAAGGAGGAGAGAAGAAGAGAAGAAGGAGGAGAAGCACTAAGAGTTTTATTAAGGAAAATGACAACTGACACAATGCACTTCCCTGTCCTGGAGGAATCTGGAACAAAGAGGCTTTGGCCCTCACTTCTAGCCCCTTATATAATGTCTCTATTGAAAACCCGCCCCTGCTAACGATAGGCTAACTCTAAACAGTCATTTGCATACATGCCGGCCCCCATCCTAGAGGTTTAACACACCTCTTTTCTTATGCAATCTTTCGGTTTCACTTACCTGATATATGCCCTGTTACCCTATATCCTTCTGTACCTGATATATGCCCCGCTACCCTGTATCCCCTGTACCTGATATATGCCCTGCTACCCTCTATCCACCTGTACCTGATATATGCGCTGCTACCCTGTATCCCCCTGTACCTGTTATATGCCCCGCTACCCTGTATCCCCTGTACCTGATATATGCCCTGCTACCCTGTATCCCCCTGTACCTGATATATGCCCTGTTATCCTGTATCCCCCTGTACCTGATATATGCCCTGCTACCCTGTATCCTCCTTTACCTGATATATGCCCTGCTACACTGTATCCTCCTGTACCTGATATATGCCCTGCTACCCTGTATCCCCCTGTACCTGATATATGCCCTGCCACCTTGTATCACCCTGTACCTGATATATGGCCTGTTACCCTGTATCCCTCTGTACCTGATATATGCCCTGCTACCCTCTATCCCCTGTAACTGATATATGCCCTGCTACCCTGTATCCTCCTGTACCTGATATATGCCCTGCTACCCTGTATCCTCCTGTACCTGATATATGCCCTGCTACCCTGTATCCTCCTGTACCTGATATATGCCCTGCTACCCTGTATCCCCCTGTACCTGATATATGCCCCGCTACCCTGTATCCCCCTGTACCTGATATATGCCCCGCTACCCTGTATCCCTCTGTACCTGATATATGCCCCGCTACCCTCTATCCCCTGTAACTGATATATGCCCCGCTACCCTGTATCCTCCTGTACCTGATATATGCCCTGCTACCCTGTATCCCCCTGTACCTGATATATGCCACGCTACCCTGTATCCCCTGTACCTGATATATGCCCTGCTACCCTGTATCCTCCTTTACCTGATATATGCCCTGCTACCCTGTATCCCCCTGTACCTGATATATGCCCCGCTATCCAGTATCCCCCTGTACCTGATATATGCCCTGTTACCCTATTTCCTTCTGTACCTGATATATGCCCTGCTACCCTCTATCCACCTGTACCTGATATATGCCCCGCTACCCTGTATCCCCCTGTGCCTGATATATGCCCCGCTACCCTGTATCCCCCTGTACCTGATATATGCCCTGCTACCCTGTATCCTCCTTTACCTGATATATGCCCCGCTATCCAGTATCCCCCTGTACCTGATATATGCCCTGTTACCCTATTTCCTTCTGTACCTGATATATGCCCTGCTACCCTCTATCCACCTGTACCTGATATATGCCCCGCTACCCTGTATCCCCCTGTACCTGATATATGCCCCGCTACCCTGTATCCCCTGTACCTGATATATGCCCTGCTACCCTGTATCCCCTGTACCTGATATATGCCCTGCTACCCTGTATCCTCCTGTACCTGATATATGCCCTGCAACCCTGTATCCCCCTGTACCTGATATATGCCCTGCTACCCTGTATCCCCCTGTTCCTGATATAAGCCCTGCTACCCTGTATCCCCCTGTACCTGATATATGCCCTGCTACCCTGTATCCCCCTGTACCTGATATATGCCCTGCTACCCTGTATCCCCTGTACCTGATATATTCCTTGCTACCCTCTATCCACCTGTACCTGATATATGCCCTGCTACCCTGTATCCCCCTGTACCTGATATATGCCCTGCTACCCTGTATCCCCTGTACCTGATATATGCCCTGCTACCCTCTATCCACCTGTACCTGATATATTCCCTGCTACCCTGTATCCCCCTGTACCTGATATATGCCACGCTACCCTGTATACCCTGTACCTGATATATGCCCTGCTACCCTGTATCCTCCTTTACATGATATATGCCCGCTACCCTGTATCCCCCTGTACCTGATATATGCCCTGTTACCCTATATCCGCCTGTACCCGATATATGCCCCGTTACCCTGTATCCCCCTGTACCTGATATATGCCCTGTTACCCTGTATCCCTCTGTACCTGATATATGCCCCGCTACCCTTTATCCCCTGTAACTGATATATGCCCTGCTACCCTGTATCCTCCTGTACCTGATATATGCCCTGTTACCTTGTAGCTCCTGTACCTGATATAATTCCCTGTATCTGATATTTGCCCTGCTACCCTGTAATTCCCTGTATCTGATATATGCCCTATTACCCTGTATTTGTCCCTGTATCTGATATATGTCCGGTACCCTGTAATTCCCTGTATCTGATATATGCCCTATTACCCTGTATTTGTCCCTGTATCTGATATTTGCCTTGCTACCCTGTAATTCCCTGTATCTGATATATGCCCTATTACCCTGTATTTGTCCCTGTATCTGATATATGCCCGGTACCCTGTAATTCCCTGTATCTGATATATGCCCTATTACCCTGTATTTGTCCCTGTATCTGATAAATGCACGGTACCCTTTAATTCCCTGTATCTGATATATGCCCTATTACCCTGTGTTTGTCCCTGTATCTGATATATGCCCCGGTAACCTGTATTTATCCCTGTATCTGATATATTCCCCGGTACCCTGTAATTCCCTATATCTGATATATGCCCTGCTACCCTGTAATTCTACCTTGTAGCTCCTGTACCTGATATATGCCTTGCTACTCTGTACCCCATGCATTAAATCATCAGTGGTTTGCACCCATTGATGGGATTTCCTGCTGAGGGGTAGACCATCAGATCCCCGCCATCGATGCCATAACGATTGACCATCAAGTGTTGTTAACAATCAATGGTCCATGGCCTAGTTCTTAGAGAACCGTAGAGGAATCTTTGAACTCTTGGTTAGTAGTCTGGTCAGAAGGAACCAGATCCTGGATTTCCAAATCAGGAAAATTAGCCAATATTCATCACCCAAATGGTCTATAATGTTTGAAAACTCTTAGGGCTCTATTTATTAACATTATTTTTACTAAAATAAAGTGATAGAGGCTGTTTTGTGCTGTCACACCCTTTTCACATTATTTTAGTTTCACCTGTAGTTATTACAGGGCAATTGGAGTAGAATTAGTAAAATTCTACTCCAACCCCCAGTATCACTTATTTTTAGTAAAGCAGATCGCATTTCCCATAATTGTAATGGGAAATGTGATCTGTGTGCAAGTTACTAAAAATAAATTGTAAAAAAATACCGGGGGAAGCCTTGTGATAATAACGCCACCTGGAGGTGGCGTTATCCAGGGTCTCCCCCGGTTACCGGGCTCCCACTCTGCTCTAACGGGGAGAGCTGAGGCGGGAGCCGGTACCAGTAATCATCTGTGTGGTCTAAGTAGACCGCAAGCTGATTGCTGTAAAAAAAATTAAACAGATTTTTTTTTACTTACCTGAATCCAGGGACCGGTGATCGGGCCTCCGGTGATGGCTCCTCTCCGGTCAGCTGGTCTCCCACAGTGCACTGGGGCACGGTCATCAGGTGATCGGGCCCCAGTGCAGTATGGGAGATCACCTGATCGGGAAGCCCGGAGAAGACCACCGGAGGCCAGGAGGATGCAGGTAAGTGTAATGAAGGGAGGGGGGACGCGGGGGGGGGGACGCGGGGGTCCGCGATTGTGGGGGCGGGGCTTAGCGCCAGGGGGCGGGGCTTAGCATCTGTGGGGGGGTAGTAGCGGTGGTCGGTCGGCGCATGCGCGGGCTCTTAGTCGCGGTATTTTTTCCGAAAATACCGCGACTAGAGTGCGGATGGGATCCGCAGGGACAGAGCTTTATCGCAAGCTCTGTCCCTGCAAGGGATTTATAGTAAATCCCTGTGATATTACCTGAATTCGCAATGCGAATTCACTCGGTAATATCACACTACAATCCGCATTCAATATGCGGATTGTAGTAAATAGAGCCCTTAGTA
Source organism: Taudactylus pleione (assembly GCA_031769625.1). Lineage (NCBI taxonomy): Eukaryota > Metazoa > Chordata > Amphibia > Anura > Myobatrachidae > Taudactylus > Taudactylus pleione. The sequence continues at coordinate 1,314,159 of JAUIMM010001530.1, read as the reverse complement.
ATAGAGCTGGAGAAGGAGAGGCACCAGAGTGTGTCTAAGTCTATCATGGAAATAACATGGTGTCCATCTCCGAAGCTTATAAAGACCAGACTCTGACACAAGCTGTGGTGTTTGTACATCAGACCCTCCTTAACAAAATACTTTTTGTGGTCCTGCCAGCCCCTCTTGAGTTCTGCATGCATTGTATTCCCTTTCCTTATGTCTGGTCTTCATTTCTTCAGTGGGTTTTTAAACCAAATACAGATGTGTCCACATACATTTAGCCTCCTTGCACGTTAAACAGCCCTTCTAACCGCACCATGTGACTCGGTAGCGCTGAGCATCTTTCGTGTGACTCTTTACCTTCAGATGCGTCTTATTCACACAGTGATGCGAATAGCTACAGCAGCACAAGCAGCTTCTGATGATAATATGCAGCACGTCTATGTTCTCTGTGTATCTGCATGCGAAACGCTACGTTACAGTGTTATAGCCGCTGGCACTAAACCGTAGCATTTCACATGCAGATACACCCGCACTCACAGAACATAGGCGTGCCGCATATCATTTTACTCAGCAGAAGCTGCTTGTGGTAGCTATTCACATCTCTGTGTAAATAAGAGTAAAAAGTCGCATGGAAGATGCTCTGCGCTACCGAGGCACACGGAGCTCCCGCGTTATGTGTGACGTGGCTTGGAGGATAGATGTACGTGGACACATTTGTATATCAGAAACTGACAATGTTCGAGAAGTTGTCAAATTTTAGGCACAGCACATAGGCCCTGATTCAGAGCCGGACGCTCTGACCAGAGCGCTCGCTCTGAATCAGGGCCCACCTCCATAAATATGGAGCATCCTCCTGGACGCTCGTATAGCTGTGGTGGGTCACCACCCACAGCCTATACGAGCGTGCAGGGTGATGGTCGCGATGGTCTTGACCATCGTGACCATCGCTAGTGCGAGCAGAAGCCTGCGGTCGAGTTTCTCAACCGCAAGCCCCGGAGTGATTTTGGCTCTATCAGAGCCAAAATCACTCCCACTGACATCACTAGTGATGTCAGTGGGGCCGGCTTCTGACGGTAGGCGTTCCCTTGGGAACGCCTCCGTCTGGCAGGCACACCCACCAAAGGGGGCGTGCTGTTAATCAACATCGACAGCACGCCCCCTTTGATCAGACACAACGAGCGAAGGAAAGTCCTTCGCTCGTCACATCTCGCGCATGCGCACGACGGAGCTCCCTCCGTCGTGCGCATGCGCAGTGCACACCATCGACCCACTTGCGAGCGGACAGCCGCTCGCGAGTGGGTCTGAATCAGGCCCATAGTCTGTTAGACCTACTTTTGTAAACCATCTTGTTTTCCTGGCATTTGTAATGAAATTAAAGGTTTACCCTATAATAAGGTGCACACTCCTCATAGCGTTCAACAGGAACACATTTGAGCCCATTACCCATCTTTCCTCATCAGGCAGGAGCAGAAACATGGTAATTACCAAACGTTATATTTAGGATTAATGACCCAGTGAGAGCTATAAAGCTTAGCGGAGGATTGATGCCAGTCAGACTCACCCTGGCCACTCCTGTATCCTTTACTGGTGAAGAAAGAGGACCTGGCACTATAGTCCTCCAGTAATGCCCTATCAGAGGGGTCAAAGCACTATAATTACTGTGTCAGATATGGATATCTCTGCTGTGGGTAAGCTGGTGGCCGTTTGGTCCTGTATGTGTATACTGAGTTTGCCTGAGCCCGGCAGAGTTTTTATACTGATCATCAGGCTGGTTAGGCAGTTGCAGAGAATGAGCATCTCAGGATATGTAGGTAGCATTTTTCAGATTTCATTGCCTTAATGAGAGTCATGCATGGGGTCAGTAGCAGTAGGGGTGTGCTGATCCTTGTAGTGCCATATTGGAGGATCCTGAAGTGCTTCCAGGTGAGTTGGCTCTTAATTTAGAAATACATAAATGTATGACCCAAAGTGATGCTATTATCACGTAATGTAGGACCACCAGAGCAGAGATGCCTTACTATGGCTGTTGACTTACCATACAGTAGCAAATGTATGTAACTGCTATCTCTGCATTACTATTATCATGTAGTGTAGGACCACCAGAGCAGAGACGCCTTGTCGTGGCTGGTGGCTTACCGTATGATAGCAAATGTATGTAACTGAGATCTGCATTGCTATTATCATGTAGTGTAGGACCACCAGAGCAGAGACACCTTGCCGTGGTTGGTGGCTTACTATATGATAGCAAATGTATGTAACTGAGATCTCTACATTGCATTTATTATGTAGTGTAGGACCACCAGAGCAGAGACGCCTTGTCGTGGCTGGTGGCTTACTATATGTGTGCAAATGTATGTAACTGAGATCTCTGCATTGCTATTATCATATAATGTAGGACAACCAGAGCAGAGACGCCTTGCCGTGGCTGGTGGCTTACCGTATGATAGCAAATGTAGTGTAGAACCACCAGAGCAGAGATACCTTGTCGTGGCTGGTGGCTTACCATATGTATGCAAATGTATGTAACTAAGATCTCTGCATTGCTATTATCATGTAGTGTAGGACCACCAGAGCAGAGACGCCTTATTGTTGCTGGTAGATTATCATATGATAGAAAATGTATGAAAAGTTGCATACACACGGTACGATCTGTACCACCAACGACTTGAAAGATATCTTTCAGTGAAGTCATCCTGCCACATCTCTGAACAGGCAAAGTTGATGATATCGTGCAAGATGGCCTCATGTACGGATGATCATATATATCGTTATCGTTCATGCGGGAACGTACATCGTTGGACGTTCACTGCATAAAAATGAATGATATATCATTGAACTATATCGTTATCGTTCATATATATCGTACCGTGTGTACGCACCTTAAGTGAGATCTCTGCATTGCTATTATCATGTACTGTAGTGTAGGACCACCAGAGCAGAGACGCCTTATTGTTGCTGGTGGATTATCATATGATAGCAAATGTATGTAACTGAGGGCCTGATTCAGAGCCGCTCGTAAGCGGCCGCTCGTTCGTTCCGAGCGATGTTTGCCGAACTGCGCATGCGTACGGATCATAATACGCATGCGCGAACCAGTCAGTGTGGCCGAAAATCGTTTGTTCGCTAAATAGCGAATGCCTGCTATTTTGAGTGACAGAATGAGGCGTATGTGGGTGGTAACAGGGGAAGGTGCTTGAAAACGGGGAGTGGAGATCCGATCGCAGGCGTGCCAAATGGTCAAAACGGGCGTTTTATGGGTGTGCATAATTAATACAGCAGCGTCAATGACCACGTCACTGGGTTGTTTTATAGTCAGAACTGCTCGCAAGATTGTGGTAGGAAACACCAACCACAAGAACAGCGAGCAGATCATAGGCTGGTCGATGTACTCGATTAATCTAATAAATAGCGGACATGACGTAGGATGCGAGCGGCCAGGGGGCGTAGTTATCCAAAAAACGACCGCAAGTTTTGTTTGCTCGTTCAGACATAGAGGCGTGAACAGACCGCAAAGAGCGAACGGTTCATTTGAATATCCACCCCTTTTTTCTGAACGACCGTCCGCAAATTGCGTCCGGCTCTGAATCAGGCCCTGAGATCTCTGCATTGCTATTATCATGTACTGTAGTGTAGGACCACCGGAACAGAGACGCCTTATTGTTACTGGTGGATTATCATATGATAGCAAATGTACTGAGATCTCTGCATTGCTATTATCATGTACTGTAGTTGAGTCTCCCATATCTAAATATTCTGAAATACAGAATATTTTTAGAATGACTGAGATAGTGAAACCTTTTGCTTTCTGATGGTTCAATGTACACAAACTTTGTTTAAAGCACAAATTATTAAAAATATTGTATAAAATAACTTTCAGGCTGTGTGTATAAGATGTATATGAAACATACATGAATTTCATGTATGCACACAAACTTTTTTTGATGCACAAAATTATTAAAAATATAGTATAAAATGACCTTCAGACTATGTGTATAAGGTGTATATAAAACATAAATGCATTCTGTGTTTAGATTTGGGTCCCATTCCCAAGATATTTCATTATTTTATGCAAATATTCCAAAATATGGAATATTCCGATATCCAAAATACCCCTGTTCCCAAGCATTTTATTTATATGGGAGACTCAACCTGTATTATACTTGAAACCTGTGGCCACAGGATATAGATGCCATAAGCATATTTATTTCATATTTTCTAATCTTCATACATACAAAATATAGGGCAGGGAATATAATGGGAAGGAAGAAAGGGAACATTTATATGTCATACTGTTCCATACAGATGATAGTTCTATACTTATTGTTTATTGTTGCTAGGTGATGGGTATTTGGTGTGGTCATGTGGTGTGCGCCATCTGAGGGAATGCAAGAGCATCATCGGAAAGCGCCAGTGACGTCATTGACGAGGGTGGCGGCAGGGACGCCGGAGAAGCGGATTAGTTACACATGGTGATGGGTCTATATAAGGTAAGCATTTATGTAGTGTTGCTTTATCCTGAATACAGCTTGTTTGATAAACTGAAACATTGATCACATCACCGTATTGAGGTTTATTGATTTGGAGCCTGATTGCCGCACTATTGGGGGAACTGTGAGTACTGGAGGAGCGGAGGCACCTGACCAAGATAAGTTGTGTATACAGAGAGTGCCGGATGTTTGGAAATATATATATATATATATAGATATATATATACATATAGGAATACTGTGATTGACAAATGGGCGACCAGTTTGCTAAGAAAAGTGCTAATGCATACAATAATAAATTATATTCAAGTAAGAGTGTAGTGGTTTTGGTTGAAAACATATAAAGTGCAACAGTGAAAATAAATAAATAAATATAGAAATATATAATTTATTCTATAAAGATAAAAGACAATTGCATAGAAAGTAATCACATGATTCAAAACAATGTGGACATATAGGAATTAATTGTATAAAAATAAATAAAAACATGAAGACAAGTAATGGATAAAAGGAGGAAAACAGCCTATCTGAGTAAAAAAGGGTCAAAGTTACTATTTTATCATGTGATTACTTTGTATGCAATTGTCTGTTATCTTTATCATTATATAATAAATTATATATTTATATATTTATTTTCACTGTTGCACTTTATATATTTTCAACAAAAACCACTACACTCTTACTTGAATATAATTTATTATTGTATGAATTAGCAATTTTTTTGCAAACTGGTTGCCCATTTGTCAATCACAGTACTCTTTTAAATTCTTTGGCAATTAAACACCTTTAGCTCACATTTATTGACTTAAGGCTGACGCCCATTATTTTAGGGCAATAGTTGCATAAGTGATCATAGACGGTTGATTCAATCTGACATATTGATAGATCAACCATTGTGTATCTTGGCGCCGTATCCACATATTGTTTTCAATATATATACTGTATATATATATATATATATATATATATATATAAATTATTTTAGGGAAAATGAATAAACTATCCTACTATATCATAATCATAATCAATTGTCTTTATTTTTCATACCAATAATAATTTTTACACACTTTTAATGCCAACTGCAAAGTAGTAATATTTACATCTTGAGACAGGGACCAAAACCCCATATGTGGAGTATAAAGGACATACTAGAGATTATTCGATCCCACAGATTTATTTAAAGCAAGAGGACTCAACCTTCTCATCATAAATATCCAAAAAGCCTCTATTCTGCAAAGAGTGGTGAGCCTGTCACCCCCTCTTTGGATAACTTTAATCTGATAAATAGCTTTCACAGTAATATTTTGTAGATTACCCTTACTGCATCCCAGTATGTATCTCGGAAGGCTGTGATTGGTAACATTTTGATGTTTCTTCAATGTTCTACAAAGCTCTTGTTGAGTGTCTGTGTGGTGTGTTCAATATACTGTGCACCACATTCAACAAGGTATATGACATATATTGAAGAACAGTTTAAATTGTATTTCAAACCGTTCCTTTGAGGCAAACAATGAAAAATATGTGACCTTTCTGGGTGTGTATTTGCATGTGATACATCTAAACCTTCCACACAGAAAAAGCCTCTAGGTCTTTCAAATAGTTTCCATACATCATCATTCATCTTATAGCTTTGTGTTTTGTTTCTTAACAAACTACGGGCCAACTCTTGTTTTAAGCTTTGTGATTTTCGATAGACTATTTTTATATATTTGTCAAAGTGAATCACCAATATTTTATCTATTTTTAAAATAGTAAAATTTTTATTTAGAATATTTCTAACTTCTGCCTCCTGTTAGTGAAGCTGGTTACCGTAACCAATGGTTTGATATGAGGGGTCTTGGTGCTCCTTTGTTCAGATAATAAAACACCTCTGGAACATGCGCATGTGTCCACTTCGGATCAGAGGTCTTACTGACCGCCACTTGCTATGGGGGGCACAATGTGGTGTCACCTGCCTCCCCACACCTGTGACCACAGTCAGACTGATTGGTACACACAAACACTGGAGTCTCTGGTACTTCTATTGTCCATGGCACAGTGTGCTGCTGCTCAGTATGGCTCACATGACTGGAACATCGGCGTATCTTCCAGAATACGTGTCACTACAGAATGGGTCTCTGATGCGTTTCTCCGCTCCTTAGCTGGCATTTTTTTCTGAGGATCCCTTTCCCATTCACCTAGTGGAATACTTATTCATTTGCAGAGCCAATCAGGATTTTCTGGGAGTTCCCAGTTGGGATGGGCTACATTTCTGTCACGCCTGCGGTTAGATCTGACTGGGAGCAGGTGAGGGTAACTGAAGAGGAATACATGAACCTGGGTGGCTGGACCCAGGTATTTCTCATAGAGGAACAGGAGGTAGAGGTGATGAATGTGATGTCAGGAGGAACCGATGAATGAACCACTAGACAATGATAATAGTCCTCCAGAGTAGCTGACTTGATATTAATGGTAAAATCCATAGAAGAATACACTGGATCAACATAAATAATCAGTAAGGGCCGATGTTGGCACTGGATAGTGACCGATGGTAGAACTTGATATTGATGATTGATGAGAAGTGAGGTGAGTGCTTGATAAGAATTGATGAAAACTTTATAACGCTGATTGGAGAGAACCGATGTTTAAACTTGAAAGGAATTGATGATAACTTTATTAATGATGATTGGTGAGAACCGAAGTTGGAACTTGAAAGGAATTGTAGATAACTTTATTAACGATGATCGGTGAGAACCGATGTTGGAACTTGAAAGGAATTGATGATAACTTTATTAATGATGATCGGTGAGAACCGAAGTTGGAACTTGAAAGGAATTGTAGATAACTTTATTAACGATGATCGGTGAGAACCGATGTTGGAACTTGAAAGGAATTGAAGATAACTTTAATAGAGGTGATCGGTAGGAACTAATGTTGGTAGACATCAATGATGATTGAGAGATAATTCCCAATAATGGTAACCAAAGTCCAGTGGTCGAACTCGGAGAGATAATTCCCCGATGGCAAATCCAGACCGCAGCTAAGAAATGAAAGATAATTCCCAATGGCAGATCCGGACTGCAACTATCGATTGTGGAGTTGATTGAAGATAAAGGTAATCAATTAGGATGGACTGCACCATCCAGAATAGCAATGGAGGGAGCTCAGCACAGGAGCTGTTACTTCAGTGGAAGCGACGAATGTACTGGCAGAAGAGTTCAGTCCAAGGAAGGAATTTATAGGGCTGGACTCTGGATGATAGGTCAGTACAGTCAGCAGAACCACAGACCATGCTCTGAGTGGATGACTGGACTCATGTGACATAGTCCAAGATGGCCGTGCTCATGTCCCGGCTCTTGAGGAAAGGCCAACATGTGACCTACATGCCGACAGAAGAGAGAAGCCTGCCTGGAGTACAGGATTGCAGAGTACCATGCTTATGCCCAGCAGCCACCGTGATGCAGATTATGACCCGGGATCTCCTCTGTGCCAACCAGGATAAACGCCGCAAAGTTAAATAGTGTGTATCCACTAGGGGTGTGCACCGGCCACTTTTCGTGTTTTGTGTTTTGGTTTTGGATCTGGATCTTTCTTCGTGTTTTGGATCTGGATTGGTTTTGCCAAAACCACCCTTCCGTGTTTTGGGTTCTGGGTTTTGTGTTTTGGATCTGTATTTTTTTGAAAAAAAGCATAAAAACAGCTAAAATCACAGAATTTGTAGGTTTTTCTGCTCCTATGCTATTATTAACCTCAATAACCTTAATTTCCACTCATTTCCAGTCTATTCTGAACACCTCACACCTCACAATAGTGTTTTTATGTCCAAAAGGTTGCACCGAGGTAGCTGGATGACTATGCTAAGCGACACGAGTGGGCGGCACAAACACGTGACCCATCTAGGAGTGACACTGCAGTGGCAGACAGGATGGCAGTTAGAAAAACTAGGCCCCAAACTGTACATAATGCAAAGAAAAAAAGAGGTGCAAGATGGAATTGTCCTTGGGCCCTCCCACCCACCCTTATGTTGTATAAACAGGACATGCACACTTTAACAAATCAATCATTTCAGCGCCAGGGTCTGCCACACAACTGTGGCTGAAATGATTGGTTCGTTTGGGCCCCCACAAAACAAGCTGGCAATTAATGTGTCCCTGCACAAACTGGCTCTACGGAGGCAAGATGTCATCCTCATCCTCCTCATCCGCCGATTCCTCACCCTCTTCAGTGTGTACATCCTCATCCTCACAAAGTATTAACTCGTCCCCACTTGAATCCACCACCACAGGTCCCTCTGTACGTTCTGGAGGCTGGTCTCCCTGGAAGAGCTGATAATTCATTTTGATGAACATCATCTTCTCCACATTCTGTGGAAGCAACCTCCTACGCCTTTCGCTGACAAGGTTCCCGGCTGCACTAAACACTCTTTCGGAGTACACACTGGAGGGGGGGCAACTCAGGTAAAATAGAGCCAGTTTGTACAGGGGCCTCCAAATTGCCTCTTTTTCCTGCCAGTACAGGTATGGACTGTCTGACATGCCTACTTGGATGCTGTCACCGATGTAATCCTCCACCATTCTGTCAATGGTGACAGTATCATATGCAGTGACAGTAGACATGTCAGAAATTGTTGCCAGGTCCTTCAGTCCGGACCAGATGTCCAAACTTGGTCCTGCCTGCCCTGCATCACCGCCAGCGGGTTGCTTAGGATACCTAAGTTTTTTCCTGGCAGCCCCAGTTGCGGGAGAAAATGAAGAAGGAGCCGTTGACGTGTCACGTTCCGCTTCAGCTGACAGTGTGTTCACCAGCAGGTCTTTGCACCTCTGCAGGCTTGTGTCGGCCGGAAAGAGAGACACCACATAGGCTTTAAACCTAGGATCGAGCACGGTGGCCAAAATGTAGTGGTCTGATTTCAACAGATTGACCACCCTGGAATCCTGGCAAAGCGAATGAAGGGCTTCATCCACAAGTCCCACATGCCGAGCGGAATCGCTCCATCTTAGCTCCTCCTTCACTTTCTCCAGCTGCTTCTGCAAAAGCCTGATGAGGGGAATGACCTGACTCAAGCTGGCAGTGTCTGAACTGACTTCACGTGTGGCAAGTTCGAAGGGCTGAAGAACCTTGCACAACACGGAAATCATTCTCCACTGCGCTTGAGTCAGGTGCATACCCCCTCCTTTGCCTATGTCATAGGTGGATGTATAGGCTTGTATGGCCTTTTGCTGCTCCTCCATCCTCTGAAGCATATAGAGGGTTGAGTTCCACCGCGTCACAACCTCTTGCTTCAGGTGATGGCGGGGCAGGTTCAAGAGTGTTTGCTGGCGCTCCAGTCTTCGGCACGCAGTCGCTGAATGGCGAAAGTGGCCAGAAATTTTTCGGGCCACCCAAAGCGTCTCCTGCACGCCCCTGTCGCTTTTCAGAAAATTCTGCACCACCAAGTTTATTGTGTGAGCAAAACATGGGACGTGCTGGAATTTGCCCAGATGTAATGCCCGCACAATATTGGTGGCGTTGTCAGATATCACAAATCCCCAGGAGAGTCTAAGTGGGGTAAGCCACTGGGCGATGATTTCCCTCAGTTTCTCTAAGAGGTTGTCGGCGGTGTGCCTCTTACTGAAACCGGTGATACACAGCGTAGCCTGCCTTGTAACGAGCTGGCGTTTCTGAGATGCTGCTACTGGTGACGCTGCTGCTGTTGCTGCGTAAGGTGATACATCTACCCAGTGGGCTGTCACAGTCATATAGTCCTTAGTCTGCCCTGTTCCACTTGTCCACATGTCCGTGGTTAAGTGGACATTGTGTACAACGGCATTTTTCAGGACACTGAGGACACTTTTTCTGACGTTTCTGTACAGTCTCGGTATCGCCTGCCTAGTGAAGTGGAATCTAGACGGGATTTGGAACCGGGGACACACTACCTCCATCAATTGTCTAAATCCCACTGCACTAATGGCGGATACCGGACGCACGTCTAACACCAACATAGCAGTCAAGGCCTCAGTTATACGTTTTGCTTCAGGATGACTGCTGTCGTACTTCATCCTCCTCGCTAAGGACTGTTGGAGGGTCAATTGTTTAGTAAAAGTAGTGGTGTTCCTACTTCCTCTCTGGGATGATGAACGACTCCCAGCAGCAGCAGCAACAGCAGCAGCGGCAGCAGTAGGCGTAGCAATGCAGGATCCTCCGGAGGAATCCCGGATAGGAGAGTCAGTCATGCCAGTGATATGGCCTGCAGGACTACTTCCGATCCTGACTAAGGAGGAAATTGACGAGGAGGGAGTTGACGGTGTGGTTTGCAGGCGCTTGGATACAACAGGACAACGGGATTTAGGTGTCCCTGGACTGCTTACGGTCTGAGCCAAAGTTTCTGAACTTGACAGTAACTTTTTATGAACGCGCTGCAGGTGCCATATAAGGGAGGATGTTCCTAGGTGGTTGACGTCCCTACCCCTACTTATTTCACCTTTACATATGGTACATATGGCAAGACAGTTGTTGTCCGGATTTGGATAGAAATATTGCCAGACCAAAGAGGTGGAATGTTTGGTCTTCTGCCCAGGCATGACCGTGATGGGCTTTTTCATCCCACGGACAACAACTGTCTCCCCCGGAGCCTGATTTAAACAAACCACATCACCATCAGAATCCTCCTCGCCAACTTCCTCCTCAGCGCCAGCTACACCAGTATCCTCATCCTGTTGTACTTCAACAGTGACATCTTCAGTTTGCATATCAGCAAGTGGACTGTGGGTGCTCCTTTCAGCACTTGCAGGGGGCGTGCAAATGGTGGAAAGAGCCACCTCTTCCCGTCCAGTGCTGGGAAGGTCAGGCATCGCAACCACCACCACACTTGGACTCTCCTTGGGGATTTGTGATATCTTCTTAGAAAGCACAGTTCTTCGCTGTGCTTTTGCCAGCTTAACTCTTTTGATTTTTTTAGTGGGAGGAGTGCTTCCATCGTCATGTGAAGCTGAACCACTAGTCATGAACATACTAGGGATCGACCTTAGCCGTTCCTTGCCACTCCGTGTCGTAAATGGCATATTGGCAAGTTTACGTTTCTCTTCAGCTGATTTAAATGTCTTTTTCAAGGTCATTTTCCTGAACTTTGCCATTTGGGATTGTATGTGCCCTCTACTATGACATTGGGCATCGGCCTTGGCAGACGACGTTGATGGCATGTTATCGTCTATGTCATGACTAGTGGCAGCAGCTTCAGCACTAGGAGGAAGTGGTTCTTGATCTTTCTCTATTTTATTTTTATCGGAGAAAGTTTGGTCCTCCATTTATGTTATATCGATTTGATATATACGTGCGGCTAAACACAGAAAATAATTTTTTTTTTGGTTTGGACTGGAGTGTACTTTGTGGGTTACAGCACCCTTTAACGGTCAAGCCAGCCGGCCCTTTACTTATGACACAGGCGCACTCTTGGCACTACTTTGTTGATGCACGTGCGGCTACTGCGCACACAATTCACAAACACAGAAAATAATTTTTTTTTGGTTTGGACTGGAGTGTACTTTGGGGGTTACAGCACCCTTTAACGGTCAAGCCAGCCGGCCCTTTACTTATGACACAGGCGCACGCTTGGCACTACTTTGTTAATGCACGTGCGGCTACTGCGCACACAATTCACAAACACAGAAAATAATTTTTTTTTGGTTTGGACTGGAGTGTACTTTCGGGGGTTACAGCACCCTTTAACGGTCAAGCCAGCCGGCCCTTTACTTATGACACAGGCGCACGCTTGGCACTACTTTGTTGATGCACGTGCGGCTACTGCGCACACAATTCACAAACACAGAAAATAATTTTTTTTTGGTTTGGACTGGAGTGTACTTTCGGGGGTTACAGCACCCTTTAACGGTCAAGCCAGCCGGCCCTTTACTTATGACACAGGCGCACGCTTGGCACTACTTTGTTGATGCACGTGCGGCTACTGCGCACACAATTCACAAACACAGAAAATAATTTTTTTTTAGGTTTGGACTGGAGTGTACTTTCGGGGGTTACAGCACCCTTAACGGTCAAGCCAGCCGGCCCTTTACTTATGACACAGGCGCACGCTTGGCACTACTTTGTTGATGCACGTGCGGCTACTGCGCACACAATTCACAAACACAGAAAATAATTTTTTTTTTGGTTTGGACTGGAGTGTACTTTCGGGGGTTACAGCACCCTTTAACGGTCAAGCCAGCCGGCCCTTTACTTATGACACAGGCGCACGCTTGGCACTACTTTGTTGATGCACGTGCGGCTACTGCGCACACAATTCACAAACACAGAAAATAATTTTTTTTTGGTTTGGACTGGAGTGTACTTTCGGGGGTTACAGCACCCTTTAACGGTCAAGCCAGCCGGCCCTTTACTTATGACACAGGCGCACGCTTGGCACTACTTTGTTGATGCACGTGCGGCTACTGCGCACACAATTCACAAACACAGAAAATAATTTTTTTTTGGTTTGGACTGGAGTGTACTTTCGGGGGTTACAGCACCCTTTAACGGTCAAGCCAGCCGGCCCTTTACTTATGACACAGGCGCACGCTTGGCACTACTTTGTTGATGCACGTGCGGCTACTGCGCACACAATTCACAAACACAGAAAATAATTTTTTTTTGGTTTGGACTGGAGTGTACTTTCGGGGGTTACAGCACCCTTTAACGGTCAAGCCAGCCGGCCCTTTACTTATGACACAGGCGCACGCTTGGCACTACTTTGTTGATGCACGTGCGGCTACTGCGCACACAATTCACAAACACAGAAAATAATTTTTTTTTAGGTTTGGACTGGAGTGTACTTTCGGGGGTTACAGCACCCTTAACGGTCAAGCCAGCCGGCCCTTTACTTATGACACAGGCGCACGCTTGGCACTACTTTGTTGATGCACGTGCGGCTACTGCGCACACAATTCACAAACACAGAAAATAATTTTTTTTTTGGTTTGGACTGGAGTGTACTTTCGGGGGTTACAGCACCCTTTAACGGTCAAGCCAGCCGGCCCTTTACTTATGACACAGGCGCACGCTTGGCACTACTTTGTTGATGCACGTGCGGCTACTGCGCACACAATTCACAAACACAGAAAATAATTTTTTTTTGGTTTGGACTGGAGTGTACTTTCGGGGGTTACAGCACCCTTTAACGGTCAAGCCAGCCGGCCCTTTACTTATGACACAGGCGCACGCTTGGCACTACTTTGTTGATGCACGTGCGGCTACTGCGCACACAATTCACAAACACAGAAAATAATTTTTTTTTGGTTTGGACTGGAGTGTACTTTCGGGGGTTACAGCACCCTTTAACGGTCAAGCCAGCCGGCCCTTTACTTATGACACAGGCGCACGCTTGGCACTACTTTGTTGATGCACGTGCGGCTACTGCGCACACAATTCACAAACACAGAAAATAATTTTTTTTTAGGTTTGGACTGGAGCGTACTTTCAGGGGTTACAGCACCCTTAACGGTCAAGCCAGCCGGCCCTTTACTTATGACACAGGCGCACGCTTGGCACTACTTTGTTGATGCACGTGCGGCTACTGCGCACACAATTCACAAACACAGAAAATAATTTTTTTTTGGTTTGGACTGGAGTGTACTTTCGGGGGTTACAGCACCCTTTAACGGTCAAGCCAGCTGGCCCTTTACTTATGACACAGGCGCACGCTTGGCACTACTTTGTTGATGCACATGCGGCTACTGCGCACACAATTCACAAACACAGAAAATAATTTTTTTTTAGGTTTGGACTGGAGTGTACTTTCGGGGGTTACAGCACCCTTAACGGTCAAGCCAGCCGGCCCTTTACTTATGACACAGGCGCACGCTTGGCACTACTTTGTTGATGCACGTGCGGCTACTGCGCACACAATTCACAAACACAGAAAATAATTTTTTTTTTGGTTTGGACTGGAGTGTACTTTCGGGGGTTACAGCACCCTTAACGGTCAAGCCAGCCGGCCCTTTACTTATGACACAGGCGCACGTTTGGCACTACTTTGTTGATGCACGTGCGGCTACTGCGCACACAATTCACAAACACAGAAAATAATTTTTTTTTTGGTTTGGACTGGAGTGTACTTTCGGGGGTTACAGCACCCTTAACGATCAAGCCAGCCGGCCCTTTACTTATGACACAGGCGCACGCTTGGCACTACTTTGTTGATGCACGTGCGGCTACTGCGCACACAATTCACAAACACAGAAAATAATTTTTTTTTGGTTTGGACTGGAGTGTACTTTCGGGGGTTACAGCACCCTTTAACGGTCAAGCCAGCCGGCCCTTTACTTATGACACAGGCGCACGCTTGGCACTACTTTGTTGATGCACGTGCGGCTACTGCGCACACAATTCACAAACACAGAAAATATATTATTTTTTTAGCACTTGGGGGGAGCACCCCTGATGGACAGAGCACCCCCTGGACAACACTACAGCACCCCTTTAGGACTGGGACACTGCACAGGACTTTGGAGTGGACACAGCCCCTATGGAGAACTGACTGCACAACACAGTCCAGCCAGCCCCTATGGACTTTGAAGTAGTGGACACAGCCCCTATTAACAACAGCAGCACAGCACAACACAGCCAGCCCCTATGGACTTTGAAGTAGTGGACAACAGCAGCACTACACTACACTACACTACACAGCACTAACTCCCACCCTCCCTCTTCACTGTCCACAGCCGAGTGAGAAAATGGCGCCGACGCGGGTACCTTATATAGGATCCAAAACCCGCGAGACTCGGAAGGCGGGATGATGACGTTTTGCCTCGATGTCAGATCCGAGTCAGGCGGGAAAAGTCGAGCCTGACTCGGATCGGACTCGGATCGGGGGGGCTCGGGGGGGTTCGGATTTCAGAAATCCGAACCCGCTCACCCCTAGTATCCACCCTCAGGATCGTGACAATTTACTTATTTTAACCTCTTCTCTGTGGCTTTCCCAGTGATACCTTATTTCTAGAGTGTACATTTACAACTTATTCCTTAGCATTATAAGTGTAATTAAAACATTTTATGCTCAAATATAAACATGCTTCATATCATACTACATACACCTCATATTCATACACAGCATCTCACCTTACAATATGGGATATTTACGCCATAATATTTCTATAATGCCATTTAATATTTATTTAATCATTTCTAATCTTCATACATACAAAATATATGTAAATGAAATACTGAAATAAGCAGCTATGCCATGCTCCTGTGAGTGGGTACATGCTAGACCCACCCACAAATGGGTGCAGCCATGCCCAACATGCTGTGGTCCCACAGGATGTTGCAGTACCCGGACCCAGAATTTCTCTTGGCAGCCCTGGAGGTGACAGGCAGAACCAGCAGGGCATAGTGGTGAGGTAACAAGGCCATGGAGGGAGGGAGGTGGTAGAGAGTGGAGGAACAGTAATGGTGGGGGAAAGAAGCAGAGGGTTGGAAAGCAGACTGATGAGAGAAAAAAAGGGGGAACAGCAAGCGTAGGAGACAAGAGGGGGAGGATGGGGATGGATAAAGTAGAGGACTATGTGGGCACTGATTAAGGGGGGTGTTTGAAGTAAGAGTTCATGCAGTGGATGAGGTAATAAGTGAGATGAAAATTGGAGTGGAGGCTGTGTGATATAGAGACAGTGTGATATAGAGACAGTGTGATGTGGAGGCTGTGTGATGTGGAGGCTATGTGATATAGAGACAGTGTGATGTGGAGGCTGTGTGATGTGGAGGCTGTGTGATATAGAGACAGTGTGATGTGGAGACTGTGTGATATAGAGACAGTGTGATGTGGAGGCTGTGTGATGTGGAGGCTGTGTGATATAGAGACAGTGTGATGTGGAGACAGTGTGATGTGGAGGCTATGTGATATAGAGACAGTGTGATATAGAGACAGTGTGATGTGGAGGCTATGTGATATAGAGACAGTGTGATGTGGAGGCTGTGTGATGTGGAGGCTGTGTGATATAGAGACAGTGTGAGGTGGAGACTGTGTGATATAGAGACTGTGTGATATAGAGACAGTGTGATATAGAGACAGTGTGATGTGGAGACTGTGTGATGTGGAGACAGTGTGATGTGGAGACTGTGTGATGTGGAGACAGTGTGATTTAGAGACAGTGTGATGTGGAGACTGTGTGATGTGGAGACAGTGTGATGTGGAGACTGTGTGATGTGGAGACAGTGTGATGTGGAGACAGTGTGATGTGGAGACTGTGTGATGTGGAGACTGTGTGATGTGGAGACTGTGTGATGTGGAGACTGTGTGATGTGGAGGCTGTGTGATGTGGAGGCTGTGTGATATAGAGACAGTGTGATGTGGAGGCTGTGTGATGTGGAGGCTGTGTGATATAGAGACAGTGTGATATAGAGACAGTGTGATGTGGAGACTGTGTGATTTAGAGACAGTGTGGATTAAAGTTGTTAAATGTTCAAAAATAGAAATAAAAGAACAGTGCTGCTAATGTATGAGCGTAGCTCTGAAAGTGATATATAAAGAGAGGTGTGTGAGTAGTGGGTGCAGGAATTAGTTATTAAACAAATGATTAAAGTGCATAGATGTAACGCAATGGGAAAAGGCAATACAAACAACAATTTATGTAGTATGAGGGCAAAATTACAATGTACCGAGCCGATCCAGTCCGAAGTGTTATGATCAACAAAGATCAATCAACAAGAGCAGCTCGCAGATAGGGAAGTGTTTGCAATGTCCAAGCAGTGAGAGTAGTAGGGAGTTTCCTGGATATTCATAAAGCAGAAGATGTTGATTTTGGTAATTCACATAAGTATGTTGCTTGTTGTCGTTCAGAAAGTGTTCTGGTTTTGAGTTTGATTTCCCTCAGTTTTCCTCCAGTTTAACTCCGGCATAACTCCGACTTAGTTATCACATTTGTCACAGCTACAGACACTTGAGACTCCTGGGAAGAGTCAGGCTTACTAGGTAGTATGAACTGAGTTGTTTTTAGGAATGACCTTTTCATGAAATATCACTAGTATGAAATAAAAGTAAATAGAATTTATTCAAGAACAAAAACTATATGGCAAAGTTCCACATTAAATCTCAACAACACAAAGTTCATGACATGCACTAACAGGTGCAGGGGTATGCCCCTGTAAGAAACAAGCTCCCCATAAGTCCAGTTTAGTAAACAGTCGAGACCCCTTGACTATCGAACAGCTCTGTAATAAGAGATAAAGGATATTTATTTTTTTAACCGTGATCTCATTTAGACCTCGAAAGTCGATACATGGACAAAGTCCGCCATCTTTTTTCTTTACAAAAAAGAATCCCGCTCCAGCGGGAGACGAGGAAGGCCTGATGAACCCCTTCCACAGGTTGTCTTGCACATACTCCAACATGATTTCAGTTTCAGGGACAGAGAGAGGGTATACTCGACCTTTGGGTGGCACTTTACCAGGAATAAGTTCAATAGGACAATCCAAGGGATGCGGTGGAAGTATGTCTGCTGCCTGTTCAGAGAAGACATCAGAAAACTCATGATAAGGTTGTGGGAGAGACGGTGGAACATCTACTTTTACTTCAGCCAAACATACAACAGGAATCAAACAATTTAGTTTGCATTTAGGACTCCAAGAAAGGATTTGAAAACATGGCCAATCAATATGAGGGTTATGAAGAGTTAAGCATGGTAAACCAAGAACTATATCATACATAGAAGTAGGTAATACCAACAACTCTAAACTTTCATAATGCAAAGCTCCAACCCTCAGCTTCATAGACTTTGTTTGATGCATAACATATCCATTAGAAATTCTAGTCCCATTCACTGCAGAGAGGGAAAGAGAATGGGATAATCTGACAACTGGAATCTGCAACTCTTGAACCAATGAAGATGAAATAAAGTTGCCAGCTGCTCCAGAATCTACCAAGGCAGAAAACACTTGACACGGAGAACCAAAATCAGGAATACTAACAGAGATTAAACAATCCTTTTTTGGGAAATTCTTTGAGAGAACCCCTAGTTTGACTTCCCCTCTATCAACTAGGGATGACCGTTTCCCGGCCTTATTGGACAGTTAGCCCAAAAATGTTTAGAGGACGCACAATACAAACACAGATTAGAATGCCTCCTATGTTGATTCTCTCCTTCAGATAACTTAGATTTATTATTTTGCATAGGTTCATCAGTTGTACCATGAGAGGAATGAGACTGGGGAAGAGAAATTTTAGTATGCTCAGTATGACTCCTCTGAACCCCTCGTTCTCGCATCCGCAAATCAATTTTAATAGTCAATGAAATCAACTCATCCAAATTCTCAGGAAGATCCCAAGTCACTAACTCATCTTGAAGTTTCTCAGAAAGACCATTCCAATAGGCTGCTTTTAATGCTTCATTATTCCACTTAAGTTCTGCTGCTATAGTTTGAAAATGAACCACATACTGACCAACTGGAGATGTTCCCTGGTTCAATCGCAAAATGTCCACAGACGCGGCCACTGATCTTCCAGGTTCGTCAAATATTCTCTTAAAAGTAGAAACAAAAGCTTGGTAATTAGACATTAAAGCATCATTTCTCTCCCATAAAGGAGAGGCCCATTCAAGAGCAGTACCAGACAATAATGACATTATATACTGTAAGCCACTTTAATACGAGGGGTGGAAAAACTTTGTGGTAATAACTCAAAATGAATCTCACATTGGTTGAGAAATCCTCTGCAGGTTTTTGGATTACCGTCATAAGAGGTTGGAGTCGGTAGACATAAAAGAGAAGCAGAAAACACTGATGCATTCGTAGCAGGTATCTTAAATTTATCCAAACGTGTAGAAAGATCCTGCAAACATTGCAAAACTTGAACTTGTGTATTTTCCTGTACTGCAAAGAAACAAGGGAGGATTCTGCACAGAGCTAGATTTTTCTCAAATCAAATCAATAATATCCAAAAAAACCAACCATATGTGTCATCGCTTCTATATATAATCAATTCAGAAATTCGTTGGTGGTGCTCCCATAGCCCAGAGAGACGATACATACACAGAAAGAAGAAAGTAGGGCTAGTTGTTGAGGCACACTTAGAAAAAATACAGTTACAATATAACTTTTATTAAATATAGGTAAAATATAAGGTACCAAAATCCCCCAAGAAGAGACAATTTTAAACAAAAATAACTATACATGGATGAATCCGATTAAGATGCAAGATCCTGAAGTGATCCTCTGGCGAAATATTTAACAATTGATAATCATTCCAATGGGTATGGAAATATTCATCAAGAAGACAAGGTGAACAAACCCTCAGTCGGGCGAAACGCGCGTCCTCCTCATTCATCGACTTACACGGGGGAACCTAACAGACGGCGCAGAGCCGGTATACGGACCAGGATTCTGGGCACCCACCACAATGGGGATGGTATCGTATTAGCCAAAGAGGCTTCTTATCTACTCTCTGTTACACATGGGCTCTAACATTGGAACAGGCAAATCATTCCCTGTTTCCAAAGCTTATATTCCCAAACTGCTGGGATATGTTTTTACAATAAGAATTACATTTCATTTCTAAGGGGATACAGTATCTTATATTTGTACTGAAATGAGTAGCTCTACAACTATTCCCCTTATATAGGTTCATATGCCTAGTGAGTCGCACATATAACACCCACATGGATAATATGAAATCACGTGATTACATGTGACACATTATCTGAAGAAGCAGTATATTAATTGCTGCTTTATAATTCCACCCTACTCCCCCCTTTTGTTGGTGTCTTATTAAGTGAACGGACCACTTACTATGGATGTATTGAAATTAAAAAGACATTTGTGATATATGACATGTATCTGCTCCAGAATTTATCTTGGAGCTAATTATATGTTGTTGTCCTTTTTTGTGCGATGTATGTGAACCTTACGTTATTGGTCCATAGTTCTTATCAATAGCAGATCACCAGTGATTTATGTATATCAAATAATTCTATCATTGTGATAAGATTCCATTAAGATATTTGTGATATCCATGATCAATTGAAATTAGCTATTCTGAGATATACTTTTGCTCAGGGTGGTTTACATAGGGGATTATGTGATATTTAAATATATGTGACACACCTAATTACTGTGAATATCCTATTTGGATTAAAGGTGATTTATTGTATCTCTTTGTCACACTAATTACATATAAAATAATATATTCATTTGTTTGTATGATTTATCTGACAGTGTTGATGCATAAAAAATATATATGTGTAACAACTAAATTATGCTCATGCGTAAACTTTTTTGAAACACAATACTCTATACATCAAAAAATGGACTTTTCATTGTGATAGTCCTACATCTATTACTTGGTTGTGTTCTTGCTCTGACCTAGGTGGGGGTAATTTACCTTTCCTCATATGACCATTCCTACAGCCATACATCACTAAAATGCCCAATCTCGTCTGATCTTGGAAGCCAAATGGTGATAGGCCTGGTTAGTACTTGGAGGGGAGACCCCCAGGGAATACCAGGTGCCGTAGATTAAAGAGGAATATATGGGACCCCAATGACGGTTGGCAGAGCACCATAAACCATATCTTTTATTGTTTATCCTACTTATGGTTAAACATTTTTGTTCTTCTTGATGAATATTTCCATACCCATTGGAATGATTATCAATTGTTAAATATTTCACCAGAGGATCACTTCAGGATCTTGCATCTTAATCGGATTCATTCATGTATAGTTATTTTTGTTTAAATTTGTCTCTTCTTGGGGGATTTTGGTACCTTATATTTTACCTATATTTAATAAAAGTTATATTGTAACTGTATTTTTTCTAAGTGTGCCCCAACAACTAGCCCTACTGTCTTCTTTCTGTGTATGTATTTTCCTGTACTTCCAGACGGGCGGTCAAACCCTGGAGCACCTTTACCCCAGTAGCCTGTTCCAGATCTGGGTTCATTTTTAGGTCTGTGCAAACTGTCAAGGCTACAGACACTTGAGACTCCTGGGAAGAGTCAGGATTACTAGGTAGCATGAACTGAGGTGGTTTTAGGAATGACCTTTTCATGAAATATCACTAGCACAAAATAAAAGTAAATTTAATTTATTCAAGAACAAAAACTATATGGCAAAGTTCCACATTAAATCTCAATAACACAAAGTTCTTGACATGCACTAACAGGTGCAGGGGTATGCCCCTGTGAGAAACAAAGTTCAAAGTACACACTGAACTGGTGTGGGGTGAAACACTGAGTCTGACATGAGGCTAGAGCCTCAGGATAGGATGGAGGTCAATAACAGGATTGAGCCCTGATCCGGAACGAGGTTAAGTCCTGAGATGTAATGAAGATATGGAACAGGGTTGAGCCCTGAGACGTGATGAGGGTCCGGAACTGGGTTGAGCCCTGAGACATAATGAGAGTCCGGAACAGGGTTGAGCCCTGCGATGGGATGAAGGTCTGGAGCAGGGTTGAGTCCTGTGGCGTAATGAAGGTCCAGAGCATGGCTGAGCCCTGAGACGTAATGAAAGTCTGGAGCAGGGTTGAGCCCTGCAGCATAATGAAAGTCTGGAGCAGGGTTGAGCCCTGCAGCATAATGAAGGTCCGGAGCAGAGTAGAGCCCTGCGGCAGGATGAAGGTCCAGAGCAGGGTTGAGCCCTGTAGCAGGATGAAGATTCGGAGCAGGGTTGAGCGCTGCGATATGATGGGGTTCCGATGAGGATAGACTGTAACGGTGCAGTTTACAACTGTAGAAGAAGTAACCCCTATGTCCGTATGAGTCAATTATAACAAGTAAACCAAATAGTGTAGCGTAGCATGGAATAGCAGTAATAGAGCAGGATAACAACGGAAAGACAATGCCAATGCTGAGCTCTGTAGTGCAGCTGATAACCTGTATCAGAACTTGAACCGGAACACGAGCAGAAATGTAGCGAGGTCCACAGCATACACCAGGCACAGCGGGGATCTGACAGGAGACCAAGGAAGACCTGAAAGTAACATTGCACAGACAATGAGGCATAGTTAGTAACAGGCTTTATACTAGAGGTCTGTGATCCATAGGAAGTCCAGACCATGTGACCCAAATAGAATCAGGTTTGGAATAATAAGCAATCAAGGAATCCAACAACCTGACAACACCTAAGAAACAGATGATCACTTTAACTCTCTGCACACTGCATGTGATGAACGCCAGCAACCAGGACAGATCCTCCAATGACAACAATGGAATTTTGGCAAGTGTAGTTTATCTTTATGTACTGAAATAGTCGAAGTCCTGACAATCTGTCCTAAGCATATCTCATGCAATAACATCACAGCACCCTGGATTACACTGTAACTCTCATCCCAGCACTGCAGTCACATGACACCCGGGTTACACTGTAACTCTCATCCCAGCACTGCAGTCACATGACACCCAGGGTTACACTGTAACTCTTATCCCAGCACTGCAGTCATATGACACCCGGGTTACACTGTAACTCTCATCCCAGCACTGCAGTCACATGACACTCGGGTTACACTGTAACTGTCATCCCAGCACTGCAGTCACATGACAGCCAGTGTTACACAGTAACTCTCAACCCAGCTCTGAAGTCACATAACACCCGGGTTACACTGTAACTCTCATCCCAGCTCTGAAGTCACATAACACCCGGGTTACACTGTAACTCTCATCCCAGCACTGCAGTCACATGACACCACAGGTTACACTGTAACTCTCATCCCAGCACTGCAGTCACAAGACAATACAGGTTACACTGTATCACTGATCCCAGCTCTGCAGTCACATGACACCACAGGTTACACTGTAACTCTCATCCCAGCTCTGAAGTCACATAACACCCGGGTTACACTGTAACTCTCATCCCAGCACTGCACTCACATGACACCACAGGTTACACTGTAACTCTCATCCCAGCACTGCAGTCACATGACAATACAGGTTACACTGTATCACTGATCCCAGCTCTGCAGTCACATGACACCACAGGTTACACTGTAACTCTAATCCCAGCACTGCAGTCACATGGCACACAGGTTACACTGTAACTCTCATCCCAGCTCTACAGTCACATGACACCCAGGTTACACAGTAACTTTAATCCCAGCTCTGCAGTCACATGACACCCAGGTTACACTGTAACTCTCATCCCAGCACTGCAGTCACATGACACCCAGGTTACACTGTAACTCTCATCCCAGCACTGCAGTCACATGACATCCAGATTACACTGTAACTCTCATCCCAGCTCTGCAGTCACATGACACCCAGTTTACACTGTAACTCTCATCCCAGCTCTGCAGTCACATGACACCCAGGTTACACTGTAACTCTCATCCCAGCACTGCAGTCACATGACACCCAGGTTATACTGTAACTCTCATCCCAGCACTGCAGTCACATGACACCCAGGTTACACTGTACCTTTCATCCCAGCACTGCAGTCACATGACATCCAGGTTACACTGTAACTCTCATCCCAGCTCTGCAGTCACATGACACCCGGGTTACACTGTAACTCTCATCCCAGCACTGCAGTCACATGACACCTGGGTTACACTGTAACTCTCATACCAGCACTGCAGTCAAATGACACCCGGGTTACACTGTAACTCTCATCCCAGCTCTGCAGTCACATGACACCACAGGTAACACTGTAACTCTCATCCCAGCTCTGCAGTCACATGACACCCAGGTTACACTGTAACTCTCATCCCAGCTCTGCAGTCACATGACACCCAGGTTACACAGTAACTTTCATCTCAGCTCTGCAGTCACATGACACCACAGGTTACACTGTAACTCTCATCCCAGCTCTGCAGTCACATGACACCACAGGTTACACTGTAACTCTCATCCCAGCACTGCAGTCACATGACACCCAGGTTACACTGTAACTCTCATCACAGCTCTGCAGTCACATAACACCCAGGTTACACTGTAACTCTCAACCCAGCTCTGCAGTCACATGACACCACAGGTTACACTGTAACTCTTATCCCAGCTCTGCAGTCACATGACACCCAGGTTACACTGTAACTCTCAACCCAGCTCTGCAGTCACATGACACCACAGGTTACACTGTAACTCTCCACCCAGCTCTGCAGTCACATGACACCACAGGTTACACTGTAACTCTCATCCCAGCTCTGCAGTCACAAGACACCACAGGTTACACTGTAACTCTCATCCCAGCTCTGCAGTCACATGACACCCAGGTTACACAGTAACTTTCATCTCAGCTCTGCAGTCACATGACACCACAGGTTACACTGTAACTCTCATCCCAGCTCTGCAGTCACATGACACCACAGGTTACACTATAACTCTCATCCCAGCACTGCAGTCACATGACACCCAGGTTACACTGTAACTCTCATCACAGCTCTGCAGTCACATAATACCCAGGTTACACTGTAACTCTCAACCCAGCTCTGCAGTCACATGACACCCAGGTTACACTGTAACTCTCATCCCAGCTCTGCAGTCACATGACACCCGGGTTACATTGTAACTCTCATCCCAGCACTGCAGTCACATGACACCCGGGTTACACTGTAACTCTAATCCCAGCACTGCAGTCAAATGACACCACAGGTTATACTGTAACTCTCATCCCAGCACTGCAGTCACGTGACACCCAGGTTATACTGTAACTCTCAACCCAGCTCTGCAGTCACATGACACCACAGGTTACACTGTAACTCTCATCCCAGCACTGCAGTCACATGACACCCAGGTTACACTGTAACTCTCATCCCAGCACTGCAGTCACATGACATCCAGGTTACACTGTAACTCTCATCACAGCTCTGCAGTCACATGACACCCAGGTTACAATGTAACTCTCATCCTAGCTCTGCAATCACATGACACCCAGGTTACACTGTCACTCTCATCACAGCACTGCAGTCACATGACACCCGGGTTACATTGTAACTCTCATACTAGCTCTGCAGTCACATGACACCCAGGTTACACTGTCACTCTCATCACAGCTCTACAGTCACATGACACCCGGGTTACATTGTAACTCTCATCCCAGCTCTGCAGTCACATGACACCACAGGTTACACTGTAACTCTCATCCCAGCTCTGCAGTCACATGACACCCAGGTTACTCTATAACTCTCATCCTAGCTCTGCAGTCACATGACACCCCAGGTTACACTGTAACTCTCATCCCAGCACTGCAGTCACATGACACCCAGGTTACACTGTAACTCTCATCCTAGCTCTGCAGTCACATGACACCCAGGTTACACTGTAACTCTCATCCCAGCACTGCAGTCACATGACACCCAGGTAACACTGTAACTCTCATCCCAGCTCTGCAGTCACATGACACCCAGGTTACACTGTAACTCTCATCCTAGCTCTGCGGTCACATGACACCCAGGTTACACTGTAACTCTCATCCCAGCACTGCAGTCAGTGGTGGTTCTAGGTGTGGGCTAGCAGGGCCGTCCCCTGGAGCGATGATACCTAGAGGGCGCCACTGAGTCCCCCCCCACCGAAAAAAAAATCAGAAGGGAAAAAAAAATGCGCCGGTCCCATCCCCCCCCAACCGCCACCGCTGCCGTGAGGCTGCATTTGCCGGGCGCCCGCAGATATTTGTTATCAGCAGGCACCCAGCTCCCTCCCTGCAGCGGCAGCCGAAAGCCAGAGCTCACTCCAGAAACTCCTGCTTCCGGCAGAGAAAGAGTACTATGGGTTGGACGTCATGATGTCATGACATCTCCCCATAGATCCGAGGAGCCGCCATCAGACCAGACGGCAGTGGCAGTGGCAGCAGAAGCAGGAGCGTGGCTAAATGTAAGTATTGTGGGGTTTTTTAGTTTTTCTTGCAGTCGGAAGCACCAGCACTGGGGGGCATTACTACTGAGGGACAACTAAAGGGGGCATTACTGGTAGTGGGCACAACTACAGGGGGCATTATTTCTGGGGACATTACTATAGGGGGCATTACTAATGGGGGCAGTACTATTGGGGAGCATTACTAATGGGGGCAGTACTACTGGGGAGCATTACTAATGGGGGCAGTACTACTGGGGAGCATTACTAATGGGGGCAGTGCTACTGGGGAGCATTACTAATGGGGGCAGTACTACTGGGGAGCATTACTAATGGGGGCAGTACTACAGGGGAGCAATACTAATGGGGGGATTACTAATGGGTTCATTACTACTGGGGAGCAATACTGATGGGGGTAGTACTACTGGGGAGCATTACTAATGGGGGGATTACTAATGGGGCATTACTACTGGGGAGCATTACTAATGGGGGCAGTACTACTGGGGAGCATTACTAATGGGGGATTACTAATGGGGGCATTACTACTGGGGAGCATTACTAATGGGGGCAGTACTACTGGGGAGCATTACTAATGGGGGCAGTACTACTGGGGAGCATTACTAATGGGGGCATTACTAATGGGGGGATTACTAATGGGGGCATTACTACTGGGGAGCATTACTAATGGGGGCAGTACTACTGGGGAGCATTACTAATGGGGGCAGTACTACTGGGCAGCATTACTAAAGGGGGCATTACTAATGGGGGATTACTAATGGGGGGCATTACTACTGAGGGAACTACAATAAGGGACATTACTACTGGCATTACTACTGTGGGCACTACTAATGGGGGCATTCCTACTGTGGGCACTACTATAGGGAGCATTACTACTGTGGGCACTACTATAGGGGGCATTACTAATTGGGGAATTACTACTGTGGAGCTTTACTACTGGGGGAACTACTATAGGTGGCATTACCACTGGGGGCACTACTATTCTGGGCATTGTATTAGGGGCACTACTACTGTGGGCCTTGTGTATAAGATACACAAAATTTGGCATTCTGTAAAAGGGGCACCACTTTGTGTCATAACATAAGGGACTACTGTGTGGTGTAATTTGAACTGGGGATAATGTATTATAAAGGAAATTACTGTGTGTGGCACAATGTATTATACAGGTTATTACTGCATATAGCATAATGTGTTATACAGGGCATTACTGTGTGTCGCATAATGTGTTATAAAGGCCATTACTGCATGTGGTATAATGTTATGTTATCTAAACAAAGTTCTTTCTTTTTTTTTTTTTTTTTTGGGGGGGTGCAACTGGGAACTTTCGCCCTGAGCTCCACAATGTCTAGAACCAGCCCTGACTGTAGTCACATTACACCCAGGTTACACTTTAACTCCCATCCCAGCAATGCAAGTCACATGACACCCAGGTTACACTGTAACTCTCATCCCAGCTCTGCAGTCAAATGACACCACAGGTTACACTGTAACTCTCATCCCAGCTCTGCAGTCACATGACACCCAGATTACACTGTAACTCTCATCCCAGCTCTGCAGTCACATGAAACCCAGGTTACACTGTAACTCTCATCCCAGCTCTGCAGTCATATAACACCCAGGTTACATTGTAACTCTCATCCCTGCACTGCAGTCACATGTCACACAAGTTACACTGTAACTCTCAACCCAGCTCTGCAGTCACATGACACCCAGGTTACACTGTAACTCTCATCCCAGCTCTGCAGTCACATGAAACCCAGGTTACACTGTAACTCTCATCCCAGCTCTGCAGTCATATAACACCCAGGTTACATTGTAACTCTCATCCCTGCACTGCAGTCACATGACACCCAGGTTACACTGTAACTCTCAACCCAGCTCTGCAGTCACATGACACCCAGGTTACACTGTAACTCTCATCCCAGCTCTGCAGTCAAATGAGAGCCAGGTTACACTGTAACTCTCATCCCAGCATTGCAGTCACATGACACCCAGGTTACACTGTTACTCTCATCACAGCACTGCAGTCACATGACACCCAGGGTTATACTGTAACTCTCATCCCAGCACTGCAGTCACATGACACCCAGGTTACACTGTAACTCTCATCCCAGCTCTGCAGTCAAATGACACCACAGGTTACACTGTATCACTCATCCCAGCTATGCAGTCACATGACACCCCAGGTTACACTGTAACTCTCATCCCAGCTGTGCTGTCACATAACACCCAGGTTACACTGTAACTCTCATCCCAGCTCTGCAGTCCCAGCTATGCAGTCAAATGACACCCAGGTTACACTGTAACTCTCATCCCAGCTCTGCAGTCACATAACACCCAGGTTACACTGTAACTCTCATCCCAGCACTGCAGTCACATGTCACCAAGGTTACACTGTAACTCTTATCCCAGCTCTGCAGTCACATAACAGCCAGGTTACACTGTAACTCTCATCCCAGCTCTGCAGTCACTTGACACCCAGGTTACACTGTAACTCTCATCCCAGCACTGCAGTCACATGACACCCAGGTTACACTGTAACTCTCTTCCCAGGTCTGCAGTCAAATGAGAGCCAGGTTACACTGTAACTCTCATCCCAGCACTGCAGTCACAAGACACCCAGGTTACACTGTAACTCTCATCCCAGCACTGCAGTCAAATGATACCCAGGTTACACTGTAACTCTCATCCCAGCACTGCAGTCACATGACACCACAGGTTACGCTGTAACTCATCCCAGTTCTGCAGTCACATGACACCCAGGTTACACTGTAACTCTCATCCCAGCACTGCAGTCACATGACACCCAGGTTACACTGTAACTCTCATCCCAGCACTGCAGTCACATGACACCCAGGTTACACTGTAACTCTCATCCCAGCTCTGCAGTCAAATGATACCACAGGTAACACTGTAACTCTCATCCCAGCTCTGCAGTCACATGACACCACAGGTAACACTGTAACTCTCATCCCAGCTCTGCAGTCACATGACACCACAGGTAACACTAACTCTCATCCCAGCTCTGCAGTCACATGACACCACAGGTAACACTGTAACTCTCATCCCAGCTGTGCAGTCACATAACACCCAGGTTACACTGTAACTCTCATCCCAGCACTGCAGTCACATGTCACCCAGGTTACACTGTAACACTTCTCCCAGCTCTGCAGTCACATGACACCCAGGTTACACTGTAACTCTCATCCCAGCACTGCAGTCACATGACAAGACAGTTTACACTGTAACTCTCATCCCAGCACTGCAGTCACATGACACCCAGGTTACACTATAACTCTCATCCCAGCTCTGCAGTCACATGACACCCAGGTTACACTGTAGCTCTCATCCCAGCACTGCAGTCACATGACACCACAGGTTACACTGTAACTCTCATCCCAGCTCTGCAGTCACATGGCACCCAGGTTACACTGTAACTCTCATCCTAGCTCTGCAGTCACATGACACCCAGGGTTACACTGTAATTCTCATCCCAGCATTGCAGTCACATGACACCCAGGTTACACTGTAACACTTCTCCCAGCTCTGCAGTCACAAGACACCACAGGTTACAGTGTAACTCTCATCCTAGCTCTGCAGTCACATGACACCCAGGTTACACTGTAACTTTCATCCCAGCTCTGCAGTCACATGACACCACTGGTTACACTGTAACTGTTCCCCCAGCTCTACAGTCACATGACACCCAGGTTACACTGTAATTCTCATCTCAGCATTGCAGTCACATGACACCCAGGTTACACTGAAACACTTCTCCCAGCTCTGCAGTCACATGACACCACAGGTTACACTGTATCACTCATCCCAGCATTGCAGTCACATGACACCACAGGTTACACTGTAACTCTCATCCCAGCACTGCAGTCACATGACACCCAGGTTACACTGTAACTCTCATCCCAGCTCTGCAATCACATGACACCCAGGTTACACTGTAACTCTCATCCCAGCTCTGCAGTCACATGACACCCAGGTTACACTATAACTCTCATCCCAGCTCTGCTGTCACATGACACCCAGGTTACACTGTAACTTTCATCCCAGCTCTGCAGTCACATGACACCCAGGTTATACTGTAACTCTCATCCCAGCACTGCAGTCACATGACATCCAGGTTACACTGTAACTCTCATCCCAGCTCTGCAGTCACATGACACCCAGGTTACACTGTAACTCTCATCCCAGCTCTGCAGTCACATTACACCCAGGTTACACTGTAACTCTCATCCCAGCTCTGCAGTCACATGACAGCCAGTTTACACTGTAACTCTCATCCCAGCACTGCAGTCACATGACACCACAGGTTGCACTATAACTCTCATCTCAGCTCTGCTGTCACATGACACCACAGGTTACACTGTAACTCTCATCCCAGCACTCCAGTCACATGACACCCAGGTTACACTGTAACTCTCAACCCAGCTCTGCAGTCACATGACACCCAGGATTACACTGTAACTCTCATCCCAGCACTGCAGTCACATGACACCCGGGTTACACTGTAACTCTCAACCCAGCTCTGCAGTCACATGACACCCAGGTTACACTGTAACTCTCATCCTGTCTCTGCAGTCACATGACACCTCAGGTTACACTATAACTCTCATCCCAGCTCTGCAGTCACATGACACCCAGGTTACACTGTAACTCTCATCCTAGCTCTGCAGTCACATGACACCCCAGGTTACACTGTAACTCTCATCCCAGCTCTGCAGTCACATGACAGCCAGTTTACACTGTAACTCTCATCCCAGCACTGCAGTCACATGACACCACAGGTTGCACTGTAACTCTCATCTCAGCTCTGCTGTCACATGACACCACAGGTTACACTGTAACTCTCATCCCAGCACTCCAGTCACATGACACCCAGGTTACACTGTAACTCTCAACCCAGCTCTGCAGTCACATGACACCCAGGGTTATACTGTAACTCTCATCCCAGCACTGCAGTCACATGACACCCAGGTTACACTGTAACTCTCATCCTGTCTCTGCAGTCACATGACACCTCAGGTTACACTATAACTCTCATCCCAGCTCTGCAGTCACATGACACCACAGGTTACACTGTAACTCTCATCCCAGCTCTGCAGTCACATGGCACCCAGGTTACACTGTAACTCTCATCCTAGCTCTGCAGTCACATGACACCCAGGGTTACACTGTAATTCTCATCCCAGCATTGCAGTCACATGACACCCAGGTTACACTGTAACACTTCTCCCAGCTCTGCAGTCACATGACACCACAGGTTACACTGTAACTCTCATCCTAGCTCTGCAGTCACATGACACCCAGGTTACACTGTAACTTTCATCCCAGCTCTGCAGTCACATGACACCACAGGTTACACTGTAACTCTTCCCCCAGCTCTACAGTCACATGACACCCAGGTTACACTGTAATTCTTATCTCAGCATTGCAGTCACATGACACCCAGGTTACACTGAAACACTTCTCCCAGCTCTGCAGTCACATGACACCACAGGTTACACTGTATCACTCATCCCAGCATTGCAGTCACATGACACCACAGGTTACACTGTAACTCTCATCCCAGCACTGCAGTCACATGACACCCAGGTTACACTGTAACTCTCATCCCAGCTCTGCAATCACATGACACCCAGGTTACACTGTAACTCTCATCCCAGCTCTGCAGTCACATGACACCCAGGTTACACTGTAACTCTCATCCCAGCTCTGCTGTCACATGACACCCAGGTTACACTGTAACTTTCATCCCAGCTCTGCAGTCACATGACACCCAGGTTATACTGTAACACTCATCCCAGCACTGCAGTCACATGACATCCAGGTTACACTGTAACTCTCATCCCAGCTCTGCAGTCACATGACACCCAGGTTACACTGTAACTCTCATCCCAGCTCTGCAGTCACATTACACCCAGGTTACACTGTAACTCTCATCCCAGCTCTGCAGTCACATGACAGCCAGTTTACACTGTAACTCTCATCCCAGCACTGCAGTCACATGACACCACAGGTTGCACTGTAACTCTCATCTCAGCTCTGCTGTCACATGACACCACAGGTTACACTGTAACTCTCATCCCAGCACTCCAGTCACATGACACCCAGGTTACACTGTAACTCTCAACCCAGCTCTGCAGTCACATGACACCCAGGGTTACACTGTAACTCTCATCCCAGCACTGCAGTCACATGACACCCGGGTTACACTGTAACTCTCAACCCAGCTCTGCAGTCACATGACACCCAGGTTACACTGTAACTCTCATCCTGTCTCTGCAGTCACATGACACCTCAGGTTACACTATAACTCTCATCCCAGCTCTGCAGTCACATGACACCCAGGTTACACTGTAACTCTCATCCTAGCTCTGCAGTCACATGACACCCCAGGTTACACTGTAACTCTCATCCCAGCTCTGCAGTCACATGACAGCCAGTTTACACTGTAACTCTCATCGCAGCACTGCAGTCACATGACACCACAGGTTGCACTGTAACTCTCATCTCAGCTCTGCTGTCACATGACACCACAGGTTACACTGTAACTCTCATCCCAGCACTCCAGTCACATGACACCCAGGTTACACTGTAACTCTCAACCCAGCTCTGCAGTCACATGACACCCAGGGTTATACTGTAACTCTCATCCCAGCACTGCAGTCACATGACACCCAGGTTACACTGTAACTCTCATCCTGTCTCTGCAGTCACATGACACCTCAGGTTACACTATAACTCTCATCCCAGCTCTGCAGTCACATGACACCACAGGTTACACTGTAACTCTCATCCCAGCTCTGCAGTCACATGGCACCCAGGTTACACTGCAACTCTCATCCTAGCTCTGCAGTCACATGACACCCAGGGTTACACTGTAATTCTCATCCCAGCATTGCAGTCACATGACACCCAGGTTACACTGTAACACTTCTCCCAGCTCTGCAGTCACATGACACCACAGGTTACACTGTAACTCTCATCCTAGCTCTGCAGTCACATGACACCCTGGTTACACTGTAACTTTCATCCCAGCTCTGCAGTCACATGACACCACAGGTTACACTGTAACTCTTCCCCCAGCTCTACAGTCACATGACACCCAGGTTACACTGTAATTCTCATCTCAGCATTGCAGTCACATGACACCCAGGTTACACTGAAACACTTCTCCCAGCTCTGCAGTCACATGACACCACAGGTTACACTGTATCACTCATCCCAGCATTGCAGTCACATGACACCACAGGTTACACTGTAACTCTCATCCCAGCACTGCAGTCAGTGGTGGTTCTAGGTGTGGGCTAGCAGGGCCGTCACCTGGAGCGATGATACCTAGAGGGCGCCACTGAGTCCCCCCCACCGAAAAAAAAATCAGAAGGGAAAAAAAAAAATGCGCCGGTCCCATCCCCCCCCAACCGCCACCGCTGCCGTGAGGCTGCATTTGCCGGGCGCCCACAGATATTTGTTATCAGCAGGCACCCAGCTCCCTCCCTGCAGCGGCAGCCGAAAGCCAGAGCTCACTCCAGAAACTCCTGCTTCCGGCAGAGAAAGAGTACTATGGGTTGGACGTCATGATGTCATGACATCTCCCCATAGATCCGAGGAGCCGCCATCAGACCAGACGGCAGTGGCAGTGGCAGCAGAAGCAGGAGCGTGGCTAAATGTAAGTATTGTGGGGTTTTTTAGTTTTTCTTGCAGTCGGAAGCACCAGCACTGGGGGGCATTACTACTGAGGGACAACTAAAGGGGGCATTACTGGTAGTGGGCACAACTACAGGGGGCATTATTTCTGGGGACATTACTATAGGGGGCATTACTAATGGGGGCAGTACTATTGGGGAGCATTACTAATGGGGGCAGTACTACTGGGGAGCATTACTAATGGGGGCAGTACTACTGGGGAGCATTACTAATGGGGGCAGTGCTACTGGGGAGCATTACTAATGGGGGCAGTACTACTGGGGAGCATTACTAATGGGGGCAGTACTACAGGGGAGCAATACTAATGGGGGGATTACTAATGGGTTCATTACTACTGGGGAGCAATACTGATGGGGGTAGTACTACTGGGGAGCATTACTAATGGGGGAATTACTAATGGGGCATTACTACTGGGGAGCATTACTAATGGGGGCAGTACTACTGGGGAGCATTACTAATGGGGGATTACTAATGGGGGCATTACTACTGGGGAGCATTACTAATGGGGGCAGTACTACTGGGGAGCATTACTAATGGGGGCAGTACTACTGGGGAGCATTACTAATGGGGGCATTACTAATGGGGGGATTACTAATGGGGGCATTACTACTGGGGAGCATTACTAATGGGGGCAGTACTACTGGGGAGCATTACTAATGGGGGCAGTACTACTGGGCAGCATTACTAAAGGGGGCATTACTAATGGGGGGATTACTAATGGGGGGCATTACTACTGAGGGAACTACAATAAGGGACATTACTACTGGCATTACTACTGTGGGCACTACTAATGGGGGCATTCCTACTGTGGGCACTACTATAGGGAGCATTACTACTGTGGGCACTACTATAGGGGGCATTACTAATTGGGGAATTACTACTGTGGAGCTTTACTACTGGGGGAACTACTATAGGTGGCATTACCACTGGGGGTACTACTAATGGGGGCACTGCATGGGGGGCACCACTGCTGGGGCCATTGTGTAAGGGGCACCACTGCTCTGTGAATTGTATAAGGGGCACTACTATTCTGGGCATTGTATTAGGGGCACTACTACTGTGGGCCTTGTGTATAAGATACACAAAATTTGGCATTCTGTAAAAGGGGCACCACTTTGTGTCATAACATAAGGGACTACTGTGTGGTGTAATTTGAACTGGGGATAATGTATTATAAAGGAAATTACTGTGTGTGGCACAATGTATTATACAGGTTATTACTGCATATAGCATAATGTGTTATACAGGGCATTACTGTGTGTCGCATAATGTGTTATAAAGGCCATTACTGCATGTGGTATAATGTTATGTTATCTAAACAAAGTTCTTTCTTTCTTTTCTTTTTTTTTTTTGGGGGGGAGTGCAACTGGGAACTTTCGCCCTGAGCTCCACAATGTCTAGAACCAGCCCTGACTGTAGTCACATGACACCCACGTTACACTGTAACTCTCATCCCAGCTCTGCAGTAAAATGACACCACAGGTTACACTGTAACTCTCATCCCAGCTCTGCAGTCACATGACACCCAGATTACACTGTAACTCTCATCCCAGCTCTGCAGTCACATGACACCCAGGTTACACTGTAACTCTCATCCCAGCTCTGCAGTCACATGAAACCCAGGTTACACTGTAACTCTCATCCCAGCTCTGCAGTCATATAACACCCAGGTTACATTGTAACTCTCATCCCTGCACTGCAGTCACATGTCACACAGGTTACACTGTAACTCTCAACCCAGCTCTGCAGTCACATGACACCCAGGTTACACTGTAACTCTCATCCCAGCTCTGCAGTCAAATGAGAGCCAGGTTACACTGTAACTCTCATCCCAGCATTGCAGTCACATGACACCACAGGTTACACTGTAACTCTCATCCCAGCACTGCAGTCACATGACACCCAGGTTACACTGTAACTCTCATCCCAGCACTGCAGTCACATGACACCACAGGTTACGCTGTAACTCTCATACCAGTTCTGCAGTCAAATGACACCCAGGTTACACTGTTACTCTCATCACAGCCCTGCAGTCACATGACACCCAGGTTACACTGTAACTCTCATCCCAGCACTGCAGTCACATGACACCCAGGTTACACTGTAACTCTCATCCCAGCTCTGCAGTCAAATGACACCACAGGTTACACTGTATCACTCATCCCAGCTATGCAGTCACATGACACCCCAGGTTACACTGTAACTCTCATCCCAGCTGTGCTGTCACATAACACCCAGGTTACACTGTAACTCTCATCCCAGCTCTGCAGTCCCAGCTATGCAGTCAAATGACACCCAGGTTACACTGTAACTCTCATCCCAGCTCTGCAGTCACATAACACCCAGGTTACACTGTAACTCTCATCCCAGCACTGCAGTCACATGTCACCAAGGTTACACTGTAACTCTTATCCCAGCTCTGCAGTCACATAACAGCCAGGTTACACTGTAACTCTCATCCCAGCTCTGCAGTCACTTGACACCCAGGTTACACTGTAACTCTCATCCCAGCACTGCAGTCACATG
Organism: Taudactylus pleione; assembly: GCA_031769625.1. Classification (NCBI taxonomy): domain Eukaryota; kingdom Metazoa; phylum Chordata; class Amphibia; order Anura; family Myobatrachidae; genus Taudactylus; species Taudactylus pleione. Next base: position 1,277,710 of record JAUIMM010001530.1, on the reverse strand, counting down.
ACACCCAGGTTACACTGTAACTCTCTTCCCAGCTCTGCAGTCAAATGAGAGCCAGGTTACACTGTAACTCTCATCCCAGCACTGCAGTCACATGACACCCAGGTTACACTGTAACTCTCATCCCAGCACTGCAGTCACATGACACCCAGGTTACACTGTAACTCTCATCCCAGCTCTGCAGTCACATGACACCACAGGTTACACTGTAACTCTCATCCCAGCACTGCAGTCACATGACACCACAGGTTACACTGTAACTCATCCCAGTTCTGCAGTCACATGACACCACAGGTAACACTGTAACTCTCATCCCAGCTGTGCAGTCACATGACACCACAGGTAACACTGTAACTCTCATCCCAGCTCTGCAGTCACATGACACCACAGGTAACACTGTAACTCTCATCCCAGCTCTGCAGTCACATGACACCACAGGTAACACTGTAACTCTCATCCCAGCTGTGCAGTCACATAACACCCAGGTTACACTGTAACTCTCATCCCAGCACTGCAGTCACATGTCACCCAGGTTACACTGTAACACTTCTCCCAGCTCTGCAGTCACATGACACCCAGGTTACACTGTAACTCTCATCCCAGCACTGCAGTCACATGACAAGACAGTTTACACTGTAACTCTCATCCCAGCACTGCAGTCACATGACACCCAGGTTACACTGTAACTCTCATCCCAGCTCTGCAGTCACATGACACCCAGGTTACACTGTAGCTCTCATCCCAGCACTGCAGTCACATGACACCACAGGTTACACTGTAACTCTCATCCCAGCTCTGCAGTCACATGGCACCCAGGTTACACTGTAACTCTCATCCTAGCTCTGCAGTCACATGACACCCAGGGTTACACTGTAATTCTCATCCCAGCATTGCAGTCACATGACACCCAGGTTACACTGTAATTCTCATCCCAGCTCTGCAGTCACATGACACCACAGGTTACAGTGTAACTCTCATCCTAGCTCTGCAGTCACATATTACACTGTAACTTTCATCCCAGCTCTGCAGTCACATGACACCACTGGTTACACTGTAACTCTTCCCCCAGCTCTACAGTCACATGACACCCAGGTTACACTGTAATTCTCATCTCAGCATTGCAGTCACATGACACCCAGGTTACACTGAAACACTTCTCCCAGCTCTGCAGTCACATGACACCACAGGTTACACTGTATCACTCATCCTAGCATTGCAGTCACATGACACCACAGGTTACACTGCAACTCTCATCCCAGCACTGCAGTCAAATGACACCCAGGTTACACTGTAACTCTCATCCCAGCTCTGCAGTCACATGACACCCAGGTTACACTGTAACTCTCATCCCAGCTCTGCAGTCACATGACACCCAGGTTACACTGTAACTCTCATCCCAGCTCTGCAGTCACATTACACCCAGGTTACACTGTAACTCTCATCCCAGCTCTGCAGTCACATGACAGCCAGTTTACACTGTAACTCTCATCCCAGCACTGCAGTCACATGACACCACAGGTTGCACTGTAACTCTCATCTCAGCTCTGCTGTCACATGACACCACAGGTTACACTGTAACTCTCATCCCAGCACTCCAGTCACATGACACCCAGGTTACACTGTAACTCTCAACCCAGCTCTGCAGTCACATGACACCCAGGTTACACTGTAACTCTCATCCCAGCTCTGCAGTCACATTACACCCAGGTTACACTGTAACTCTCATCCCAGCTCTGCAGACACATGACAGCCAGTTTACACTGTAACTCTCATCCCAGCACTGCAGTCACATGACACCACAGGTTGCACTGTAACTCTCATCTCAGCTCTGCTGTCACATGACACCACAGGTTACACTGTAACTCTCATCCCAGCACTCCAGTCACATGACACCCAGGTTACACTGTAACTCTCAACCCAGCTCTGCAGTCACATGACACCCAGGGTTACACTGTAACTCTCATCCCAGCACTGCAGTCACATGACACCCGGGTTACACTGTAACTCTCAACCCAGCTCTGCAGTCACATGACACCCAGGTTACACTGTAACTCTCATCCTGTCTCTGCAGTCACATGACACCTCAGGTTACACTATAACTCTCATCCCAGCTCTGCAGTCACATGACACCCAGGTTGCACTGTAACTCTCATCCTAGCTCTGCAGTCACATGACACCCCAGGTTACACTGTAACTCTCATCCCAGCTCTGCAGTCACATGACAGCCAGTTTACACTGTAACTCTCATCCCAGCACTGTAGTCACATGACACCACAGGTTGCACTGTAACTCTCATCTCAGCTCTGCTGTCACATGACACCACAGGTTACACTGTAACTCTCATCCCAGCACTCCAGTCACATGACACCCAGGTAACACTGTAACTCTCAACCCAGCTCTGCAGTCACATGACACCCAGGGTTATACTGTAACTCTCATCCCAGCACTGCAGTCACATGACACCCGGGTTACACTGTAACTCTCAACCCAGCTCTGCAGTCACATGACACCCAGGTTACACTGTAACTCTCATCCTGTCTCTGCAGTCACATGACACCTCAGGTTACACTATAACTCTCATCCCAGCTCTGCAGTCACATGACACAACAGGTTACACTGTAACTCTCATCCCAGCTCTGCAGTCACATGGCACCCAGGTTACACTGTAACTCTCATCCTAGCTCTGCAGTCACATGACACCCAGGGTTACACTGTAACTCTCATCCTGTCTCTGCAGTCACATGACACCTCAGGTTACACTGTAACTCTCATCCCAGCTCTGCAGTCACATGGCACCCAGGTTACACTGTAACTCTCATCCCAGCACTGCAGTCACATGACATCCAGGTTACACTGTAACTCTCATCCCAGCTCTGCAGTCACATGACACCCAGGTTACACTGTAACTCTCATCCCAGCTCTGCAGTCACATTACACCCAGGTTACACTGTAACTCTCATCCCAGCTCTGCAGTCACATGACAGCCAGTTTACACTGTAACTCTCATCCCAGCACTGCAGTCACATGACATCACAACAGGTTGCACTGTAACTCTCATCTCAGCTCTGCTGTCACATGACACCAAAGGTTACACTGTAACTCTCATCCCAGCACTCCAGTCACATGACACCCAGGTTACGCTGTAACTCTCAACCCAGCTCTGCAGTCACATGACACCCAGGGTTACACTGTAACTCTCAACCCAGCTCTGCAGTCACATGACACCCGGGTTATACTGTAACTCTCAACCCAGCTCTGCAGTCACATGACACCCAGGTTACACTGTAACTCTCATCCTGTCTCTGCAGTCACATGACACCTCAGGTTACACTATAACTCTCATCCCAGCTCTGCAGTCACATGACACCCAGGTTACACTGTAACTCTCATCCTAGCTCTGCAGTCACATGACACCCCAGGTTACACTGTAACTCTCATCCCAGCTCTGCAGTCACATGACAGCCAGTTTACACTGTAACTCTCATCCCAGCACTGCAGTCACATGACACCACAGGTTGCACTGTAACTCTCATCTCAGCTCTGCTGTCACATGACACCCAGGTTACACTGTAACTCTCATCCCAGAACTCCAGTCACATGACACCCAGGTTACACTGTAACTCTCAACCCAGCTCTGCAGTCACATGACACCCAGGGTTACACTGTAACTCTCATCCCAGCACTGCAGTCACATGACACCCGGGTTACACTGTAACTCTCAACCCAGCTCTGCAGTCACATGACACCCAGGTTACACTGTAACTCTCATCCTGTCTCTGCAGTCACATGACACCTCAGGTTACACTATAACTCTCATCCCAGCTCTGCAGTCACATGACACCCAGGTTACACTGTAACTCTCATCCTAGCTCTGCAGTCACATGACACCCCAGGTTACACTGTAACTCTCATCCCAGCACTGCAGTCACATGACACCCAGGTTACACTGTAACTCTCATCCCAGCACTGCAGTCAGTGGTGGTTCTAGGTGCAGGCTAGCAGGGCCATCACCCGGAGCGCCGACACCTAGAGGGCGCCACTGAGTCCCCCCCACCGAAAAAAAAATCAGAAGGGAAAAAAAAAAATGCGCCTGTCCCATCCCCCCCAACCGCCACCGCTGCCGTGAGGCTGCATTTGCCGGGTGCCCGCAGATATTTGTTATCAGCAGGCACCCAGCTCCCTCCCTGCAGCGGCAGCCGAAAGCCGGAGCTCACTCCTGAACTCCTGCTTCCGGCAGAGAAAGAGTACTATGGGAGAGACGTCATGATGTCATGACATCTCCCCATAGATCCGAGGAGCCGCCATCATACCAGACAGCAGTGGCAGTGGCAGCAGAAGCAGGAGCGTGGCTAAATGTAAGTATTGTGGGTTTTTTTAGTTTTTCTTGCAGTCGGAAGCACCAGCACTGGGGGGCATTACTACTGAGGGACAACTAAAGGGGGCATTACTACTAGTGGGCACAACTACAGGGGGCATTATTTCTGGGGACATTACTACTGGGGGCATTACTAATGGGGGCAGTACTACTGGGGAGCATTACTAATGGGGGCAGTACTACTGGGGAGCATTACTAATGGGGGCAGTACTACTGGGGAGCATTACTAATGGGGGTAGTACTACAGGGGAGCATTACTAATGGGGGCAGTACTACTGGGGAGCATTACTAATGGGGGGATTACTAATGGGTTCATTACTACTGGGGAGCATTACTAATGGGGGCAGTACTACTGGGGAGCATTACTAATGGGGGGATTACTAATGGGGCATTACTACTGGGGAGCAATACTAATGAGGGCAGTACTACTGGGGAGCATTACTAATGGGGGCATTACTACTGGGGAGCATTACTAATGTGGGCAGTACTACTGGGGAGCATTACTAATGGGGGCAGTACTACTGGGGAGCATTACTAATGGGGGCATTACTAATGGGGGGATTACTAATGTGGGCATTACTACTGGGGAGCATTACTAATGGGGGCAGTACTACTGGGGAGCATTACTAATGGGGGCAGTACTACTGGGCAGCATTACTAAAGAGGGCATTACTAATGGGGGGATTACTAATGGGGGGCATTACTACTGAGGGAACTACAATACGGGACATTACTACTGGCATTACTACTGTGGGCACTACTAATGGGGGCATTCCTACTGTGGGCACTACTATAGGGAGCATTACTACTGTGGGCACTACTATAGGGGGCATTACTAATTGGGGAATTACTACTGTGGAGCTTTACTACTGGGGGAACTACTATAGGTGGCATTACCACTGGGGGTACTACTAATGGGGGCACTGCATGGGGGGCACCACTGCTGGGGCCATTGTGTAAGGGGCACCACTGCTCTGTGAATTGTATAAGGGGCACTACTATTCTGGGCATTGTATTAGGGGCACTACTACTGTGGGCCTTGTGTATAAGATACACAAATTTTGGCATTATGTAAAAGGGGCACCACTTTGTGTCATAACATAAGGGACTACTGTGTGGTGTAATTTGAATTGGGGATAATGTATTATAAAGGAAATTACTGTGTGTGGCACAATGTATTATACAGGTTATTACTGCATATAGCATAATGTGTTATACAGGCCATTACTGCATGTGGTATAATGTTATGTTATCTAAACAAAGTTCTTTCTTTCTTTTATTTTTATTTTTTTGGGGGGGGTGCAACTGGGAACTTTTGCATTGAGCTCCACAATGTCTAGAACCAGCCCTGACTGCAGTCACATGACACCCTGGTTACACTGTAACTCTCATCCCAGCTCTGCAGTCACATAACACCCAGGTTACACTGTAACTCTCATCCCAGCACTGCAGTCACATGTCACCCAGGTTACACTGTAACTCTCATCCCAGCTCTGCAGTCACATGACACCCAGGTTACACTGTAACTCTTATCACAGCACTGCAGTCACATGACACCCAGGTTACACTGTAACTCTCATCCCAGCTCTGCAGTCAAATGAGAGCCAGGTTACACTGTAACTCTCATCCCATCATTGCAGTCACATGACACCCAGGTTACACTGGAACTCTCATCCCAGCTCTGCAGTCAAATGAGAGCCAGGTTACACTGTAACTCTCATCCCAGCACTGCAGTCACATGACACCCAGGTTACACTGTAACTCTCATCCCAGCTCTGCAGTCACATGACACCGTGGTTACACTGTAACTCTCATCCCAGCACTGCAGTCACATGTCAACCAGGTTACACTGTAACTCTCATCCCAGCTGTGCAGTCACATAACACACAGGTTACACTGTAACTCTCATCCCAGCTCTGCACTCCCAGCTATGCAGTCAAATGACACCCAGGTTACACTGTAACTCTCATCCCAGCTCTGCAGTCACATAACACCCAGGTTACACTGTAACCCTCTTCCCAGCTCTGCAGTCACATAACACCCAGGTTACACTGTAACTCTCATCCAAGCACTGCAGTCACATGTCACCCAGGTTACACTGTAACTCTTATGCCAGGTCTGCAGTCACATGACACCACAGGTTACACTGTAACTCTCATCCCAGCATTGTAGTCACATGACACCAAAGGTTACACTGTAACTCTCATCCCAGCTCTGCAGTCACATGTCACCCAGGTTACACTGTAACTCTTATCCCAGCTCTGCAGTCACATGACACCACAGGTTACACTGTAACTCTCACCCCAGCATTGCAGTCAAATGACACCCAGGTTATACTGTAACTCTTATTCCAGCTCTGCAGTCACATAACACCCAGGTTACCCTGTAACTCTCATCCCAGCCCTGCAGTCACATGACACCCAGGTTACACTGTAGCTCTCATCCCAGCACTGCAGTCACATGACACCACTGGTTACACTGTACCTCTCATCCCAGCTCTGCAGTCACATGGCACCCAGGTTACACTGTAACTCTCATCCTAGCTCTGCAGTCACATGACACCCAGGGTTACACTGTAATTCTCATCCCAGCATTGCAGTCACATGACTCCCAGGTTACACTGTAACACTTCTCCCAGCTCTGCAGTCACATGACACCCAAGTTACACTGTATCTCTCATTCCAGCACTGCAGTCACATGACACCCAGGTTACACTGTAATTCTCATCCCAGCACTGCAGTCACATGACACCCAGGTTACACTCTAACTCTTCTCCCAGCTCTACAGTCACATGACACCCAGGTTACACTGTAACTCTCATCCCAGCTCTGCAGTCACATGACACACAGGTTACACTGAAACATTTCTCCCAGCTCTGCAGTAACATGACTCCCAGGTTACACTATAACTCTCATCCTAGCTCTGCAGTCACATCACACCCAGGTTACACTGTAACTCTCATCCTAGCTCTGCAGTCACATGACACCCCAGGTTACACTGTAACTCTCATCCCAGCACTGCAGTCACATGACACCCAGGTTACACTGTAACTCTCATCCTAGCTCTGCAGTCACATGACACCACAGGTTACACTGTCACTCTTATCACAGCTCTGCAGTCACATGACACCCGGGTTACATTGTAACTCTCATCCCAGTTCTGCAGTCACATGACACCCAGGTTACACTGTAACTCTCATCCTAGCTCTGCAGTCACATGGCACCAGAGGTTACACTGTAACTCTCATCCCAGCTCTGCAGTCACATCACACCCAGGTTACACTGTAACTCTCATCCTAGCTCTGCAGTCACATGACACCCCAGGTTACACTGTAACTCTCATCCCAGCACTGCAGTCACATGACACCCAGGTTACACTGTAACTCTCATCCTTGCTCTGCAGTCACATGACACCCAGGTTACACTGTAACTCTTATCCCAGCTCTGCAGTCACATGACACCACAGGTTACACTGTAACTCTCATCCCACCATTTTAGTCACATGACACCACAGGTTACACTGTAACTCTCATCCCAGCTCTGCAGTCACATGACACCACAGGTTACACTGTAACTCTCATCCCGGCATTGCAGTCAAATGACACCCAGGTTACACTGTAACTCTCATCCCAGCTCTGCAGTCACATAACACCCAGGTTACCCTGTAACTCTCATCCCAGCCCTGAAGTCACATGACACCCAGGTTACACTGTAGCTCTCATCCCAGCACTGCAGTCACATGACACCACAGGTTACACTATAACTCTCATCCCAGCTCTGCAGTCACATGGCACCCAGGTTACACTGTAACTCTCATCCTAGCTCTGCAGTCACATGACACCCAGGGTTACACTGTAATTCTCATCCCAGCATTGCAGTCACATGACACCCAGGTTACACTGTAACACTTCTCCCAGCTCTGCAGTCACATGACACCAAAGTTACATTGTATCTCTCATTCCAGCACTGCAGTCACATGACACCCAGGTTACACTGTAATTCTCATCCCAGCACTGCAGTAACATGACACACAGGTTACACTGTAACTCTTCTCCCGGCTCTACATTCACATGACACCCAGGTTACACTGTAACTCTCAACCCAGCTCTGCAGTCACATGACACCCAGGGTTACACTGTAACTCTCATCCCAGCACTGCAGTCACATGACACCCGGGTTACACTGTAACTCTTATCCCAGCTCTGCAGTCACATGACACCCAGATTACACTGTAACTCTCATCCTGTCTCTGCAGTCACATGACACCTCAGGTTACACTGTAACTCTCATCCCAGCTCTGCAGTCACATGACAGCCAGTTTACACTGTAACTCTCATCCCAGCACTGCAGTCACATGACACCACAGGTTGCACTGTAACTCTCATCTCAGCTCTGCTGTCACAAGACACCACAGGTTACACTGTAACTCTCATCCCAGCACTCCAGTCACATGACACCCAGGTTACACTGTAACTCTCAACCCAGCTCTGCAGTCACATGACACCCAGGGTTATACTGTAACTCTCATCACAGCACTGCAGTCACATGACACCCGGGTTACACTGTAACTCTCAACCCAGCTCTGCAGTCACATGACACCCAGGTTACACTGTAACTCTCATCCTGTCTCTGCAGTCACATGTCACCCAGGTTACACTGTAACTCTCATCCCAGCTCTGCAGTCACATGGCACCCAGGTTACACTGTAACTCTCATCCTAGCTCTGCAGTCACATGACACCCAGGGTTACACTGTAATTCTCATCCCAGCATTGCAGTCACATGACACCCAGGTTACACTGTAACAGTTCTCCCAGCTCTGCAGTCACATGACACCACAGGTTACACTGTAACTCTCATCCTAGCTCTGCAGTCGCATGACACCCAGGTTACACTGTAACATTCATCCCAGCTCTGCAGTCACATGACACCACAGGTTACACTGTAACTCTTCCCCCAGCTCTACAGTCACATGACACCCAGGTTACACTGTAATTCTCATCTCAGCATTGCAGTCACATGACACCCAGGTTACACTGAAACACTTCTCCCAGCTCTGCAGTCACATGACACCACAGGTTACACTGTATCACTCATCCCAGCATTGCAGTCACATGACACCACAGGTTACACTGTAACTCTCATCCCAGCTCTGCAGTCACATGACACCCAGGTTACACTGTAACTCTCATCCTAGCTCTGCAGTCACATGACACCCCAGTTTACACTGTAACTCTCATCCCAGCTCTGCAGTCACATGACAGCCAGTTTACACTGTAACTCTCATCCCAGCACTGCAGTCACATGACACCACAGGTTGCACTGTAACTCTCCTCTCAGCTCTGCTGTCACAAGACACCACAGGTTACACTGTAACTCTCTTCCCAGCACTCCAGTCACATGACACCCAGGTTACACTGTAACTCTCAACCCAGCTCTGCAGTCACATGACACCCAGGGTTATACTGTAACTCTCATCCCAGCACTGCAGTCACATGACACCCGGGTTACACTGTAACTCTCAACCCAGCTCTGCAGTCACATGACACCCAGGTTACACTGTAACTCTCATCCTGTCTCTGCAGTCACATGTCACCCAGGTTACACTGTAACTCTCATCCCAGCTCTGCAGTCACATGGCACCCAGGTTACACTGTAACTCTCATCCTAGCTCTGCAGTCACATGACACCCAGGGTTACACTGTAATTCTCATCCCAGCATTGCAGTCACATGACACCCAGGTTACACTGTAACACTTCTCCCAGCTCTGCAGTCACATGACACCACAGGTTACACTGTAACTCTCATCCTAGCTCTGCAGTCACATGACACCCAGGTTACACTGTAACATTCATCCCAGCTCTGCAGTCACATGACACCACAGGTTACACTGTAACTCTTCCCCCAGCTCTACAGTCACATGACACCCAGGATACACTGTAATTCTCATCTCAGCATTGCAGTCACATGACACCCAGGTTACACTGAAACACTTCTCCCAGCTCTGCAGTCACATGACACCCAGGTTACACTGTAACTCTCATCCTAGCTCTGCAGTCACATGACACCCCAGTTTACACTGTAACTCTCATCCCAGCTCTGCAGTCACATGACAGCCAGTTTACACTGTAACTCTCATCCCAGCACTGCAGTCACATGACACCACAGGTTGCACTGTAACTCTCATCTCAGCTCTGCTGTCACAAGACACCACAGGTTACACTGTAACTCTCATCCCAGCACTCCAGTCACATGACACCCAGGTTACACTGAAACTCTCAACCCAGCTCTGCAGTCACATGACACCCAGGGTTATACTGTAACTCTCATCCCAGCACTGCAGTCACATGACACCCGGGTTACACTGTAACTCTCAACCCAGCTCTGCAGTCACATGACACCCAGGTTACACTGTAACTCTCATCCTGTCTCTGCAGTCACATGTCACCCAGGTTACACTGTAACTCTCATCCCAGCTCTGCAGTCACATGGCACCCAGTTTACACTGTAACTCTCATCCTAGCTCTGCAGTCACATGACACCCAGGGTTACACTGTAATTCTCATCCCAGCATTGCAGTCACATGACACCCAGGTTACACTGTAACACTTCTCCCAGCTCTGCAGTCACATGACACCACAGGTTACACTGTAACTCTCAACCTAGCTCTGCAGTCACATGACACCCAGGTTACACTGTAACATTCATCCCAGCTCTGCAGTCACATGACACCACAGGTTACACTGTAACTCTTCCCACAGCTCTACAGTCACATGACACCCAGGTTACACTGTAATTCTCATCTCAGCATTGCAGTCACATGACACCCAGGTTACACTGAAACACTTCTCCCAGCTCTGCAGTCACATGACACCACAGGTTACACTGTATCACTCATCCCAGCACTGCAGTCACATGACACCCAGGTTACACTGTAACTCTCATCCCAGCTCTGCTGTCACATGACACCCAGGTTACACTGTAACTCTCATCCCAGCTCTGCAGTCACATAACACCCAGGTTACACTGTATCTCTCATCCCAGCTCTGCAGTCACATGACACCCAGGTTACACTGTAACTTTCATCCCAGCTCTGCAGTCACATGACACCCAGGTTATACTGTAACTCTCATCCCAGCACTGCAGTCACATGACATCCAGGTTACACTGTAACTCTCATCCCAGCTCTGCAGTCACATGACACCCAGGTTACACTGTAACTCTCATCCCAGCTCTGCAGTCACATTACACCCAGGTTACACTGTAACTCTCATCCCAGCTCTGCAGTCACATGACAGCCAGTTTATACTGTAACTCTCATCCCAGCACTGCAGTCACATGACATCACAGGTTGCACTGTAACTCTCATCTCAGCTCTGCTGTCACATGACACCACAGGTTACACTGTAACTCTCATCCCAGCACTCCAGTCACATGACACCCAGGTTACACTGTAACTCTCAACCCAGCTCTGCAGTCACATGACACCCAGGGTTACACTGTAACTCTCATCCCAGCACTGCAGTCACATGACACCCGGGTTACACTGTAACTCTCAACCCAGCTCTGCAGTCACATGACACCCAGGTTACACTGTAACTCTCATCCTGTCTCTGCAGTCACATGACACCTCAGGTTACACTATAACTCATCCCAGCTCTGCAGTCACATGACACCCAGGTTACACTGTAACTCTCATCCTAGCTCTGCAGTCACATGACACCCCAGGTTACACTGTAACTCTCATCCCAGCTCTGCAGTCACATGACAGCCAGTTTACACTGTAACTCTCATCCCAGCACTGCAGTCACATGACACCACAGGTTGCACTGTAACTCTCATCTCAGCTCTGCTGTCACATGACACCACAGGTTACACTGTAACTCTTCTCCCAGCTCTACAGTCACATGACACCCAGGTTATACTGTAACTCTCAACCCAGCTCTGCAGTCACATGACACCCAGGGTTACACTGTAACTCTCATCCCAGCACTGCAGTCACATGACACCCGGGTTACACTGTAACTCTCAACCCAGCTCTGCAGTCACATGACACCCAGGTTACACTGTAACTCTCATCCTGTCTCTGCAGTCACATGACACCTCAGGTTACACTATAACTCTCATCCCAGCTCTGCAGTCACATGACACCCAGGTTACACTGTAACTCTCATCCTAGCTCTGCAGTCACATGACACCCCATGTTACACTGTAACTCTCATCCCAGCACTGCAGTCACATGACACCCAGGTTACACTGTAACTCTCATCCCAGCACTGCAGTCAGTGGTGGTTCTAGGTGCAGGCTAGCAGGGCCATCACCCGGAGCGCTGACACCTAGAGGGCGCCACTGAGTCCCCCCCCACCGAAAAAAAAATCAGAAGGGAAAAAAAAAAATGCGCCTGTCCCATCCCCCCCAACCGCCACCGCTGCCGTGAGGCTGCATTTGCCGGGTGCCCGCAGATATTTGTTATCAGCAGGCACCCAGCTCCCTCCCTGCAGCGGCAGCCGAAAGCCGGAGCTCACTCCTGAACTCCTGCTTCCGGCAGAGAAAGAGTACTATGGGAGAGACGTCATGATGTCATGACATCTCCCCATAGATCCGAGGAGCCGCCATCATACCAGACAGCAGTGGCAGTGGCAGCAGAAGCAGGAGCGTGGCTAAATGTAAGTATTGTGGGTTTTTTTAGTTTTTCTTGCAGTCGGAAGCACCAGCACTGGGGGGCATTACTACTGAGGGACAACTAAAGGGGGCATTACTACTAGTGGGCACAACTACAGGGGGCATTATTTCTGGGGACATTACTACTGGGGGCATTACTAATGGGGGCAGTACTACTGGGGAGCATTACTAATGGGGGCAGTACTACTGGGGAGCATTACTAATGGGGGCAGTACTACTGGGGAGCATTACTAATGGGGGTAGAACTACAGGGGAGCATTACTAATGGGGCAGTACTACTGGGGAGCATTACTAATGGGGGGATTACTAATGGGTTCATTACTACTTGGGAGCATTACTAATGGGGGCAGTACTACTGGGGAGCATTACTAATGGGGGGATTACTAATGGGGCATTACTACTGGGGAGCATTACTAATGAGGGCAGTACTACTGGGGAGCATTACTAATGGGGGCATTACTACTGGGGAGCATTACTAATGTGGGCAGTACTACTGGGGAGCATTACTAATGGGGGCAGTACTACTGGGGAGCATTACTAATGGGGGCATTACTAATGGGGGGATTACTAATGGGGGCATTACTACTGGGGAGCATTACTAATGGGGGCAGTACTACTGGGGAGCATTACTAATGGGGGCAGTACTACTGGGCAGCATTACTAAAGGGGGCATTACTAATGGGGGGATTACTAATGGGGGGCATTACTACTGAGGGAACTACAATAAGGGACATTACTACTGGCATTACTACTGTGGGCACTACTAATGGGGGCATTCCTACTGTGGGCACTACTATAGGGAGCATTACTACTGTGGGCACTACTATAGGGGGCATTACTAATTGGGGAATTACTACTGTGGAGCTTTACTACTGGGGGAACTACTATAGGTGGCATTACCACTGGGGGTACTACTAATGGGGGCACTGCATGGGGGGCACCACTGCTGGGGCCATTGTGTAAGGGGCACCACTGCTCTGTGAATTGTATAAGGGGCACTACTATTCTGGGCATTGTATTAGGGGCACTACTACTGTGGGCCTTGTGTATAAGATACACAAATTTTGGCATTATGTAAAAGGGGCACCACTTTGTGTCATAACATAAGGGACTACTGTGTGGTGTAATTTGAATTGGGGATAATGTATTATAAAGGAAATTACTGTGTGTGGCACAATGTATTATACAGGTTATTACTACATATAGCATAATGTGTTTTATAGGGCATTACTGTGTGTCACATAATGTGTTATAAAGGCCATTACTGCATGTGGTATAATGTTATGTTATCTAAACAAAGTTCTTTCTTTCTTTTTTTTTTTTTTTGGGGGGGGTGCAACTGGGAACTTTTGCCCTGAGCTCCACAATGTCTAGAACCAGCCCTGACTGCAGTCACATGACACCCTGGTTACACTGTAACTCTCATCCCAGCTCTGCAGTCACATAACACCCAGGTTACACTGTAACTCTCATCCCAGCACTGCAGTCACATGTCACCCAGGTTACACTGTAACTCTCAACCCAGCTCTGCAGTCACATGACACCCAGGTTACACTGTAACTCTTATCCCAGCACTGCAGTCACATGACACCCAGGTTACACTGTAACACTTCTCCCAGCTCTGCAGTCACATGACACCCAGGTTACACTGTACCTCTCATCCCAGCACTGTAGTCACATGACACCACAGGTTACACTGTAACTCTCATCCCAGCAATGCAGTCAAATGACACCCAGGTTACACTGTATCTCTCATCCAAGCTCTGCAGTCACATAACACCCAGGTTACACTATAACTCTCTTCCCAGCTCTACAGTCACATGACACCCTGGTTACACTGTAACTCTCATCCCAGCACTGCAAGTCACATGACACCCAGGTTACACTGTAACTCTCATCCCAGCTCTGCAGTCACATGATACCCAGGTTACACTGTAACTCTCATCCCAGCTCTGCAGTCACATGACACCCAGGTTACACTGTACCTCTCATCCCAGCTCTGCAGTCACATAACACCCAGGTTACACTATAACTCTCATCCCAGCTCTACAGTCACATGACACCCTGGTTACACTGTAACTCTCATCCCAGCACTGCAAGTAACATGACACCCAGGTTACACTGTACCTCTCATCCCAGCTCTGCAGTCACATGACACCACAGGTTACACTGTAACTCTCATCCCAGCACTGCAGTCAAATGACACCCAGGTTACACTGTATCTCTCGTCCCAGCTCTGCAGTCACATAACACCCAGGTTACACTATAACTCTCATCCCAGCTCTGCAGTCACATAACACCCAGGTTAGACTGTATCTCTCATCCCAGCACTGCAGTCCCATGTCACCCAGATTACACTGTAACTCTCGTCCCAGCTCTGCAGTCACATGTCACCCTGGTTACACTGTAACTCTCATCCCAGCACTGCAGTCACATGACACCCAGGTTACACTGTAACTCTCATCCCAGCACTGCAGTCACATGACACCCAGGTTACACAGTAACTCTCATCCCAGCTCTGCAGTCAAATGAGAGCCAGGTTACACTGTAACTCTCATCCCAGCATTGCAGTCACGTGACAACACAGGTTACACTGTAACTCTCATCCCAGCACTGCAGTCACATGACACTACAGATTACGCTGTAACTCTCATCCCAGCTCTGCAGTCAAATGACACCACAGGTTACACTGTAACTCTCATCCCAGCACTGCAGTCACATGACACCCAGGTTACACAGTAACTCTCATCCCAGCACTGCAGTCACATGACACCAAGGTTACACTGTAACGCTCATCCCAGCTCTGCAGTCAAATGACACCCAGGTTACACTGTAACTCTCATCCCAGCTCTGCAGTCACATAAAACCCAGGTTACACTGTAACTCTCAACCCAGCTCTGCAGTCACATAACACCCAGGTTACACTGTAACTCTCATCCCAGCACTGCAAGTAACATGACACCCAGGTTACACTGTACCTCTCATCCCAGCTCTGCAGTCACATGACACCACAGGTTACACTGTAACTCTCATCCCAGCACTGCAGTCAAATGACACCCAGGTTACACTGTATCTCTCGTCCCAGCTCTGCAGTCACATGACACCCATGTTACACAGTAACTCTCATCCCAGCACTGCAGTCACATGACACCAAGGTTACACTGTAACTCTCATCCCAGCTCTGCAGTCAAATGACACCCAGGTTACACTGTAACTCTCATCCCAGCTCTGCAGTCACGTAACACCCAGGTTACACTGTAACTCTCAACCCAGCTCTGCAGTCACATAACACCCAGGTTACACTGTAACTCTCATCCCAGCACTGCAGTCACATGTCACCCAGGTTACACTGTAACTCCTATCCCAGCTCTGCAGTCACATGACAGCCAGGTTACACTGTAACTCTCATCCCAGCACTGCAGTCACATGACACCCAGGTTACACTGTAACTCTCATCGCAGCTCGGCAGTCACATGACACCCAGGTTACACTGTAACTCTCATCCCAGCCCTGCAGTCACATGACACCACAGGTTACACTGTAACTCTCATCCCAGCACTGCAGTCACATGACACCCAGGTTACACTGTAACTCTCATCCCAGCTCTGCAGTCACATGACACCCAGGTTACACTGTAACTCTCATCCCAGCACTGCAGTCACATGACGCCACAGTTTACATTGTAACTCTCATCCCAGCTCTGCAGTCACATGGCACCCATGTTACACTGTAACTCTCATCCCAGCTCTGCAGTCACAAGGCACCCATGTTACACTGTAACTCTCATCCTAGCTCTGAAGTCACATGACACCCAGGGTTACACTGTAATTCTCATCCCAGCATTGCAGTCACATGACCCCCAGGTTACACTGTAACACTTCTCCCAGCTCTGCAGTCACATGTCACCCAAGTTACACTGTAACTCTCATCCCAGCACTGCAGTCACATGACACCACAGGTTACACTGTAACTCTCATCCCAGCACTGCAGTCACATGACACCACAGGTTACACTGTAACTCTTCTCCCAGCTCTACAGTCACATGACACCCAGGTTACACTGTAATTCTCATCCCAGCATTGCAGTCACATGACACCCAGGTTACACTGAAACACTTCTCCCAGCTCTGCAGTCACATGACACCACAGGTTACACTGTATCACTCATCCCAGCATTGCAGTCACATGACACCACAGGTAACACTGTAACTCTCATCCTAGCTCTGCAGTCCCATCTCTGCAGTCAAGTGACACCCAGGTTACACTGTAACTCTCATCCCAGCTCTGCAGTCACATTACACCCAAGTTACACTGTAACTCTCATCCCAGCTCTGCAGTCACATGACAGTCAGGTTACACTGTAACTCTCATCCCAGCAGTGCAGTCACCTGACATCCAGGTTACACTGTAACTCTCATCCCAGCTCTGCAGTCTCATGATACCCAAGTTACACTGTAACTCTCATCCCAGCATTGCAGTCACATGACACCACAGGTAACACTGTAACTCTCATCCCATCTGTGCAGTCACATAACACCCAGGTTACACTGTAACTCTCATCCCAGCTCTGCAGTCCAGCTCTGCAGTCACATGACACCCAGGTTACACTGTAACTCTCATCCCAGCTCTGCAGTCACATTACATCCAGGTTACACTGTAACTCTCATCCCAGCATTGTAGTGACATGTCACCCAGGTTACACTGTAACTCTCATCCCAGATCTGCAGTCACATGACACCACAGGTTACACTGTAACTCTCATCCCAGCACTGCAGTCACATGACACCACAGGTTACACTGTAACTGTCATCCCAGCACTGCAGTCACATGACACCCCAGGTTACACTGTAACTCTCATCCCAGCTCTGCAGTCACATGACACCCCAGGTTACACTGTAACTCTCATCCCAGCTCTGCAGTCACATGACACCCAGGTTACACTGTAACTCTCATCCCAGCACTGCAGTCACATGACACCCAGGTTACACTGTAACTCTCATCCCAGCTCTGCTGTCACATGACACCCAGGATACACTGTACCTCTCATCCCAGCACTGCAGTCACATGACACCACAGGTTACACTGTAACTTTCATCCCAGCACTGCAGTCACATGACACCCAGGTTACACTGTAACTTTCATCCCAGCTCTGCAGTCACATGACAACCAGGTTACACTGTAACTTTCATCACAGCACTGCAGTCACATGACAACTAGGTTACACTGTAACTCTCATCCCAGCATTGCAGTCACGTGACACCACAGGTTACACTGTAACTCTCATCCCAGCACTGCAGTCACATGACACCACAGGTTATGCTGTAACTCTCATCCCAGCTCTGCAGTCAAATGACACCACAGGTTACACTGTAACTGTCATCCCAGCACTGCAGTCACATGACACCCAGGTTACACTGTAACTCTCATCCCAGCACTGCAGTCACATGACACCCAGGTTACACTGTAACTCTCATCCCAGCTCTGCAGTCAAATGACACCCAGGTTACACTGTAACTCTCATCCCAGCTCTGCAGTCACATAACACCCAGGTTACACTGCAACTCTCAACCCAGCTCTGCAGTCACATAACACCCAGGTTACACTGTAACTCTCATCCCAGCACTGCAGTCACATGTCACCCAGGTTACACTGTAACTCTCATCCCAGCTCTGCAGTCACATGACAGCCAGGTTACACTGTAACTCTCATCCCAGCACTGCAGTCACATGACACCCAGGTTACACTGTAACTCTCATCCCAGCACTGCAGTCACATGACACCCAGGTTACACTGTAACTCTCATCCCAGCTCTGCAGTCACATGACACCCAGGTTACACAATAACTCTCATCCCAGCACTGCAGTCACATGACGCCACAGGTAACATTGTAACTCTCATCCAAGCTCTGCAGTCACATGGCACCCATGTTACACTGTAACTCTCATCCCAGCTCTGCAGTCACAAGGCACCCATGTTACACTGTAACTCTCATCCTAGCTCTGCAGTCACATGACACCCAGGGTTACACTGTAATTC
Organism: Taudactylus pleione; assembly: GCA_031769625.1. Classification (NCBI taxonomy): domain Eukaryota; kingdom Metazoa; phylum Chordata; class Amphibia; order Anura; family Myobatrachidae; genus Taudactylus; species Taudactylus pleione. The sequence continues at coordinate 1,258,622 of JAUIMM010001530.1, read as the reverse complement.
TCATCCCAGCATTGCAGTCACATGACCCCCAGGTTACACTGTAACACTTCTCCCAGCTCTGCAGTCACATGACACCCAAGTTACACTGTAACTCTCATCCCAGCACTGCAGTCACATGACACCAAAGGTTACACTGTAACTCTTCTCCCAGCTCTACAGTCACATGACACCCAGGTTACACTGTAATTCTCATCCCAGCATTGCAGTCACATGACACCCAGGTTACACTGAAACACTTCTCCCAGCTCTGCAGTCACATGACACCACAGGTTACACTGTATCACTCATCCCAGCATTGCAGTCACATGACACCACAGGTAACACTGTAACTCTCATCCTAGCTCTGCAGTCCCATCTCTGCAGTCAAGTGACACCCAGGTTACACTGTAACTCTCATCCCAGCTCTGCAGTCACATTACACCCAGGTTACACTGTAACTCTCATCCCAGCTCTGCAGTCACATGACAGTCAGATTACACTGTAACTCTCATCCCAGCACTGCAGTCACATGACATCCAGGTTACACTGTAACTCTCATCCCAGCTCTGCAGTCTCATGATACCCAAGTTACACTGTAACTCTCATCCCAGCATTGCAGTCACATGACACCACAGGTAACACTGTAACTCTCATCCCATCTGTGCAGTCACATAACACCCAGGTTACACTGTAACTCTCATCCCAGCTCTGCAGTCACATGACACCACAGGTTACACTGTAACTCTCATCCCAGCACTGCAGTCACATGACACCACAGGTTACACTGTAACTGTCATCCCAGCACTGCAGTCACATGACACCCCAGGTTACACTGTAACTCTCATCCCAGCTCTGCAGTCACATGACACCCCAGGTTACACTGTAACTCTCATCCCAGCTCTGCAGTCACATGACACCCAGGTTACACTGTAACTCTCATCCCAGCACTGCAGTCAAATGACACCCAGGTTACACTGTAACTCTCATCCCAGCTATGCTGTCACATGACACCCAGGTTACACTGTACCTCTCATCCCAGCACTGCAGTCACATGACACCACAGGTTACACTGTAACTTTCATCCCAGCACTGCAGTCACATGACACCCAGGTTACACTGTAACTTTCATCCCAGCTCTGCAGTCACATGACAACCAGGTTACACTGTAACTTTCATCACAGCACTGCAGTCACATGACAACTAGGTTACACTGTAACTCTCATCCCAGCATTGCAGTCACGTGACACCACAGGTTACACTGTAACTCTCATCCCAGCACTGCAGTCACATGACACCACAGGTTACGCTGTAACTCTCATCCCAGCTCTGCAGTCAAATGACACCACAGGTTACACTGTAACTCTCATCCCAGCACTGCAGTCACATGACACCCAGGTTACACTGTAACTCTCATCCCAGCACTGCAGTCACATGACACCCAGGTTACACTGTAACTCTCATCCCAGCTCTGCAGTCAAATGACACCCAGGTTACACTGTAACTCTCATCCCAGCTCTGCAGTCACATAACACCCAGGTTACACTGCAACTCTCAACCCAGCTCTGCAGTCACATAACACCCAGGTTACACTGTAACTCTCATCCCAGCTCTGCAGTCAAATGACACCCAGGTTACACTGTAACTCTCATCCCAGCTCTGCAGTCACATAACACCCAGGTTACACTGCAACTCTCAACCCAGCTCTGCAGTCACATAACACCCAGGTTACACTATAACTCTCATCCCAGCTCTGCAGTCACATGTCACCCAGGTTACACTATAACTCTTATCCCAGCTCTGCAGTCACATGACAGCCAGGTTACACTGTAACTCTCATCCCAGCACTGCAGTCACGTGACACCCAGGTTACACTGTAACTCTCATCCCAGCTCGGCAGTCACATGACACCCAGGTTACACTGTAACTCTCATCCCAGCCCTGCAGTCACATGACAACACAGGTTACACTGTAACTCTCATCCCAGCACTGCAGTCACATGACACCCAGGTTACACTGTAACTCTCATCCCAGCTCTGCAGTCACATGACACCCAGGTTACACTGTAACTCTCATCCCAGCACTGCAGTCACATGACACCACAGGTTACATTGTAACTCTCATCCCAGCTCTGCAGTCACATGGCACCCATGTTACACTGTAACTCTCATCCCAGCTCTGCAGTCACATGGCACCCATGTTACACTGTAACTCTCATACTAGCTCTGCAGTCACATGACACCCAGGGTTACACTGTAATTCTCATCCCAGCATTGCAGTCACATGACACCCAGGTTACACTGTAATACTTCTCCCAGCACTGCAGTCACATGACACCCAAGTTACACTGTAACTCTCATCCCAGCACTGCAGTCACATGACACCACAGGTTACACTGTAACTCTCATCCCAGCATTGCAGTCACATGACACCCAGGTTACACTGAAACACTTCTCCCAACTCTGCAGTCACATGACACCACAGGTTACACTGTATCACTCATCCCAGCATTGCAGTCACATGACACCCAGGTTACACTGTAACTCTCATCCTAGCTCTGCAGTCCCATCTCTGCAGTCAAGTGACACCCAGGTTACACTGTAACTCTCTTCCCAGCTCTGCAGTCACATTACACCCAGGTTACACTGTAACTCTCATCCCAGCTGTGCAGTCACATAACAGTCAGGTTACACTGTAACTCTCATCCCAGCACTGCAGTCACATGACATCCAGGTTACACTGTAACTCTCATCCCAGCTCTGCAGTCTCATGATACCCATTTTACACTGTAACTCTCATTCCAGCATTGCAGTCACATGACACCACAGGTAACACTGTAACTCTCATCCCATCTGTGCAGTCACATAACACCCAGGTTACACTGTAACTCTTATCCCAGCTCTGCAGTCCAGCTCTGCAGTCACATGACACCCAGGTTACACTGTAACTCTCATCCCAGCTCTGCAGTCACATTACATCCAGGTTACACTGTAACTCTCATCCCAGCTCTGCAGTCACATGACACCACAGGTTACACTGTAACTCTCATCCCAGCACTGCAGTCACATGACACCCCAGGTTACACTGTAACTGTCATCCCAGCACTGCAGTCACATGACACCCCAGGTTACACTGTAACTCTCATCCCAGCTCTGCAGTCACATGACACCCCAGGTTACACTGTAACTCTCATCCCAGCTCTGCAGTCACATGACACCCAGATTACACTGTAACTCTCATCCCAGCACTGCAGTCACATGACACCCAGGTTACACTGTAACTCTCATCCCAGCTCTGCTGTCACATGACACCCAGGTTACACTGTACCTCTCATCCCAGCACTGCAGTCACATGACACCACAGGTTACACTGTAACTCTCATTCCAGCACTGCAGTCACATGACACCCAGGTTACACTGTAACTTTCATCCCAGCTCTGCAGTCACATGACAACCAGGTTACACTGTAACTCTCATCCCAGCAACTGCAGTTACATGACACCTGGGTTATACTGTAAAACTGGCCAGACACTATCATGATTTCAGGCCAATTGCTGTATCGTACGATGAATAGTGTAGAAATCATGTATTTTTTAAGTTGGATACAATCCCTTAGCTCCTAAAATGTATTGTGTGATCAGATGCGCAACCCATATGATCCGTCGTATTTGTATGCTGATCGTGCAGTGTATATCAGCATGCAATGAATCGTGCATTCGAGCGGCGTCATTTGTTAAAAAAAAAAAAGTCTGATGCATGCACGGGGAAATCCGTGATGCATGCATCTGTCTGTAATAAAATAAGCACAGATGCAGGAATGGTTCAGTGAGAACCATCCGTGCAGCTCTGAAAATAAAAATAAAAATGGCGTGCTGGTTGGGCAACATATTGGGGACAAATGACGTATGGGTTCCCCGTATATAAGCACAACCAGCACTGGGCTAGTCAAAACCAGCACTGGTTGTCAAAATACGGGGGACAAATGATGTAGGGGTCCCCCGGATTCTGCGCAACCAGCACTGGGCTCTGAAACTGGTCTTGGTTCTGGAAATACTGGGGAAAAAAATGCATAAGTTCCCCCTGTATTTTCCAGAATCAGCACTGGACTTTTTCTAGTGGGGGGGCTAATGCCACAGCCAGGGGAGCCCTTTCACCGGGCCCCTCAGCCGAAGCATTAACCCTGACTGCTTTTCAACTGTAACCAATTGGTTAAATAATTTCTACATAGGCATACAAGTTGAAACATAATTATGCTGGGTCCCATTGAGGTTTGAAAAAGGACATTGTATTCACGTAGTTGCAGTCTATGCATAGACTGGTCAGATAACCTTTAGTGTCAAACAAGACATATGGATGGGCCCTAACTTGTACCTGTCACTATTAGACATGTATAATGAACCCTTCATACCTTATATGGTGTTAGCTGTAGACAGTTAGCCATATTCCAGTGTAGTGACCATTGTAAGATGTTTAGACACTCTAAGAATTATGGGTTACTGATAGTGATGTCCAGATTCTACACAAAGGGGCTTTGAGAATATAACTTCAGACATTTTAGGACACGTCATTACTGTATTTCTTTGTCAAAGTATATCTTAGTACTTACAGAGCATGTGCAAGATATAAGAATGGTCCATGGTATGTTGTACCAATCAGTGCTTGGTACCCAGTATGCAACTAATATGGGCTTAATGTCCGGAAACCAACACCCCTACTATGGTATATAAATCAAGACCTAGACAAAGACTCTTTGGCTCATGCATGGACCTAAGACTGCAATAGGGTGCCTGCAATGTAAATTGAACTGCCTAGGTGTTGTGAAACAATGGCACCCCAGATGAAGATGAAGTACATCTTATGTTGAAGATGATGAACTACTGGTGTCATCTGAATACATAGACAAAAGTTGAGTATACAGTATACTTTGTATGTTAATTGTTAATTATTTGTTTGTTACTTGTAAATAAGTGTGTTAATTTGTACTCACTCAAATGGTCACATGTGTGTACTATTCATTTTAATCAGAATGAAACCCACCATTATGCATCAACCTAGGCCGGGGATCCCTAGGGAGCTGGAGACCACCAATAAAGGAACCCCCACTCTCCAGGGTACCCCAGACCCAGGCTGATAGCCTGGGGCTGTCCCCAGCACCCCTGGGTGGTGGATGCCAGGTTAGTTATGTGGTGTAGTGTAAAAAAATAACAGTAAACCTTGTCTTTACATGTAGAGCTGCAGGTCCCAGCAAGCCTCCCCCGCATGCTATAAAGAAATGTTTAAATTTCCAGAACCAGGAATGGATCAGAGCCCAGTGCTTGTTGTGCAGAATACAGGGGACCCCTATGTCATTTTTAACAAATGACGCTGTTTGGACGTCGGACGCATGATGCATCGTATCGAGAGATCACATGTACATCGTGTCTCAATAGTGTGACCGGGCTGCTGGGGAGTAGAAGGGAAATCATAAGATGAATCTTATCTTATGCTGGTTGTACTAGTGTATGGCCGGCATAATGCTCATCCCAGCACTGCAGTCACATGACACCCGGGTTACACTGTAACTCTCATCCCATCACTGCAGTCACATGACACCCGGGTTACACTGTAACTCTCATCCCAGCACTGCAGTCACATGACACCCGGGTTACACTGTAACTCTCATCCCAGCACTGTAGTCACATGACACCATAGGTTACACTGTAACTCTCATCCCAGCACTGTAGTCACATGACACCCTGGTTACACTGTAACTCTCATCCCAGCTCTGCAGTCACATGACACCCGGGTTACACTGTAACTCTCATCCCAGCTCTGCAGTCACATGACACCCGGGTTACACTGTAACTCTCATCCTAGCTCTGCAGTCACATGACACCCTGGTTACACTGTAACACCCATCCCAGCACTGCAGTCACATGACACCCGAATGACACTGTAATTCATACTTGCCAACATTTCAATTCTCCTCTCCAGAAGCAAACCCGGAGAGGAGAAGCTGCGGACAGCTTCAGGTGGCGGGTCCAGATGGTAAACATGATTAAGCACCGCTGCGATTTGTGGGTCCATGAGCAAGGGGATGGATTTGCTTCATTACAGACACGCCCCCTCCCTACGGACCCAAAAATTCCCCATAAAATCTCCCCATCTGGCCCACTTCACTAGGAAAAGGGCAGGATATGGGAGATCTGCCTACCCTTCCCGGGGTGCTGGGGGGTTACCAGAAAAATCGTAAGCCTTCCTTGACTTCCGGGGTATGCTGTAATTCTTATCCCAAGTTACCCAGGTTACACTGTAACTCTCATCCCAGCATTGCAGTCACATGACACCACAGGTAACACTGTAACTCTCATCCCATCTGTGCAGTCACATAACACCCAGGTTACACTGTAACTCTCATCCCAGCTCTGCAGTCCAGCTCTGCAGTGACATGACACCCAGGTTACACTGTAACTCTCATCCCAGCTCTGCAGTCACATTACATCCAGGTTACACTGTAACTCTCATCCCAGCATTGTAGTGACATGTCACCCAGGTTACACTGTAACTCTCATCCCAGCTCTGCAGTCACATGACACCACAGGTTACACTGTAACTCTCATCCCAGCACTGCAGTCACATGACACCACAGGTTACACTGTAACTGTCATCCCAGCACTGCAGTCACATGACACACCAGGTTACACTGTAACTCTCATCCCAGCTCTGCAGTCACATGACACCCCAGGTTACACTGTAACTCTCATCCCAGCTCTGCAGTCACATGACACCCAGGTTACACTGTAACTCTCATCCCAGCACTGCAGTCACATGACACCCAGGTTACATTGTAACTCTCATCCCAGCTCTGCTGTCACATGACACCCAGGTTACACTGTACCTCTCATCCCAGCACTGCAGTCACATGACACCACAGGTTACACTGTAACTTTCATCCCAGCACTGCAGTCACATGACACCCAGGTTACACTGTAACTTTCATCCCAGCTCTGCAGTCACATGACAACCAGGTTACGCTGTAACTCTCATCCCAGCACTGCAGTCACATGACACCTGGGTTATACTGTAATGCTGGCCAGACACTATCATGATTTCAGGCCAATTGCTGTATCGTACGATGAATAGTGTAGAAATCATGTATTTTTTAAGTTGGATACAATCCCTTAGCTCCCTAAAATGTATTGTGTGATCAGATGCGCAACCCATATGATCCGTCGTATTTGTATGCTGATCGTGCAGTGTATATCAGCATGCAATGAATCGTGCATTCGAGCGGCGTCATTTGTTAAAAAAAAAAGTCTGATGCATGCACGGGGAAATCCGTGATGCATGCATCTGTCTGTAATAAAATAAGCACAGATGCAGGAATGGTTCAGTGAGAACCATCCGTGCAGCTCTGAAAATAAAAATAAAAATGGCGTGCTGGTTGGGCAACATATTGGGGACAAATGACGTATGGGTTCCCCGTATATAAGCACAACCAGCACTGGGCTAGTCAAAACCAGCACTGGTTGTCAAAATACGGGGGACAAATGATGTAGGGGTCCCCCGGATTCTGCGCAACCAGCACTGGGCTCTGAAACTGGTCTTGGTTCTGGAAATACTGGGGAAAAAAATGCATAAGTTCCCCCTGTATTTTCCAGAATCAGCACTGGACTTTTTCTAGTGGGGGGCTAATGCCACAGCCAGGGGAGCCCTTTCACCGGGCCCCTCAGCCGAAGCATTAACCCTGACTGCTTTTCAACTGTAACCAATGGGTTAAATAATTTCTACATAGGCATACAAGTTGAAACATAATTATGCTGGGTCCCATTGAGGTTTGAAAAAGGACATTGTATTCACGTAGTTGCAGTCTATGCATAGACTGGTCAGATAACCTTTAGTGTCAAACAAGACATATGGATGGGCCCTAACTTGTACCTGTCACTATTAGACATGTATAATGAACCCTTCATACCTTATATGGTGTTAGCTGTAGACAGTTAGCCATATTCCAGTGTAGTGACCATTGTAAGATGTTTAGACACTCTAAGAATTATGGGTTACTGATAGTGATGTCCAGATTCTACACAAAGGGGCTTTGAGAATATAACTTCAGACATTTTAGGACACGTCATTACTGTATTTCTTTGTCAAAGTATATCTTAGTACTTACAGAGCATGTGCAAGATATAAGAATGGTCCATGGTATGTTGTACCAATCAGTGCTTGGTACCCAGTATGCAACTAATATGGGCTTAATGTCCGGAAACCAACACCCCTACTATGGTATATAAATCAAGACCTAGACAAAGACTCTTTGGCTCATGCATGGACCTAAGACTGCAATAGGGTGCCTGCAATGTAAATTGAACTGCCTAGGTGTTGTGAAACAATGGCACCCCAGATGAAGATGAAGTACATCTTATGTTGAAGATGATGAACTACTGGTGTCATCTGAATACATAGACAAAAGTTGAGTATACAGTATACTTTGTATGTTAATTGTTAATTATTTGTTTGTTACTTGTAAATAAGGTGTGTTAATTTGTACTCACTCAAATGGTCACATGTGTGTACTATTCATTTTAATCAGAATGAAACCCACCATTATGCATCAACCCAGGCCGGGGATCCCTAGGGAGCTGGAGACCACCAATAAAGGAACCCCCACTCTCCAGGGTACCCCAGACCCAGGCTGATAGCCTGGGGCTGTCCCCAGCACCCCTGGGTGGTGGATGCCAGGTTAGTTATGTGGTGTAGTGTAAAAAAATAACAGTAAACCTTGTCTTTACATGTAGAGCTGCAGGTCCCAGCAAGCCTCCCCCGCATGCTATAAAGAAATGTTTAAATTTCCAGAACCAGGAACGGATCAGAGCCCAGTGCTTGTTGTGCAGAATACAGGGGACCCCTATGTCATTTTTAACAAATGATGCTGTTTGGACGTCGGACGCATGATGCATCGTATGGAGAGATCACATGTACATCGTGTCTCAATAGTGTGACCGGGCTGCTGGGGAGTATAAGGGAAATCATAAGATGAATCTTATCTTATGCCGGTTGTACTAGTGTATGGCCGGCATAATGCTCATCCCAGCACTGCAGTCACATGACACCCGGGTTACACTGTAACTCTCATCCCATCACTGCAGTCACATGACACCCGGGTTACACTGTAACTCTCATCCCAGCACTGCAGTCACATGACACCATAGGTTACACTGTAACTCTCATCCCAGCACTGTAGTCACATGACACCCTGGTTACACTGTAACTCTCATCCCAGCTCTGCAGTCACATGACACCCGGGTTACACTGTAACTCTCATCCTAGCTCTGCAGTCACATGACACCCTGGTTACACTGTAACACCCATCCCAGCACTGCAGTCACATGACACCCGAATGACACTGTAATTCATACTTGCCAACATTTCAATTCTCCTCTCCAGAAGCAAACCCGGAGAGGAGAAGCTGCGGACAGCTTCAGGTGGCGGGTCCAGATGGTAAACATGATTAAGCACCGCTGCGATTTGTGGGTCCATGAGCAGGGGGATGGATTTGCTTCATTACAGACACGCCCCCTCCCTATGGACCCAAAAATTCCCCATAAAATCTCCCCATCCGGCCCACTTCACTAGGAAAAGGGCAGGATATGGGAGATCTGCCTACCCTTTCCGGGGTGCTGGGGGGTTACCAGAAAAATCGTAAGCCTTCCTTGACTTCCGGGGTATGCTGTAATTCTTATCCCAAGTTACCCAGGTTACACTGTAACTCTCTTCCCAGCTCTGCAGTCTCATGATACCCAGGTTACACTGTAACTCTCATCCCAGCATTGCAGTCACATGACACCACAGGTAACACTGTAACTCTCATCCCATCTGTGCAGTCACATAACACCCAGGTTACACTGTAACTCTCATCCCAGCTCTGCAGTCCAGCTCTGCAGTCACATGACACCCAGGTTACACTGTAACCCTCATCCCAGCTCTGCAGTCACATTACATCCAGGTTACACTGTAACTCTCATCCCAGCATTGTAGTGACATGTCACCCAGGTTACACTGTAACTCTCATCCCAGCTCTGCAGTCACATGACACCATAGGTTACACTGTAACTCTCATCCCAGCACTGCAGTCACATGACACCACAGGTTACACTGTAACTGTCATCCCAGCACTGCAGTCACATGACACCCCAGGTTACACTGTAACTCTCATCCCAGCTCTGCAGTCACATGACACCCCAGGTTACACTGTAACTCTCATCCCAGCTCTGCAGTCACATGACACCCAGGTTACACTGTAACTCTCATCCCAGCACTGCAGTCACATGACACCCAGGTTACATTGTAACTCTCATCCCAGCTCTGCTGTCACATGACACCCAGGTTACACTGTACCTCTCATCCCAGCACTGCAGTCACATGACACCACAGGTTACACTGTAACTTTCATCCCAGCACTGCAGTCACATGACAACCAGGTTACACTGTAACTTTCAACCCAGCTCTGCAGTCACATGACAACCAGGTTACACTGTAACTCTCATCCCAGCACTGCAGTCACATGACACCTGGGTTATACTGTAATGCTGGCCAGACACTATCATGATTTCAGGCCAATTGCTGTATCGTACGATGAATAGTGTAGAAATCATGTATTTTTTAAGTTGGATACAATCCCTTAGCTCCCTAAAATGTATTGTGTGATCAGATGCGCAACCCATATGATCCGTCGTATTTGTATGCTGATCGTGCAGTGTATATCAGCATGCAATGAATCGTGCATTCGAGCGGCGTCATTTGTTAAAAAAAAAAAGTCTGATGCATGCACGGGGAAATCCGTGATGCATGCATCTGTCTGTAATAAAATAAGCACAGATGCAGGAATGGTTCAGTGAGAACCATCCGTGCAGCTCTGAAAATAAAAATAAAAATGGCGTGCTGGTTGGGCAACATATTGGGGACAAATGACGTATGGGTTCCCCGTATATAAGCACAACCAGCACTGGGCTAGTCAAAACCAGCACTGGTTGTCAAAATACGGGGGACAAATGATGTAGGGGTCCCCCGGATTCTGCGCAACCAGCACTGGGCTCTGAAACTGGTCTTGGTTCTGGAAATACTGGGGAAAAAAATGCATAAGTTCCCCCTGTATTTTCCAGAATCAGCACTGGACTTTTTCTAGTGGGGGGGCTAATGCCACAGCCAGGGGAGCCCTTTCACCGGGCCCCTCAGCCGAAGCATTAACCCTGACTGCTTTTCAACTGTAACCAATGGGTTAAATAATTTCTACATAGGCATACAAGTTGAAACATAATTATGCTGGGTCCCATTGAGGTTTGAAAAAGGACATTGTATTCACGTAGTTGCAGTCTATGCATAGACTGGTCAGATAACCTTTAGTGTCAAACAAGACATATCGATGGGCCCTAACTTGTACCTGTCATTATTAGACATGTATAATGAACCCTTCATACCTTATATGGTGTTAGCTGTAGACAGTTAGCCATATTCCAGTGTAGTGACCATTGTAAGATGTTTAGACACTCTAAGAATTATGGGTTACTGATAGTGATGTCCAGATTCTACACAAAGGGGCTTTGAGAATATAACTTCAGACATTTTAGGACACGTCATTACTGTATTTCTTTGTCAAAGTATATCTTAGTACTTACAGAGCATGTGCAAGATATAAGAATGGTCCATGGTATGTTGTACCAATCAGTGCTTGGTACCCAGTATGCAACTAATATGGGCTTAATGTCCGGAAACCAACACCCCTACTATGGTATATAAATCAAGACCTAGACAAAGACTCTTTGGCTCATGCATGGACCTAAGACTGCAATAGGGTGCCTGCAATGTAAATTGAACTGCCTAGGTGTTGTGAAACAATGGCACCCCAGATGAAGATGAAGTACATCTTATGTTGAAGATGATGAACTACTGGTGTCATCTGAATACATAGACAAAAGTTGAGTATACAGTATACTTTGTATGTTAATTGTTAATTATTTGTTTGTTACTTGTAAATAAGGTGTGTTAATTTGTACTCACTCAAATGGTCACATGTGTGTACTATTCATTTTAATCAGAATGAAACCCACCATTATGCATCAACCCAGGCCGGGGATCCCTAGGGAGCTGGAGACCACCAATAAAGGAACCCCCACTCTCCAGGGTACCCCAGACCCAGGCTGATAGCCTGGGGCTGTCCCCAGCACCCCTGGGTGGTGGATGCCAGGTTAGTTATGTGGTGTAGTGTAAAAAAATAACAGTAAACCTTGTCTTTACATGTAGAGCTGCAGGTCCCAGCAAGCCTCCCCCGCATGCTATAAAGAAATGTTTAAATTTCCAGAACCAGGAATGGATCAGAGCCCAGTGCTTGTTGTGCAGAATACAGGGGACCCCTATGTCATTTAACAAATGACGCTGTTTGGACGTCGGACGCATGATGCATCGTATCGAGAGATCACATGTACATCGTGTCTCAATAGTGTGACCGGGCTGCTGGGGAGTATAAGGGAAATCATAAGATGAATCTTATCTTATGCTGGTTGTACTAGTGTATGGCCGGCATAATGCTCATCCCAGCACTGCAGTCACATGACACCCGGGTTACACTGTAACTCTCATCCCATAACTGCAGTCACATGACACCCGGGTTACACTGTAACTCTCATCCCAGCACTGCAGTCACATGACACCCGGGTTACACTGTAACTCTCATCCCAGCACTGCAGTCACATGACACCATAGGTTACACTGTAACTCTCATCCCAGCACTGTAGTCACATGACACCCTGGCTACACTGTAACTCTCATCCCAGCTCTGCAGTCATATGACACCAGGGTTACACTGTAACTCTCATCCTAGCTCTGCAGTCACATGACACCCTGGTTACACTGTAACACCCATCCCAGCACTGCAGTCACATGACACCCGAATGACACTGTAATTCATACTTGCCAACATTTCAATTCTCCTCTCCAGAAGCAAACCCGGAGAGGAGAAGCTGCGGATAGCTTCAGGTGGCGGGTCCAGATGGTAAACATGATTAAGCACCGCTGCGATTTGTGGGTCCATGAGCAGGGGGATGGATTTGCTTCATTACAGACACGCCCCCTCCCTACAGCCCCAAAAATTCCCCATAAAATCTCCCCAATTGGCCCACTTCACTAGGAAAAGGGCAGGATATGGGAGATCTGCCTACCCTTCCCGTGGTGCTGGGGGGTTACCAGAAAAATCGTAAGCCTTCCTTGACTTCCGGGGTATGCTGTAATTCTTATCCCAAGTTACCCAGGTTACACTGTAACTCTCTTCCCAGCTCTGCAGTCTCATGATACCCAGGTTACACTGTAACTCTTATCCCAGCATTGTAGTGACATGTCACCCAGGTTACACTGTAACTCTCATCCCAGCTCTGCAGTCACATGACACCACAGGTTACACTGTAACTCTCATCCCAGCACTGCAGTCACATGACACCACAGGTTACACTGTAACTGTCATCCCAGCACTGCAGTCACATGACACCACAGGTTACACTGTAACTCTCATCCCAGCTCTGCAGTCACATGACACCCAGGTTACACTGTAACTCTCATCCCAGCACTGCAGTCACATGATACCCAGGTTACATTGTAACTCTCATCCCAGCTCTGCTGTCACATGACACCCAGGTTACACTGTAACTCTCATCCCAGCTCTGCAGTCACATGACACCCAGGTTACACTGTAACTCCCATCCCAGCACTGCAGTCACATGACACCCCAGGTTACACTGTAACTCTCATCCCAGCTCTGCAGTCACATGACACCCCAGGTTACACTGTAACTCTCATCCCAGCACTGCAGTCACATGACACCCAGGTTACATTGTAACTCTCATCCCAGCTCTGCTGTCACATGACACCCAGGTTACACTGTAACTCTCATCCCAGCTCTGCAGTCACATGACACCCAGGTTACATTGTAACTCTCATCCCAGCTCTGCTGTCACATGACACCCAGGTTACATTGTAACTCTCATCCCATCTCTGCAGTCACATGACACCCCAGGTTACACTGTACCTCTCATCCCAGCACTGCAGTCACATGACACCACAGGTTACACTGTAACTTTCATCCCAGCTCTGCAGTCACATGACACCCAGGTTACACTGTAACTCCCATCCCAGCACTGCAGTCACATGACACCCCAGGTTACACTGTAACTCTCATCCCAGCTCTGCAGTCACATGACACCCCAGGTTACACTGTAACTCTCATCCCAGCACTGCAGTCACATGACACCCAGGTTACATTGTAACTCTCATCCCAGCTCTGCTGTCACATGACACCCAGGTTACACTGTAACTCTCATCCCAGCTCTGCAGTCACATGACACCCAGGTTACATTGTAACTCTCATCCCAGCTCTGCTGTCACATGACACCCAGGTTACATTGTAACTCTCATCCCATCTCTGCAGTCACATGACACCCCAGGTTACACTGTACCTCTCATCCCAGCACTGCAGTCACATGACACCACAGGTTACACTGTAACTTTCATCCCAGCACTGCAGTCACAAGACACCACAGGTTACACTGTAACTGTCATCCCAGCACTGCAGTCACATGACACCACAGGTTACACTGTAACTCTCATCCCAGCTCTGCAGTCACATGACACCCAGGTTACACTGTAACTCTCATCCCAGCACTGCAGTCACATGACACCCAGGTTACATTGTAACTCTCATCCCAGCTCTGCTGTCACATGACACCCAGGTTACACTGTAACTCTCATCCCAGCTCTGCTGTCACATGACACCCAGGTTACACTGTAACTCCCATCCCAGCACTGCAGTCACATGACACCCCAGGTTACACTGTAACTCTCATCCCAGCTCTGCAGTCACATGACACCCCAGGTTACACTGTAACTCTCATCCCAGCACTGCAGTCACATGACACCCAGGTTACATTGTAACTCTCATCCCAGCTCTGCTGTCACATGACACCCAGGTTACACTGTAACTCTCATCCCAGCTCTGCAGTCACATGACACCCAGGTTACATTGTAACTCTCATCCCAGCTCTGCTGTCACATGACACCCAGGTTACATTGTAACTCTCATCCCAGCTCTGCAGTCACATGACACCCCAGGTTACACTGTACCTCTCATCCCAGCACTGCAGTCACATGACACCACAGGTTACACTGTAACTTTCATCCCAGCACTGCAGTCACAAGACACCAAAGGTTACACTGTAACACCCATCCCAGCACTGCAGTCACATGACACCCGAATGACACTGTAATTCATACTTGCCAACATTTCAATTCTCCTCTCCAGAAGCAAACCCGGAGAGGAGAAGCTGCGGACAGCTTCAGGTGGCGGGTCCAGATGGTAAACATGATTAAGCACCGCTGCGATTTGTGGGTCCATGAGCAGGGGGATGGATTTGCTTCATTACAGACACGCCCCCTCCCTACGGACCCAAAAATTCCCCATAAAATCTCCCCATCCGGCCCACTTCACTAGGAAAAGGGCAGGATATGGGAGATCTGCCTACCCTTCCCGGGGTGCTGGGGGGTTACCAGAAAAATCGTAAGCCTTCCTTGACTTCCGGGGTATGCTGTAATTCTTATCCCAAGTTACCCAGGTTACACTGTAACTCTCTTCCCAGCTCTGCAGTCACATGACACTCGTGTTACACTGTAACTCTCATCCCAGCTCTGCAGTCACATAACACCCAGGTTACACTGTAACTCTCTTCCCAGCTCTGCAGTCACATGACACCCAGGTTACACTGTAACTCTCATCCCAGCACTGCAGTCACATGACACCCAGGTTACATTGTAACTCTCATCACAGCTCTGCTGTCACATGACACCCAGGTTACACTGTAACTCTCATCCCAGCTCTGCTGTCACATGACACCCAGGTTACACTGTAACTCCCATCCCAGCACTGCAGTCACATGACACCCCAGGTTACACTGTAACTCTCATCCCAGCTCTGCAGTCACATGACACCCCAGGTTACACTGTAACTCTCATCCCAGCACTGGAGTCACATGACACCCAGGTTACATTGTAACTCTCATCCCAGCTCTGCTGTCACATGACACCCAGGTTACACTGTAACTCTCATCCCAGCTCTGCAGTCACATGACACCCAGGTTACATTGTAACTCTCATCCCAGCTCTGCTGTCACATGACACCCAGGTTACATTGTAACTCTCATCCCAGCTCTGCAGTCACATGACACCCCAGGTTACACTGTACCTCTCATCCCAGCACTGCAGTCACATGACACCACAGGTTACACTGTAACTTTCATCCCAGCACTGCAGTCACAAGACACCAAAGGTTACACTGTAACACCCATCCCAGCACTGCAGTCACATGACACCCGAATGACACTGTAATTCATACTTGCCAACATTTCAATTCTCCTCTCCAGAAGCAAACCCGGAGAGGAGAAGCTGCGGACAGCTTCAGGTGGCGGGTCCAGATGGTAAACATGATTAAGCACCGCTGCGATTTGTGGGTCCATGAGCAGGGGGATGGATTTGCTTCATTACAGACACGCCCCCTCCCTACGGACCCAAAAATTCCCCATAAAATCTCCCCATCCGGCCCACTTCACTAGGAAAAGGGCAGGATATGGGAGATCTGCCTACCCTTCCCGGGGTGCTGGGGGGTTACCAGAAAAATCGTAAGCCTTCCTTGACTTCCGGGGTATGCTGTAATTCTTATCCCAAGTTACCCAGGTTACACTGTAACTCTCTTCCCAGCTCTGCAGTCACATGACACTCGTGTTACACTGTAACTCTCATCCCAGCTCTGCAGTCACATAACACCCAGGTTACACTGTAACTCTCTTCCCAGCTCTGCAGTCACATGACACCCAGGTTACACTGTAACTCTCATCCCAGCACTGCAGTCACATGACACCCAGGTTACATTGTAACTCTCATCACAGCTCTGCTGTCACATGACACCCAGGTTACACTGTACCTCTCATCCCAGCACTGCAGTCACATGACACCCTGGTTACACTGTAACTCTCATCCCAGCTCTGCAGTCACATGACACCCGGGTTACACTGTAACTCTCATCCCAGCTCTGCAGTCACATGACACCCGGGTTACACTGTAACTCTCATCCTAGCTCTGCAGTCACATGACACCCTGGTTACACTGTAACTCTCATCCCAGCACTGTAGTCACATGACACCCTGGTTACACTGTAACTCTCATCCCAGCTCTGCAGTCACATGACACCCGGGTTACACTGTAACTCTCATCCCAGCTCTGCAGTCACATGACACCCGGGTTACACTGTAACTCTCATCCTAGCTCTGCAGTCACATGACACCCTGGTTACACTGTAACACCCATCCCAGCACTGCAGTCACATGACACCCGAATGACACTGTAATTCATACTTGCCAACATTTCAATTCTCCTCTCCAGAAGCAAACCCGGAGAGGAGAAGCTGCGGACAGCTTCAGGTGGCGGGTCCAGATGGTAAACATGATTAAGCACCGCTGCGATTTGTGGGTCCATGAGCAGGGGGATGGATTTGCTTCATTACAGACACGCCCCCTCCCTACAGACCCAAAAATTCCCCATAAAATCTCCCCAATTGGCCCACTTCACTAGGAAAAGGGCAGGATATGGGAGATCTGCCTACCCTTCCCGTGGTGCTGGGGGGTTACCAGAAAAATCGTAAGCCTTCCTTGACTTCCGGGGTATGCTGTAATTCTTATCCCAAGTTACCCAGGTTACACTGTAACTCTCTTCCCAGCTCTGCAGTCTCATGATACCCAGGTTACACTGTAACTCTCATCCCAGCATTGCAGTCACATGACACCACAGGTAACACTGTAACTCTCATCCCAGCTCTGCAGTCCAGCTCTGCAGTCACATGACACCCAGGTTACACTGTAACTCTCATCCCAGCTCTGCAGTCACATTACATCCAGGTTACACTGTAACTCTCATCCCAGCATTGTAGTGACATGTCACCCAGGTTACACTGTAACTCTCATCCCAGCTCTGCAGTCACATGACACCACAGGTTACACTGTAACTCTCATCCCAGCACTGCAGTCACATGACACCACAGGTTACACTGTAACTGTCATCCCAGCACTGCAGTCACATGACACCACAGGTTACACTGTAACTCTCATCCCAGCTCTGCAGTCACATGACACCCAGGTTACACTGTAACTCTCATCCCAGCACTGCAGTCACATGACACCCAGGTTACATTGTAACTCTCATCCCAGCTCTGCTGTCACATGACACCCAGGTTACACTGTAACTCTCATCCCAGCTCTGCAGTCACATGACACCTAGGTTACATTGTAACTCTCATCCCAGCTCTGCTGTCACATGACACCCAGGTTACACTGTAACTCCCATCCCAGCACTGCAGTCACATGACACCCCAGGTTACACTGTAACTCTCATCCCAGCTCTGCAGTCACATGACACCCCAGGTTACACTGTAACTCTCATCCCAGCACTGCAGTCACATGACACCCAGGTTACATTGTAACTCTCATCCCAGCTCTGCTGTCACATGACACCCAGGTTACACTGTAACTCTCATCCCAGCTCTGCAGTCACATGACACCCAGGTTACATTGTAACTCTCATCCCAGCTCTGCTGTCACATGACACCCAGGTTACACTGTAACTCCCATCCCAGCACTGCAGTCACATGACACCCCAGGTTACACTGTAACTCTCATCCCAGCTCTGCAGTCACATGACACCCCAGGTTACACTGTAACTCTCATCCCAGCACTGCAGTCACATGACACCCAGGTTACATTGTAACTCTCATCCCAGCTCTGCTGTCACATGACACCCAGGTTACACTGTAACTCTCATCCCAGCTCTGCAGTCACATGACACCCAGGTTACATTGTAACTCTCATCCCAGCTCTGCTGTCACATGACACCCAGGTTACATTGTAACTCTCATCCCAGCTCTGCAGTCACATGACACCCCAGGTTACACTGTACCTCTCATCCCAGCACTGCAGTCACATGACACCACAGGTTACACTGTAACTTTCATCCCAGCACTGCAGTCACAAGACACCAAAGGTTACACTGTAACACCCATCCCAGCACTGCAGTCACATGACACCCGAATGACACTGTAATTCATACTTGCCAACATTTCAATTCTCCTCTCCAGAAGCAAACCCGGAGAGGAGAAGCTGCGGACAGCTTCAGGTGGCGGGTCCAGATGGTAAACATGATTAAGCACCTCTGCGATTTGTGGGTCCATGAGCAGGGGGATGGATTTGCTTCATTACAGACACGCCCCCTCCCTACAGACCCAAAAATTCCCCATAAAATCTCCCCATCCGGCCCACTTCACTAGGAAAAGGGCAGGATATGGGAGATCTGCCTACCCTTCCCGGGGTGCTGGGGGGTTACCAGAAAAATCGTAAGCCTTCCTTGACTTCCGGGGTATGCTGTAATTCTTATCCCAAGTTACCCAGGTTACACTGTAACTCTCTTCCCAGCTCTGCAGTCACATGACACTCGTGTTACACTGTAACTCTCATCCCAGCTCTGCAGTCACATAACACCCAGGTTACACTGTAACTCTCTTCCCAGCTCTGCAGTCACATGACACCCAGGTTACACTGTAACTCTCATCCCAGCTCTGTAGTCACATGACACCCAGGTTGCACTGTAACTCTCATCCCAGCTCTGCAGTCACATGACACTCGTGTTACACTGTAACTCTCTTCCCAGCTCTGCAGTCACATGACACCCAGGTTACACTGTAACTCTCATCCCAGCTCTGTAGTCACATGACACCCAGGTTACACTGTAACTCTCATCCCAGCTCTCCAGTCACATGACACTCGTGTTACACTGTAACTCTCTTCCCAGCTCTGCAGTCACATGACACCACAGGTTACACTGTATCACTCATCCCAGCTCTGCAGTCACATGACACCCAAGTTACACTGTAACTCTCATCCCAGCTCTGCAGTCACATGACACCCAAGTTACACTGTAACTCTCATCACAGCTCTGCAGTCACATGACACCCGGGTTACACTGTAACTCTCATCCCAGCTCTGCAGTCACATGACACCCAGGTTACACTGTAACTCTCATCCCAGCTCTGCAGTCACATGACACCCAGGTTACACTGTAACTCTCATCCCACTACAGCAGTCACATGACACCCAGGTTATACTGTAACTCTCATCCCATCTCTGCAGTCACATGACACCACAGGTTACACTGTAACTCTCATCACAGCTCTGCAGTCACATGACACCCGGGTTACACTGTATCTCTCATCCCAGCACTGCAGTCACATGACACCCAGGTTACACTGTAACTCTCATCCCAGCTCTGCAGTCACATGACACCCAGGTTACACTGTAAAGCTGGGTACACACTTGTCCAATACTAAGGAGATCAGACCCCAGATCAGACTGTGCATACAATCATTTTGCAGAACTTGTCTCTGATTCTACATCCAATCTATACATACACACTTTTCAATTTTTCAGCAGACCTCTCATCTGCATCTATTGAAAGGATTGTGTTACCGCACACACTCTTCCAGTCTTTGGCAGACCGGCTGCCGCTCACTGGGATGATTTGGGAGAATAATTGGACATACCAGTCTCAGGAGCATACACACTTCTACATTGGTCTGGTGATCGGGGATCTGATCTCCTGATTTTTCCGCAGGTTTTAAAATCTTTTCATAAGACCAGGTGATGAAAGCAGAGGTCTTGTATGGAATCCTATTTAAACCTCTATGGAATCCTGCCTATAGCCTCTAAACCTTAGATGACACTAATTAGCGTTATGAATAGTCGCACACAGCAATAAACACTGTCAGACTTTGGTTGTGGTTCCAATGCAGAAAAAGTTATTATTCAGCATAAAAGAAAAAGGCACTTAAACGCACATGATCTAGACAATATGTGCAAAGGTTACATTCTATATAGGTACAGTTGATAATATACATACGCCAGCTCACCGGTCCCAGTTACAGCCATTAATTCAGAAGCCTGCGGTCATCCAAGAAGAAGAATGGCTCCTAACTGGGACCAGGACACAGGCTATATACCCTAACAGATCATGATAGCAGCAATGTAGACAGACAAACATAATTCCATTGGTTCTTGCTCATGGTCTTTGTAGTACGCTGTAGCTCATAGGACAGTTCACAAGGGGTATGTCCCACTTCTCCAGATTGTATTGTCTTTCTTTAATTGATTTAAATTAAATACAGACTCAGCATACAGAGTTTTATATTCCAACCAATAATTCACTATGATCCATAACTCCTGAACCGATTCCCTTGCCAATAGAAGCGGGTATCTGGAAATAGACAGGGTATCAGTACAGTACCAAACATTAGAGCCAGATTTACACACACATATATGATCCTGAGGGTACATGTGGGCATTATACAAAGGTGCAGCAGTATATAGTGCTGGAGTTTTGATCAGGGATGTGAGGAAAAGATAGACAGGGGAGGCAGTGCCTCACCTACCATAGACTTTTTACTCCATAGTTTTGACTATAAAAATTATTATTATAAATATCTTCTTTTGTGTTATTCTATTTTCTTTACATTTTTATTATAATATTTATAGTAAAATCTCTCGAGAATGACAGGAAAGGCTCAGCCTCATCTGACTGCACATCCCAGCTCTATAGTCACAAGACACCACAGAGTGAGAGCAGGATCTGCACATGACATATTAAACGTGTACAGGACACAGGAGATGTGCGGATTTCTCACATAATCCAGGACAGCAGGTATAGTAGTATGTGATCTATAAGCTATACTAGGATGCACAGTACAGTATAGAAATAGAGAAAATATTATAAATGAAGTATAGTATCACTATATGCAGTGTAGGTGATATGTGCACATTGCTGATGTCTACCAGACAGTTTACAGCCTACTGTATGTGACTGTGGGGTCTATTTACTAAGCCTTGAATGGAGATAAAGTGAGCATGCACTGAACACACACTGAGCACGCACTGAACACACACTGAGTACACACTGAACACACACTGAGTACACTCTGAGCACATACTAAGCACACACTGAGCGCACACTGAGCACACACTGAGCATGCACTGAACACACACTGAACACACACTGAGCACATACTAAGCACACACTGAGCACATACTAAGCACACACTGAGCGCACACTGAGCATGCACTGAACACACACTGAACACACACTGAGCACATACTAAGCACACGCTGAACACACGCTGAACACACACTGAGCACATGCTAAGCACACACTGAGCGCACACTGAGCATACACTGAACACACACTGATCACACACTGAACACACGCTGAACACACACTGAACACACACTGAGCACATACTAAGCACACACTGAGCACACACTGAGCATGCACTGAACACACACTGAACACACACTGAACACACACTGAGTATGCACTGAACACACACTGAACACACACTGAACACACACTGAACACACGCTGAACACACACTGAACACACACTGAGCACATACTAAGCACACACTGAGCACACACTAAGCACACACTGAACACACACTGAGTACACACTGAACACACACTGAGTATGCACTGAACACACACTGAGTACACACTGAACACACACTGAGTACGCACTGAACACACACTGAGTACACACTGAACACACACTGAGTACGCACTGAACACACACTGAACACACACAGCACATACAGAGCACGCACTGATTATGCTATTAATTCCACCCACTATTTACAAATTCACAGCACGGCCATGGGCACCAGATTCGCTCCTAGTTATGCCAACATATATATATGGGCCAATTTGAAGATCAATATGTATGGAATGGCCCAGCCGGAGTGAGTCTGGTGTTCTATGGCCATTATATTAATGATTTGATTATGATTTGGGATGGGGATCACATTTCAGCCATTGATATCACTCATTTTTTAAATAATAATACTATGAACTTACATTTCACTTCACAAGTTAGTTCAGTGTCGGTTAATTATTTAGATGTGACTTTGTGGTAGATTATAAAATTAAATCGACGTTATTTACAAAAATGGTGGATTGTAGTACATATTTACACTATAATAGTGGACACTACTGTACTTGGGTAGATAATATACCCAAGAGTCAAATGATCTGCCATAATTGTACCGAAGACACAGATTTCTATTTCCATGCGGACAGGATGAAAGCTAGCATCATTGATAGAGGATATCCAGAAGATCTGTTAGAAAGAGCAAAGTGACATGCAGTGATAACATATCAAAATAAAATAGAAAATAAATTAGTAATGAAGACTCTGAAGAAATAGAGCAGGAAATGTTGGAAAGAGAAAAGAAAAAAGAAAAAAAAAAAAAAAATCCTGCCTTGTAACCTTATAACCCAGTTTAACAACAGTACTAATCAAGTTAAAGCTATTATTAATAGGAATTATAAGATGCTGCATAATGACCATATCCTTTCTCAAATAATTGATCCTAAACCCCAAGTTGTTTTCAAGAAAAACAGAAATCTAAAAAGTCTCCTTGCACCGAGCATGTTTAAAAGCAAAAAACAGATAGATGTAAATGGAGGGAATTGTTTACCTGAACGGCCGAATGGGTGTTTTAGTTATAATTATACTAGATGTTTAATGTGCAGGCATATAGAGAATAAAAAGAAAACGGTTACATCTACCAGCTTAGGGACCCAATTTGGCATTAGACAAGTCATTAATAGTGAGTCAACACATGTTGTTCATGTTCTGAGCTGTCCGTGTCTTAAACAGTATGTAGGCCGGACTTCAAGATCTCTCAAAGAGAGATTTCGGGAACATAGGGTGAATAATTTGAAAAGATTATATACACATAGCGTATCCCGTCATTTTTTTGAGGTTCATCATAAAGACCCAAGTGGTCTCAAACTTGTAGGATTTGAGATCATATATAAAACAAATTTGGGAGGCGACAGATATAAAAATCTGTGTCGCGCTGAATCTAAGTGGATTTTTAAGTTACAGACTTTATTTCCTGATGGACTTAATGAAGCTCTGGAATTTATTGAATGATACTGTGACTGGGAGAGGATCTCACCTCTCCATATGTACTGACCAGTCAATGGGGTGGACAGTACCTCTCCCAGTCATCTCTTTAAAATGTCCTTATTTGTTTTACTATTTGTAATATTAATGCCAGTCCTATAATGCCAATTATTTGGGATCTAATATATAGATATTTAGCTATGGAAAATAGAGTTTTGATATAAATATAAATTAGATTTGGCTGTAGGGTATGCACCTGTTATAACTATTTAATAAAATAATAATAATATATATATATATATATATATATTATTTGCTTAGATACTGCCTAGTTATGGTGAGATATATATTCAATCCCTTATCGTTCAAGGTTTGTTTGAGTAATAATATAATTAGATTCCAGTAATTTGTCCCTTTGAATCGTGTGTTATATGTTTGATACTCTATAAACCTGTATAAAATGTTTTGTTTTTTTTCATTTAATGATCCATATGTGTTAAGGTGCCCACACATATAGCGACATTTTACACGATTTGGCCGATTTCGACGAATCGTGACGACGAATCGGGTAAAAAAAAGTACAAATCGTGAGTTTATACTCACGAGCACAATGCCGATGCTCGTCGTATATCGCATCTTCTGATCTGCCGTGCTGTAGGGCAGATTAGCCAACCATGAACATGATGGAAGCCAATCGTGAGGGTTTTTTTCCTCACGATGAATCGTACGATTCATCACACAATGCGGAATTTGACTGACAGAAGCCTGGACACGCCCCATCGCCATCTTGTGCAGCATCGTGTATGGAGCAAGACAGTCGCACTTTGGGAGCCTGCACACTGAAGTGTTTTTTTGGACAAGTTTTGGTGAGTATTGGTACAGTTTAATACAACCACACTGACCACCAATATGTGCTCCCCACTGCCCACCAATGTGTGCCCCCAGATAATAAATGCATGACCCAGCCACCGCCCGCCTCAATATGGCGGCGGTGGCTGGGTCATGCATTTATTATCTGGGGGCACACATTGGTGGGCAGTGGGGAGCACATATTTGCATGCATTAAGCTCCCACTGCCCACCAATGTGTGCCCCCAGGTAATAAATGCATGACCCAGCCACCGCCAGCCGTATTGAGGCGGGCGGTGGCTGGGTCATGCATTAAGCTCCCACTGCCCACCAATGTGTGCCCCCAGGTAATAAATGCATGACCCAGCCACCACCCACCGTATTGAGGCGGGCAGTGGCTGGGTCATGCATTTAAGCTCCCACTGCTCACCAATGTGTGCCCCCAGGTAATAAATGCATGACCCAGCCACCGCCCGCCATATTGAGGTGGGCGGTGGCTGGGTCATGCATTAAGCTCCCACTGCCCACCAATGTGTGCCCCCAGGTAATAAATGCATGACCCAGCCACCGCCCACCATATTGAGGCGGGCGGTGGCTGGGTCATGCATTTAAGCTCCCACTGCTCACCAATGTGTGCCCCCAGGTAATAAATGCATGACCCAGCCACCGCCCGCCATATTGAGGCAGGCGGTTGCTGGGTCATGCATTAAGCTCCCACTGCCCACCAATGTGTGCCCCCAGGTAATAAATGCATGACCCAACCACCGCCTGCCATATTGAGGTGGGCGGTGGCTGGGTCATGCATTAAGCTCCCACTGCCCACCAATGTGTGCCCCCAGGTAATAAATGCATGACCCAGCCACCGCCCGCCGTATTGAGGCGGGCGGTGGCTGGGTCATGTATTTAAGCTCCCACTGCCCACCAATGTGTGTAATACATCAAAAAAATAAATAAATTAACACGTATTTTACAAAAAAATTACCATACATTACATTTAAAAACACACATTATTTAAAGCTGGGGGTCTTCTACCTTTCGGTCTCCAGCTGTTGTGGAACTACAGATCCCAGGATGACCTGCCACCCACCTTTGAAACTGTTTTTAGGGCATCCTGGGATCTGTAGTTCTACCACAATGACAGGCCCAAAGGTGGAAAACCCATACTGTCAAACAAAGAAAAACATTATATTACCAAGCAATAAACACATAACATTCCTGTAAAAGAAAACATGATTAGAATACCATATCAAACCTTTAAAAACCTGTAAAAAAGAAAATATTAAACCATTAAAAATGTGAACTATAACAACATTACATTTAACAAAACTATATACACAAATATTTAAATGTCCTTTTTTTTCTTATTCATAGATAATGTCCATGGATTCTGAATGTGAATTAGTTACAGGATTCATTGAAATCCTGCACTCGAAAGAGTGTCTGTGGAAGATCAGTTCTCGGAAGTACCACAATTAGTCGCACAAGTTGGCCGCACTCGAGGAACTGTTGGTGTATACGAAAAAATACATATCTGATGCAGACCTGAAAACTGTACGGCAAAAGATTCAAAATCTCAGGACAGTGTACATCAAAGAAAAAAAGAAGGTGGATGACTCCAAAAAATCCGGAGCGGCTACAGATGAAATATATACTCCTGCGCTGTGGTACTACCAAATGATGTCATTCATCAGTGAACAAGAGCCTCAAAGGGAATCAATCATCTTGATGTCTGAGCGTGAGGGAGATGAGGAGGTTGCAGAAGTCTTGGTAAGTAGTGACACAGTTTAAACCAAAATCCTTAATGTTTTTGTTGTTAAATTCAAATGTCCAATTTAGTCAGTAGTTCACAGACAGTACTCCTGCCATGGTACAGCACCTGGTCCATTGAAATAGGTCATGTACTCCTCCCTCACTTCTTTGGCACGTGCGGTGGATGTTGTTGAAGTTGGTGGTGCAGACACAGATGTCAAATGTTCAATGTCCTCCAGGGGTCCTACATCTTCTGGTCTAGCTGGGACTGGGCCTCGTTGAGTAGATTTTCTTCGCAGAAAGTTGTGCAGCACACTGCACGCCATCACGACCCAGTCTATCTTCTCCACATGTAGATTGATGGTGGTATGGAAAATGCGGAAGCGGTTGCTCATTATTCCAAACGCATTTTCCACAATGCGCCATGCCAGGATAGACGGTAGTTGTATATCCTTTTCGCTCTGGTCAGGCCCCTGTGTGCAAATGGCTTCATCACATGTTCATGTAATGCAAAAGCCTCGTCTGCAACGAAAACGTAATTTAGGCCGTGCTTTGTCTGGTCCAGTGAGGGCAGGTTGAGGGTTTTGTTGGCGAGTCTCTGGTAGAAAGCCATCTTTTTGAAGGACCCACCATCCGAAGCACGCCCATTCTTGCCGACATCCACAAACAGAAATTCGTAGTTGGCATTCACCACTGCCATGAGAACGATGCTGAAGAATCCTTTGTAGTTGTAGTAATATGATCTGGTGTTGGCAGGTGGGTTGATGCGGATGTGTTTCCCATCGATGGCTCCTCCGCAGTTAGGGAAATTCCAACGTTGTTCAAAATCTTCCGCGATGCTGGTCCACTCCTCCACGGTGTTAGGAAACTGTAAAAATAGTGAAAAAGATGTTAAAACCTGACTATAATATTTTTTATATCTTTTTTCCCTATATAGACTCCCACCCAAGACCCTGATTTAACATCCACACTGGACCTCAGTCTGCTCGGTGGCGACAGTGATCCGGAGAATAGCACACAAGTGGAAACTCAAGTTCCACCTGGACCCTCATCTTCTGAACAACCCCAAAAAAAGAAAAAAAAACAAGGCAGAAAGGAGAATTTTACAGAACGTGAGGACCATTTTATGCAAAACGCAGAACGGCTGCTGCAGAAACCCCCAGATGCAATAGATGATTTCACAGCTCATGTGAACAGCACATTGAGAAATCTGGATGCAGATATCCAAAGAAATTTTTTAAGGTTAAACTACGACCTCTTGAGTCGCTGTATGAGCAAAAATATCTCAAATTCTACATACATTGCAGATCCAATGCTATTTTCCCCTTCCCCAAATAGGTATGTCCACCCCCCCCTGCCCAGTTAGATATTACTCCCCCACCAAGCACCCCAAGCACCAGCACCACCTTGTATAATGCTCTGCTGGATGCAGCAGATGAGTCACCCCAATATACAGAGATGTAAATTTTTTCTTGATTTTAATATCACCAAGTTTTATGAATTCTAATCGGTGCTTGCTACATGGGATAGGGTGGTGATGACACCATTCGGACAAGGTCACTACGCATATGGCACAAGTACACATTGCTGGAAGCCGGGGCCACAATGTATACTTGTGCCATGTGTGTATCGGCCTGTTCAAACTGGCGTCTGACCCACCCTATCACATACTGCCAGCTACCTAATGGGATTCATAAAATTTGGTGATAATGTTCTTTTGTAAAGTTGTTATAAACAAAGTATTTTGCACACAGTTTAGTGCACACTTTCAGTTGCCTGCAGGTCAGTGCACATTGTACTAAATGAAGGATATTTTTTTCTTTGTTTTAGAAAAAAAAAAAAAAATTTCTTTACACAAGAAAACAAAGTGTGGTGTTTTTTTTTAACTTACCTTGCAATAATGGTACTGTAGCACTTTTACGATGGCTTTGCAGGTCTCCGGAATGATGACGCCCAAGGACTGAGGTGAGATGAGTGTCCCAAACTTCAGGTCTTCCAGTGACCTTCCTGTAGCCAGGTACCTTAGGGTAGCCACCAGTCTGTCTTCAGCAGGGATTGCCCTCCGCCACCTTGTGTCCTGTCTCTTGATGTGGGGGGTCACCAGATGCAGCAATTCTTGGAAGCTGGCATCATCCATGCACAGGTAGTTACGATAGTCGTCCGGGTTGTTCTCCTTGATCTCCATCAGCAGGGACATGTGAGAGCGGGTATCCCTTTGTAGCAGCAACTCCTTGGTCCAGCATGCTCTCGTCCTTCTTCGCTGGGCCCTCTTCCTAATCTCCCAGACCCCAGCTTCAGCGACCAACACTCTATACTGATAGGGATGCATCAGTACAGAATTCAGGAACAGGATAGATAGCAGGTAGGTAGCACACACTTGCAGGGAGAATAAACTTTGTATAAGGCAAGCCAAATACAAAGAGCACAGTAGCAAGGTAAAGGATTCAGCAGGAATACACCTAGCCTCATCTAGTAGCAGAGCAGAATGTACACAGAGTTTAAAGGATGCCTGCTTTTTATACTCCCTAGATAGCCCCTCCCATTGTTATGGCTATTTAAATATCCCACCAATAGTCAAGAGCCTGTTTTATTTTTTTTTTCAACTCACGATTTGTTATGGCCAATCTCACGATACGAACGATCCAATAGATCGTGAGATCGTAAGACAGATTGGGTGTCTTTTTTCCAAAATCGTGATCACGACGGCAAGGGAGCTCCCATGAAAGTTCATGAGGAAATTGGCCATAAAATCGTATCGTGAGCACATCGGAATATGTGTGGGCACCTTCAGAATAAGATCTGTATGAATGCAGTTTTTGCCTGGAGGTGAGAAAAAGAGTGAGAGTATTTGTCCTTCTGGGCTATCTGCAGCTAGAGGGTTATTCCTTATATAGGATTTTTTTTCTTTTTCTTCTTTTTTTAACTTTTTTATTATTATTATTATTATTATTATTATTATTATTATTATTATTATTTGTTATTATACTGTATTTTTAATTATATATTTTTCAAAACTTACCTAATTGGTAGTAAAATGGCGCAATTGGGTTATTATACATTTTGTGTACCATTCTAATACCGATACTTTGAATGAACCTAACTCTGTCTATTTTAGTCATCCGTCATATTTTTGTCAAAACCTCATCTAAATGAATATATATGCATTTTAAATGGTTTTTAATGTAACTATGTGAATATAATGTACTGATATATATTATTATTTGAATATATTAGTTTTACTATAGATATAATTTTTAATGGGATATATTACAATTTAAATACTGTGAATGAGTTCATTTCAATCAACCAATGAAAGAAGGGATCTTCTTATTTAAACCTTATCCAGGACACCAGGAGTTATCCAGCTTGATAAATGCCACTGCTGAAACGCGTTGCTGTTACTCCTATCTGCTACCTTAATTACTAACCAGCACTTTGATTTTTACAAAGACATAAATACATCTTCTGATTCCAGCCTGATCCTCCTACCTATGGAAACTGGAGGTTGCTCTCCTAGCCTGGACGCTGACTGTTACTACAGCTTCGTTGTGCTCATTAACAGAGGCACCTGGCTGTTAAATGCTACCAGCTACGACCACGCTGCCTATCATTTCCCATAGCAGTATTGCAGGGGAGCCGGACTGTTACAGAGAGCTGTAAGATTTGAGCCGCAGTCTGTCTGGCCGCACTGCTGCTCACCGGGACCCGGGCTGGAGACGCTCTGTGATTGTGGTAGGACAATATTGTGGGGAAATAAAGCTAGCTCTCCCCATTTGGCTAAATTAGCCTTTGACTGTCTATAACTGAACATACAGTATATTCTTTACTAAAATCACAGCTAAGAGACATGACTGGAAATTAGAGGTTAACCTTGGCTAATACAAGCAGGGGGTGGTGCCACGATGATGCAATTCAGCACAAATCGCATCACCAGCCCCCCTGCTAAGGGGGTTTATATTGTAACTGTGGGGTGGAGGGGCAGATGGGTCGGCGGGCGCCAGGTGGCTTGCCTTCCTTTCAGCTGGTGCAGCCACATAGGGTGGGATCACCTGGGGGTGGTACTAGGTTTCTATATTGTTTCTATATTGTTAGGAGGGGAGGCCTGGGGGGGCCTGCCTATTTTGTTAGTCCCGGGCCCCACAATTTCTGATGGCTGCCCTGGTGGTCTGTGATGGACAAATTTGGGTATGAAATCCCGGCTGTCGGGATGCTGCTGTTCAGAATACCCATCCCAACAGCCAGAATCCCATCACCCATAGGAACGGCTGGTATATATTGTCCCTACCCCTACACTAATCCCTACCCTAACCCTCCCCCTTCGGTGCCTAAACCTAGCCTCCCCCCTAGTGCCTAAACCTAACCTTCTCCTACCTGCACCCTAAACCTAAGACCCCCTCCCTGGTGCCTAAACCTAACATCCCCCTCCCTGCACCCTAAACCTAAGACCCCCTCCCCGGTGCCTTAACCTAACCTCCCCCCTGGTGCCTAAACCTAACCTTCTCCTCCCCAGCACCCTAATCCTAATACTCCCTCCTCGGTGCCTAACCCTAACCCTACCCCTAACACTAACCTCCCCCTAGTGCCTAAACCTAACCTTCTCCTCCCCGCACCCTAATCCTAATACTCCCTCCTCGGTGCCTAACCCTAACCCTAACACTAACCTCCCCCAAGTGCCTAAACCTAACCTTCTCCTCCCCGCACAGTAATCCTAATACTCCCTCCTCGGTGCCTAATCCTAACCCTCCCCCTAACACCCATACCTTCGTGATGCTGACGGTCAGGATACTGGTGCTAGGATCACGACCTGTTGCGATTTCGGCGCCGGTATTTGGACCGTCGGCATGCCGGGATGTTGACTTTATCCCGTTTGTTCTTTATGTCTATTTTTATTGTAATTTTCAATGACGGGGCTCTAGGTGAAATCAAATCTAAATATATATTTCTGAATTTGGAGCTGTGACCTATTGGTGGCATTAATGATTGTGCTTCCCCATGTCTTTATGTCTTCTCTTATGTTATTATGACCCTGCAGAATGTACTACCACTGACTACACCAGAATGCAGCCGTCCTAGTAGCCAAGAAGTGAGAATTTTTTTTTTGCTAACTAATGTTTTCCTGTATAAATATTCTTTTTGTGTTTACATACACTGTATGAGAGGAACATACCTCCCAACATGACCCTCTCCAGGGGGGACACAATGCTCTGTTCCTGGACTTTCCTGGTAATGTATGATTGCCATCACCTGCAGTGAAACACCATTCTGATTGATTAACTAGTTCACCACAGGTGATGGCAATGCTAAATTACCAAGGAAGTCCAGGAACAGAGCATTGTGTCCATCCTGAAGATGGTCATGTTGGGAGGTATGTATTTTACACATGTTTATCTCTGTGTATAAGAAAGTGACAGTACACACACTATAAGCTATTATGTTATACATGTCTATATCTGTGTATAATAATGTGATAGTACATACACTTTCTGTTATACATGTGTGTGTACAGCTGTGGCCAAAAGTTCTGAGAATGACACAAGTATTGGTTTTCATAAAGTTTACTGCTTCAGTGTTTTTAGACTTTTTTGTCATATGTTACTATGGTATACTGACGTAACATTACAGACATTTCATAAGTGTCAAAGGCTTTTATTGACAATTACATTAAGTTTATACAGAGAGTGAATATTTGTAGTGTTGACCCTTCTTTTTCAAGACCTCTGCAATTCACCCTGGCATTCTGTCAAACAACTTCTGGGCCACATACTGACTGATGGCCGCCCATTCTTGCCTAATCAATGCTTGGAGTTTGTCAGAATTTGTGGGTTATTGTTTGTCCACCCGCCTCTTGAGGATTGACCTCAAGTTCTCAACGGGATTAAGGTCTGGGGAATTTCCTGGCCATGGACCCAAAATTTCAATGTTTTGTTCCCCCAACCATTTACAGTAGTTATCACTTTTGCCTCATGGCAAGGTGATCCATCATGCAGGAATAGGAATTGTTCGTCACCAAACTGTTCTCGGATGGTTGGGAGAAGTTGCTTTTGGAGGATGTTTTGGTACCATTCTTTATTCATGGCTGTGTTCTTAGGCAAAATTGTGAATGAGCCCACTCCCTTGGCTGAGACGCAACCCCACACATGAATGGTCTCAGGATGCTTTACTGTTGGCATCACAGTGGCCAGGAGTCATCGGGACACAAAGAAGGGGGAGTTGCAGGTGTAGAGAGACCATGAGGTCCCTCTGATATAGGCGGCTGCGGCAAGAAAGTTAAGCAGCACTGACTGCTGTAGGGACTCAATTTACCACCAGGACTGCACCAGAGGGGCAATGGCTATCAAGTGTCATGGGCAAGTAATGCCCATGACACAGCAACCAGCCTCCTCCCTTTCTGCTTCTATCTATCTATCTATCTCATATGTATCTATTTAATATCTATCTCATATATATATATATATATATATATCTCATATCTATCTATCTCTCATATCTATCTATCTATCTATATATCTATCTCATATCTATCTATCTCTCATATCTATCTATCTATATATCTATCTCATATTTATCTATTTTATATCTATCTATCTATCTCATATCTATCACATATATTTCTATCTATCAATCTCATATCTATCTATATATCTATCTATTTATCTCATAACTATCTATCTAAGTCATATCTATATGTCTATCTATCTCATATCGATATATCTATCTCATATCTATCTTTTTATCTAACTATATCATATCTATCTGTCTATCTATCTCATATCTTTATATAATCTGACACAGTCGGGATACGAGTCCCTCTCCTGGGGTAGATGGACTCCCTCTTTGCACACACAGCAGCCATAAAAACAAGATACAAGTCTGGGGTTCTCATACAAACTGGTCAGCGCCAGTCTTTATTGTGCCAAATGAATATAAGCATAAACAAAACATAAACATAAGTCCTAGCCCGGCTGGGCACTAGCTACACAGCAGATTCCCTCTCTATAATAATGGTAGGGCCTATTGCCCTCACCATCAACAAAACACATGCACAGTACTTAAAAGGAAAGTAACCAAGTGTCTCTGAACAGGTTAGTCTGCCTGCTCTCCCAGGTGTGAGCCACTCAGCCACAAACAAACCCAGCTTATATTAGCCATTTCCAGCTGCAAGCCCTAATGAGCCTGTTACCAGGCTGAAAGGCCCAAAACCTGGAATGGCCTGTGGATGGAGCCCTTCCTCTCCTCATATCCACACCCCCAGGACCCAAACTGGCTTTTCTCTAAAGCCGACATTTCTAGTCTGTTTTTCCCAAACAGACTTCCCCTGGGGGTTTCAGAATACATATGACAGGAACCTAGGACATACATAGAAGCCATTCCACACTTCTCCAGTGCTTCTATCACATATCCCCCCCCTTTGTTTTGACCTGTGGGGCGGAACAACTGCAGCCTCCAAACAATGGACACTTGACAAAGCATCTGCATTGGCCAGCTGGCTTCCTGGCCTGTGTTCTACCGTAAATTTAAAGGTTTGTAATGCCAAGAACCATCTCATTATTCTCGTATTACTGTCCTTGTTTTCTAATATCCACTTCAGAGGGGCATGGTCGGTGATCAATCTGAACTTTCTTCCCACCAATTAGTACCTAAGAGTCTATAACGCCCACTTTATGGCCAATGCTTCTTTCTCGACCGTAACATAGTTTCTTTCATGTACATTTAATTTCCGGCTTAAGAAGAAAATCGGGTATTCTTTCCCCTCTTTGCTTTGGGACAGGAATAAAAAAGTATATTGTAGCGCTCAACCTTCTCGTTCCGTCCAATAATATATGAATGGCTAATTATAAAATGAATGACTAATTATCATTAAATTGAAACAAATAGATTCTGATGGTGTAAATTGAGTACCATGTACCAAGTTATAGTCAATGAAAAAGATAAGATAATGATATCTCATTAGTATGAAAATCCCATTAGGTAGGAATGTACAATGTAACAAAATGGTAACCAGTACGCGTATGTATCAAAGTATCACAAAAATATTTATTCACTAAACCAAGGATAGTTAAAACTGGTGCACAAATATAAGATGGTCTCTGTATCTTTCAATCATGTAGGATGAGTGGTAAATCAGAAATCTAATGGTTAAATAGTTCCTGTCCAATGTCACTGCATAATCAAAACAAAACAATCTGCGGCGTCCCGCTAATAAAGAAAAAATGGTGATGGTTGAAGAATTACGGTGCCCGAGATGATGTTCCTGGGGTCAGGGAGTACGGTGTGGCCTTGATGGGGAGAGGCTAGTTCTCTACAGTGCGTGTAGCTACTTGGCATCAATGTTGGAGGGTGCCCGATATGTCACGCCACCTCCGACATACAACGCCACAGCGTGCGCTGAGGTTGGGGGCCGGGACACCACGGTCACACTGCTCGTGAGAGTAATGTGCCGTGTGTCTCCCTTTGCCGACCTGGGACTCACCTCTCTACCCTGAAGGGCACCGCTCCTAGCCCTGCCGGCTCCGGCTTCCACACTTCCACACTTCTGTGGCGCTGTCTTCCTGGGTTGGTCGCGTGACTACGACGGTGTTGTACGTTGATGTCTCTTGGAAACAGTAGCTGTTGAAGAAAGGTTCCGGATCATCTATGAAGTGCACCTTGGTCTTACGTCCTTGGTGTAGGCAAAAAAGCAGATAACTTTGGAATCTTTAGCGTGTAGTCTACTCCAACGCGTTTCAGCCTCTAGGGCCTTTTTCAAGGAGATGCTGTAGTGATAGAGTTCATGACATCTGAATAAGTAGTCTGAGGGCGGTCCAAAAGTGTTCAAAGATAGCTTCATTGATTGGTGGATAGTTCAGTCACTCTGAATAGGTGTTGATTGCTGTCAATCAACCATTCTGGTGTACTGGCATTACATTTATTAGCACAATCCTATAACTTTATCAGTAAGAATAGAATTAAAGTGAATCCAAAACTATGAAAGAACAAACCAATAAGTATTGTCAGTTAAAACCATGACATGTCTAATTCGACTTATTCTGGTATATAAAAAGTAAATCCAAAACTGTGAAAGAACAAACCAATAAGTGTTATCAGTTAAAACCATAACAAGTTTATTTTGACTTATTCTAGTGGCGTTCCTAAACTTCAAAATGTTTGGAACGTACATAATTATGTTTGATGGATATGTCTATAGTGTCTCATGGCAGCTCTCACTTTTGTTGTATATCAATATAAGTTAACCAGTAAGTACCCCCCGGGTTGGTTTTCTCATGTCTTTTTACATATGATAGACATGACCTCATTGTCCTTATTCAAACCCCTAGGTGCAAATGTTTTAAGCTCGTACATCCATCTAAGTTCTTGTTTGTTGATTCTATTTGTAAAATCACCTCCTCTCCAGTTGGGTTTTATTTCTTCTATCCCTATAAATCTCAGTGATTTGTGATCACTGTTGTGGAATTCCTTAAAATGGTTCGACAGATTATGGTCTTCCAGGCCTTTCTTGATGTTTCGTATATGTTCACTGATGTGGATTTTAAGTGGTCTAATAGTGCGGCCTATGTATTGTTTCCCACACCCGCATTCTAATAAATAAATAGTAATAGATCACCAACAAGGCACTGCAAGTATTAATTATCACCTAGAACAGGATCCTAGGCCGCACTATTAGACCACTTAAAATCCACATCAGTGAACATATACGAAACATCAAGAAAGGCCTGGAAGACCATAATCTGTCGAACCATTTTAAGGAATTCCACAACAGTGATCACAAATCACTGAGATTTATAGGGATAGAAGAAATAAAACCCAACTGGAGAGGAGGTGATTTTACAAATAGAATCAACAAACAAGAACTTAGATGGATGTACAAGCTTAAAACATTTGCACCTAGGGGTTTGAATAATGGCAATGAGGTCATGTCTATTATATGTAAAAAGACATGAGAAAACCAACCCGGGGGGTACTTACTGGTTCCCTTATATTGATATACAACAAAAGTGAGAGCTGCCATGAGACACTATAGACATATCCATCAAACATAATTATGTACGTTCCAAACATTTTGATGTTTAGGAACGCCACTAGAATAAGTCAAAATAAACTGGTTATGGTTTTAACTGATAACACTTATTGGTTTGTTCTTTCATAGTTTTGGATTCACTTTAATTCTATACTTACTGATAAAGTTATAGGATTGTGCTAATAAATGTAATGCCAGTACACCAGAATGGTTGACTGACAGCAATCAACACCTATTCAGAGTGACTGAACTATCCACCAATCAATGAAGCTATCTTTGAACACTTTTGGACCGCCCTCAGACTACTTATTCAGATGTCATGAACTCTATCACTACAGCATCTCCTTGAAAAAGGCCCTAGAGGCTGAAACGCGTTGGAGTAGACTACACGCTAAAGATTCCAAAGTTATCTGCTTTTTTGCCTACACCAAGGACGTAAGACCAAGATGCACTTCATAGATGATCCGGAACCTTTCTTCAACAGCTACTGTTTCCAAGAGACATCAACGTACAACACCGTCGTAGTCACGCGACCAACCCAGAAAGACAGCGCCACAGAAGTGTGGAAGCCGGAGCCGGCAGGGCTAGGAGCGGTGCCCTTCAGGGTAGAGAGGTGAGTCCCAGGTCAGCAAAGGGAGACACACGGCACATTACTCTCACGAGCAGTGTGACCGTGGTGTCCCGGCCCCCGACCTCAGCGCATGCTGTGGCGTTGTATGTTGGAGGTGGCGTGACATATCGGGCACCCTCCGACATTGATGCCAAGTAGCTACACGCACTGTAGAGAACTAGCCTCTCCCCATCAAGGCCACACCGTTCTCCCTGACCCCAGGAACATCATCCCGGGCACCGTAATTCTTCAACCATCACCATTTTTTCTTTATTAGCGGGACGCCGCAGATTGTTTTGTTTTGATTATGCAGTGACATTGGACAGGAACTATTTAACCATTAGATTTCTGATTTACCACTCATCCTACATGATTGAAAGATACAGAGACCATCTTATATTTGTGCACCAGTTTTAACTATCCTTGGTTTAGTGAATAAATATTTTTGTGATACTTTGATACATACGCGTACTGGTTACCATTTTGTTACATTGTACATTCCTACCTAATGGGATTTTCATACTAATGAGATATCATTATCTTATCTTTTTCATTGACTATAACTTGGTACATGGTACTCAATTTACACCATCAGAATCTATTTGTTTCCATTTAATGATAATTAGTCATTCATTTGACAATTAGCCATTCATATATTATTGGACGGAATGAGAAGGTTGAGCGCTACAACATACTTTTTTATTCATGTTTAATATATATAGGTGGGGATACCTATAAGTTGTCAGCAGCTTACCTCTTTTAAAGAGCTCAGTGCGCAGGATCATTTTGCTTTGGGACAGGACCGCTCCAATGCCTACATCTGACACATTGGTTTGTACAACAAACTCTGTCAAAATCAGGGGTCATCAGAACTGGTTGGGTATATAATGCTATTTTTAACTCCTGGAAAGCCTTCTCTGCTTCAGGACCCCATTCCACCTTGACTTTCTGTTTGCCTTTGGTAAGGTCAGTCAGTGGGACTGCAATGCTGGCAAAACTGGGTATAAACCTCCTATAATACCCAGTGATCCCTAAGAAGGCTCCCATCTGCTTTTTATTCAGGGGTCGTGGCCAGTTTTGGATTGCCTCAATCTTATTGATCTGTGGCTTTATCAAACCTCTGCCAATGGTGTATCCAAGATATTTTACTTCTTCCATCCCCAGACAACATTTTTTGGGGTTGGCTGTCAAACCTGCCTTATAGATGGAGTCCAGCACTGCTTGTACTCTGGGCAAGTGAGACTACCAACCAGGACTATGAATGACCACATCATCCAGATAAGCAGCAGCATACTGTCTATGGGGCCTTAGAATCCTGTCCATCATTCTTTGAAAGGTAGCAGGTGCCCCATGTAGCCCAAAGGGCAACATTTTGTATTGAAACAACCCCTCTGGTGCAGAAAAAGCGGTCCTTTCTTTGGCGTTCTTAGTTAACGGCACCTGCCAATACCCTTTGGTTAAGTCAAGAGTAGTTAAATATCTGGCTGTCCCCAGCCTTTCAAATAGTTCGGCCACCCTAGGCATAGTGTAGGCATCGAACTTTTACACACTGTTCAATTTCTGGAAGTCATTGCAGAATCGCATACTCCCGTCGGGTTTTGGAATGAGCACAATGGGACTTGACCACTCACTACGCGATTCTTCAATTACACCCAACTCTACATTTTTTTAAATTTCCTTTGACACTGATTCTCTTTGGGCTTCTGGTAACCTATAGGGTTTTACCTTAACCTTAAGCCCTGGGTCAGAGCTTATGTCATGTTTGACGACCATGGTTTTCCATGGTAGGTCAGAAATCAGCACCCTATTTCTGATCAGAAATTCCTTAACTTCCTGCTGTTGACTAGCTGACAGGGTTTTTGCCACTGTCACTTCGTGTACCATGGGCCCAGGGTTTACTGGAGGGCTCGGACATCTGACAGTGCTGCTCTATCCTTCCAGGGTTTTATAAGATTTACATGGTATATCTGTTCTGGCTTTCTTTTCCCCGGCTGGCAAACTTTTTAATTGACCTGCCCCACTTTTTCTAAGATTTCAAAGGGTCCTTGCCATTTAGCCAAAAGTTTACTTTCTACTGTGGGAACCAACACCAACACTCTGTCCCCAGGAGCAAAGTTGCGTAAGCAAGCATTGCGGTTGTATACCCTCTGCTGTGCCTGCTGGGCCTGTTCCAAGTGCTCTCTTATTATCGGTACCAGAGCAGCAATTCTTTCATGCATTTGAGAACATGCTCAATAACTGTTTTATACGGACTGGACTGCCCCTCCCATGTCTCTTTGGCGATGTCATGTAACCCCCTTGGATGTCTCCCGTACAACAAATCAAAAGGGGAAAACCCTGTGGAGGATTGGGGAACCTCTCTTATGGTCAACAGCAAGTAAGGTAACAAGTAATCCCAATCTCTACCATCTTTGTCCACTACTTTCCTTAGCATGTGTTTTAAAGTTTTATTAAACCTCTCCACTAGCCCATCGGTCTGGGGATGGTACACAGAGGGTCTTAATTGGTCAATTTTAAACACACGGCATAACTCCTTCATGATTTTTGACATAAATGGGGTACCTTGGTCAGCCAGGATCTCCTTAGGTATTCCCAACCTGCTAAAGACATGGACTAATTCTCTAGCAGTGGTCTTGGTTGACGTCTTGCATAATGGTGTTGCTTCCGGGTACCTGGTAGTGTAATCCATCATCACCAGAATATATTGATGGTCCCGGGCAGATTTCATTAATGGCCCAACCAAATCCATAGCTATTCTTTGAAACAGAACCTCAATAATGGGTAACGGAACCAGGGGACTTTTGAAATGTGGCCTTGGAGCATGATACTGACATTCAGGGCAGGACGCACAATAGTCAGATACCTCTTTATGGACCCCGGGCCAAAAAAACCTCTGCACAATTTGCTCAGTAGTTTTCTGTACCCCTAGGTGGCCTGCTGTTATATGACCATGAGCCAGATCTAATACTGTTCTTCTGTATGCTTTGGGAACTATTAATTGTTCCACAATATCTTCCCCCTTCTTAGTCACCTGATACAACAAATCCTGACATACTGCCATGTGAGGATATGACAAAGGACTATCAGGGTCTATGGGTTTACCATTTATCACCTTGACATTCTCCCTGGCTTTTACCAGAGTAGGGTCATTCAACTGCTCCACGGCAAAGACCTCTCTCCTGACCTCAAGATCAGGCAGGCAGTCCACAGGCTCAATAACACTCCCCACCTCAGTGGGAGGCACACCACTTGGCGAGCCACTATCACGCTCCGCATTCTCTAGTTTGCCAATCATACTAGAAAAAGGGAACATCTTTGACTCTGCTACTACATCAGTAACCCTCTCAAATGAGTCAGGGTGATTTATCTCCATGCAAAATCGGCTTTCCCACAACTTCCAGAAGTAAGCGAAGTCTCTCCCCAATATTGCATCATCCATTAAGCCCTGTACCAAACCCACAGAGACTATCGTGGAACCACATGGTGTTTCTTTGTTCACTTATGCAGTAACATAATACTGGGTATCCCCATGTATGCAGGTCACACCAACAGTTTTCCCCGTACACTTCAAGGGGTTCACCAGTTCAGCTTTCATAAGAGTAACCAGGCTACCAGAATCTAACAGAACCT
This sequence comes from Taudactylus pleione, assembly GCA_031769625.1. Classification (NCBI taxonomy): domain Eukaryota; kingdom Metazoa; phylum Chordata; class Amphibia; order Anura; family Myobatrachidae; genus Taudactylus; species Taudactylus pleione. The sequence continues at coordinate 1,217,726 of JAUIMM010001530.1, read as the reverse complement.
CTACTCGGTTGCCTTCTACAGTGAGTATACACATGTGCTTATCTGTCTCAACCTGCCGGTCAGCAGTACAGGCTGGTTGTGCAAAGAAAGACATCCTGCGGTTGACATGAGCAGTATCATATTGCATAGGTTCAGAGGTAAGTGAACAATTAGCCGCAATATGGCCAAAACCACCACATCGAAAACACTGAATCACACTATTATCTCGTCTTTTATGGGGTAGGAACCTTCCTGGCCTGGCTGGCCCATCTCCAGGTTCCACAACCCCACTCTTGAGTAAACTCCACCACCCAGCACCCTTCTCCCCTGGAACAGTCTTACCAGTGTCAATGGGAGTTCGCCGATGCACCATCGGGGCTCAGTGGGACACACTCATCAGCTCCTCAGCTGCCACATACCTCTTCACCAGCTCGACTAGCTGGTCTGCGGACTTAGGGTCTGCATGGCTCACCCACTTGTGCAGAGACGCAGGTAGGTATCGCAGATACCGGTCCATCAAGACTCTTTCCACAATCTGTGGTCCTGTCAGCGTCTCGGGCTGCAGCCATTTTGTGGTTAGATGGACGAGGTCATGCATCTGTGAGCGTGGAGGTTTTTCCATTTGGAACTCCCAGCGGTGGACTTGTTGGGCCAGAACAAATGAGATGACTCCCAAGCAGGTTAGGATCTCTCATTTTAACCTTGGCATTATCCAGGCATAAATCATAGTAGGCCTTTTGTGGTTCTCCAGACAGGAAGGGTGCCACAAGACTTGCCCACTGCTCTTTAGGCCACTTCTTTCTTTCAGCAGTTCTTTCAAAAGCTGTAAGGTACACCTCCACATCATCACTCTGGGTCATCTTTTGCAGAAAGTGACTGGCCCGTATGGTGTGAGTGTTAGTTAGAAGAGCAGGGGAAGCATCTCCAGTCCGGACTACAAGCTGTTATACCACCTCTTTTATGGCATGGCTGTTTTCCGCTATGGCTTGGCGGGTTTCCACAATGGTGACTTGTTGTTGCCTCTGGGTTGCCTCCAAGGCCAATAGTTTCACCTGGGTGGATTCCTGCTGAGCTCTGGTAGCTTCCTGCTGAGCCTTGGTAGCTTCTTGCTGAATTTTGTTCATTTCCTGCTGAGCCCTGGTAGCTTCTTGCTGAGCTGCCATAGCTTGGAACAAGGGTTTAACAATGTCCTCCATTTTGTCCTGGGGTGTAGGTTTGAAGCAGAATCTGGCTTTCCTAAGCGTCTGCGGATGCCACCTCTATGGACTTCAAAGCACACAACTTTATATCCACACTGACGAACTGGTGTCTGTCCCTTTAAATTTTAAACGAAAATTTTTCCTTGCTGCAATTTCAGTGTGTGATTGCCTGCATTCTCCACCAAAATGTGACACAGTCGGGATAGGGGTCCCTCTTCTGGGATAGATGGACTCCCTCTTTACACACACAGCAGCCGTAGAAACAGGATACAAGTCTGGGGTTCTCGTGCAAACTGGTCGGCGCCAGTCTTTATTGTGCCAAATGAATATAAACATAAACAAAACATAAACATAAGTCCTAGCCCAGCTGGGCACTAGCTACACAGCAGATTCCCTCTCTATAATAATGGTAGGGCCTATTGCCCTCACCATCAACACTACACATGCACAGTACTTACAAGGAAAGTAACCAAGTGTCTCTGAACAGGTTAGTCTGCCTGCTCTCCCAGGTGTGAGCCACTCAGCCACAAACAAACCCAGCTTATATTAGCCATTTCCAGCTGCAAGCCCTAATGAGCCTGTTACTAGGCTGAAAGGCCCAAAACCTGGAATGGCCTGTGGATGGAGCCCTCCCTATCCTCACATCCACACCCCCAGGACTCAAACTGGCTTTTCTGTAAAGCCAACATTTCTATTCTGTTTTTCCCAAACAGACTTCTCCTGGGGGTTTCAGAACACATATGACAGGAACATAGGACATACATAGAAGCCATTTCACACTTCGCCAGTGCTTTTATCACAATATATATATAATATATATATATATATATATATATATATATTTTATTTATTTATTTTTAATCTATCTTTCTCATATCTATATATCCATTTCTTATCTATCTCATATGTATCTATTTAATATCTATCTATCTCACATCTATATATTTAATATCTATCTATCTCATATCTATCTATCTCATATCTATGTATTTAATATCTATCTATCTATCTCATATCTATACATCTAATATCTATTTATCTATCTCATATCTATCAATCTTTATTCTATCTATCTCGTATCCATCTATCTCATATCTATGAAATATAGATCTATCTTATATCTAGCTATCTATATATCTATCTATTTATCTCATATCTATCTATCTATCTATCTATCTATCTATCTATCTATCTATCTATATATCTATCTATTTATCTCATCTTTATATATGTCTATCTATCTCATATCGATATATCTATCTCATATCTATCTATTTACCTCATATCTACCTATCTATGTCATATAAAGCTGTCTATCTCATATCTATCTTTTTATCTATCTATCTCATGTCTCTTTATCTCATATCTATCTATATATATATATATATATATATCATGTCTATCTCCATCTCTCTATCTCATATCTATCTATACATCTCATTTCTATCTTTCTACTTATCTCTTATCTATCTATATATCTATATATCTCATATCTTTCTATCTATCTATCTCATATCTATCTGATATCTTTCTATCTATCTATCTATCTATTTATCTATCTATCTCTCTATCTCATGCAGTGGTGTAACTTCATCCCAGGTGCCCGGAGGAAAGATAAATGTTGGTGCCCCCCCAAAAAAAATTTAAATGTACCACCCCCCCAGCACCTAAGCCAGCCCCAGCTGCCGCCCCCCCATGCAGTTCCTTTTACACTATGCCCCCAGTAGTGGTCCCCCTATGCAGTACCTCCAGTAGTGAGCCCCCGGTAGTTGCCCCCCGGTAGTTGCCCCCAGTAGTGAGCCCCCTGTAGTTGCCCCCAGTAGTGAGCCCCCTGTAGTTGCCCCCAGTAGTGAGCCCCCTGTAGTTGCCCCCAGTAGTGAGCCCCCTGTAGTGAGCCCCCTGTAGTTGCCCCCTGTAGTGAGCCCCCAGTAGTGAGTTCACAGTAGTGATCCCCCTGTAGTGATCCCCCTGTGGTTGCCCCCAGTAGTTGCACCCAGTAGTGAGCCCCCAGTAGTGAGCCCCCTGTAGTTGCACCCAGTAGTGAGCCCCCTGTAGTTGCCCCCTGTAGTTGCCCCCTGTAGTGAGCCCCCTGTAGTGAGCCCCCTGTAGTGAGCCCCCTGTAGTTGCCCCCAGTAGTGAGCCCCCTGTAGTTGCCCCCAGTAGTGAGCCCCCAGTAGTGAGCCCCCAGTAGTGAGCCCCCTGTCGTGAGCCCCCTGTAGTTAACTCCAGTAGTGAGCCCCCTGTAGTTGCCCCGAGTAGTGAGCCCCCTGTAGTTGCACCCAGTAGTGAGCCCCCCCCCATTGTGCGCACACACAAAAAAAACAACAAACACTTACCTTTATCCCCGCTCATGACATCACTCCCATAATGCACTGTGGGACCCGGAAGACGGAGTGAGCTCCGTCCTCCGGTTGCTGCCGGGGGTTTGAATAGGAGCCGGGCTCCCGCCGGTAACACACTCAGCGGGTGCCTGGCAAATGGAGGGTGCAGGTGGTGCGACCGCACCCCCTGTTCCCTCCGTAGTTACGCCAATGCAGCTCCCGGGGACAATAGAGCCAGGTGCCCCCTTCAGGGCTTGCGCCCGGCAGCAAATGACTCCATTGTCTCCGGGAGTTCCGCCACTGATCTCATGTCTATCTTTCTATCTCATATCTATCTATCTATCTATCTATCTATCTCATAGCTATCTATCTATCTATCTATCTATCTATCTGTCTATCTCATATCAATCTATCTATCTCATATCTATCTATCTATCTATCTCATATCTATATATCTCATATCTATCTATCTCATATCTATCACATATCTATCTTTCTCATACATATCGATCTACAGTATATATTTATCTATCTCATACCTGTATATCTACCTATCTATCTCATATATAGATATCTATCTATATCATATCTATCAATCTATCTATCTATCTATCTCATATCTATCAATATATCTATCTCATATAGGACCTCATTCATAGGTGATCGTTAGATGCAAGCAGTCGCTCTGAATGAGGGCGGCCGCTTGCATCTTGTAGTGCCACCTCTTGGTCGATCGCTAAGCTGTGGGTTACCACCCACAGCTCTAGTGACCGACCAGGGTGATGGTCGCAATGGTCAAGACCATCGCGACCATCGGGGCTTGAGACGAAACCCTAAGGTTGGGTCTTGGCACTCGCAAGCCCCAGGGAGCTTCCTGCTCTGATCGAGCAGGAAGCTCCCCACTGACATCACTGCTGATGTCAGAGGAGCTGCCCCCAAATGGCAGGCATTCGTTTGGATGGCCACGCCCCCTGCCCACCTCCCTCCCATCGACAGTTCGCCCCCTTTGGTGCGAGAACCCTAGCGATGGAGCGCCCGTCGCTAGCTGGGTCTCACGCATGCGCACATCGGAGCTGGCTCCGACGCGCACATGCCCAGTGGGGGAACATCGACCCGGTTGCAAGCTATCAATGTTTGCGACCGGGTCTGAATGACCCCCATAGTATCTATATGTCTATCTACTGTATCTATCTCATATCAATCTATCAATCTAATATCTATCTAACTATCTATCTCATATCTTTATATCTACCTATGTATCTCATATCTATATATCTATATATATCATGTCTATCAATCTATCTATCTCATAATTATCAATATATTTATCTCATACAGTATATGAGATAAATATCTGTCTATCTGTATATCTATCTATCACATATCTATCTCATATCTATATATCTATTTCTTATCTATCTATCTCATATCTACCTAGCTATCTATCTATATTATATTTATCAACCTATGTCAAATCTATCTATCTCATATCTTTCTATCTATCTACATTGTAATTTTGTCCTCATTCATTTTGTATTGCCTTTTCCAATTGTGTCCCATCTGTCCACTTTAATCATTTGTTTATAAACTAATTCCTGCACCCACTACTCACATACTGTACCTCTCCTTTATATATCACTTTTGGAGCTGTGCTCATACATTAGCAGCACTGTTCTTTACATGTATTTTTGAACATTTAACAACTTTAATCCACACTGACTCTATATCGCACAGCCTCCACATCGCACAGCCTCCACATCGCACAGCCTCCACATCGCACAGCCTCCACATCACACAGCCTCCACATCACACTGCCTCCACATCACACTGCCTCCACATCACACTGTCTCTACATCACACTGTCTCTACATCACACAGCCTCCACATCACACTGACTCTATATCTCACAGCCTCCACTCCAGTTTACATCTCACTTATTACCTTGTCCACAGCATGAACACACTTACTTCACACAACCCCCATATTCTATGTCCACATAATCCTCTACCTTATCCGTCCCTCTCTTCCCCCTCCTGTTTCCTCCACTTGCTGTTCTTCCTTTTTTTCTCTCATCAGTCTGCTTCCAACCCTCTGCTTCTTTCCCCCACCTCTCCTATACCTCCACTCTCAACCACCTCCCTCCATGGTCTTGTTACCCCACTACTAAGCCCCATTCCCTCCTCGTTCTGTCTGTCACCTCCAGGGCTGCCAAGAGAAATTCTGGGCCCGGGTACTGCAACATCCTGTGGGACCACATCATGTATGGCTGCACCCATTTGTGAGTGGGTCTAGCATGTGAGATGCACCCACTCACAGGAGCATGGCATAGCACCCAGCAGCTGGGACTAAAGTAGTCACTACTGTATTAGGATGGCAGGACAGTCCCATAATAGCTGCATTTCTTGTCAGGCTGTATATAGATGCTAAAATGTAACACACAAATTAAAGTGCTTCTACTTTACTTTGTACATCTCTCATGTAAATAACACAAACAATCTATTTTCTATCATAGAGATAGATGTATGAAGGACTTAATTTTTACATAACATCAGGTCGTCTTATACACACACATTCTGCAGCACATATCCTAACCCACTGCTCCATGCTCCTTCTTCACTATCTACCCCTCTGTGTCGCCCCTGTCTGTCTGCCCTTCCCCTTTAGAATGTAAGCTCTCACGAGCAGGGCCCTCATCCTCACGTGCTTCTCCTCCCCCTACTTATAGTATAATTTACTCCTAACTCCCTACAATGGCACCTACCACCTGGTTGCTCATGTCCTGCTGCTTGTGTTTTGCAGCTGAGTTTATAACCTTGTCCTTGTCCTGCATTGTTTTGTATTACTATTAACTGTTTTTCTTGTGTGCTCATTTATGTACTGTGTAAGGCGCTGCGGAACCTTTGTGGCGCCATATAAATAAAGGATAATAATAATAATAATAATAATAATAATAATAATAATAATAATAATCTATATCATATCTATCTATCTCATATCTGTCTCTATCTATCTATCTGTCTATCTATCTATCTATCTATCTATCTATCTATCTATCTGTCTCTGTCTGTCTGTCTTATCTATCTATCAACTCATCTATCTATCTATCTATCTCATATCTATCTATCTATCTATCTATCTATCTATCTATCTATCTATCTATCTATCTATCTAATCTATCTATCTCATATCTACCTATCTATCTGTCATGTCTATCTATCTATCTATCTATCTATCTATCTATCTAATCTATCTATCTACCTGTCTCATATCTATCTATCATCTCATATCTATCTATCTATCTATCTATCTATCTATCTATCTATCTATCTATCTATCTATCTATCTATCTATCTATCTATCTGTCATGTCTATCTGTCTGTCATGTCTATCTATCTGTCTCTGTCTGTCATATCTATCTATCAACTCATCTATCAATCTATCTATATGTCATGTCTATCTATCTATCTATCTATCTATCTATCTGTCTGTCTATTGGTCTCTGGGCCTGATTCAGACCCGCTCGCGAGCGCTGAGCGCTCGCAAGTGGGTCGATGTTAGCCCAGTGCTAATGCGCACGACGGAGGGAGCTCCGTCGTGCGCATGCGCGAGACCCGAATAGCGACGACCAAGCCGTCGCTATGGGTCTCGCACCAAAGAGGGCATGCTGTCGATGGTGAGTGACAGCACGCCCCCTTTGGTGGGCGTGCCGGGGGAGTGGCTGCCCAGATGGAGGCGTTCCCATGGGAACGCCTACCATCTGGGGCCGACCCCACTGACATCACTAGTGATGTCAGTGGGAGTGTTTTCGGCTCTGATAGAGCTCCAGGGCTTGCGGCAACGAGACCCTACCACAAGGGTCTCGTCACAAGCCTGATGGTCGCGATGGTCTTGACCATCGCGACCATCATCATGGACACTCGCATAAGCTGTGGGTGGTAACCCACAGCTATGCGAGCGTCCAGGAGGACGCGCAAAAAAAAACAAAAAACGCCCTGATTCAGAGCGTCCAGCTCTGAATCAGGCCCTCTGTCTGTCATATCTATCTATCAACTCATCTATCATCTATCTCATATATGTATTGTATATCTATCTAATCTGGACTGATATATATATATAAGATTCATAAGGTTGGCACTCCCTCTAATGCACAACTTGACTGAGGTGCCAGCAATAAAGTTCAACAATAACACACATCCATTAGCAGCGGCACTCATGGGATTTCCAGGTAGAAATAAAGGCACACATGGTGAATTACACTATGTGTGCCTTTATTTATACCTGGAAATCCGATGAGTGCCGCTGCTAATGGATGTGTATATATATGTAACACCTCTGAATGGCACTAGATATACCCATAGGTGGATTTAGACATGCCCTTTGGGTGGATCATAATCCCACTGAAACTACTTGTCAAAAGTAGGTGAATGTGGTTACATGGTTTATCACTGAGTCACCAGGACAGGGGTTATCTGAGCTGGCGTTAGCTGCCAGGGGCCAACTTAGTAAATCTGGCAGCCTAGCAGCCCCTATATAAAGCTGTGGCAGCTTATTCTGTGGTGGTAATATGTGCCACAATCCCTCCATGGTATATCCAGGGGATCCTTAATTATTGCAGGTAACCCTCAAATAACACATTTTTTCTGGGTATATCTCGCACATATTTTTTGATAAATAGGCCTCACAGGGATGTCAGTGGCAAACGCAGGATTTCTAGAGGGGATTTCCAAATGCTTGATTTTAGAGCAAGTGTAGCCAGTCCATGAAGAGGCCTAAATTAGTCCTTATCCAGTTTTAATATGTGTTATACAATGTGTATTGTGTGTCATAATTTCAGCATATACAGGATCACAGTAATACCTCTTTTCCACCAAAAACCCAGGTCCGACCCGGGTTTTTGGACATGGTTCCAACCCTGGTCAGACCCAGGTCAGACCCATTTACACTGCACCTTTGATCTGGGTTAATCCCAGGTCAGCCCTGTTCACACTGAACTCAGGTCTGCCCTGCTAAACCTGTGAGGTCATAAAAAGTGGGAGGTGAATGCCCCACAACCACCAATCAGCTCATTTTAGGCATGACCCAGGTCAGATAACCCGGGTTGAACCGTTTACATTGCACCATTACCCAGGTCCATCCTGGGTCCAACCCTGGTAGCTACCTGGGTTGGATTGCTGGGTCACTTGACCCAGGTTATTTTTCAGGGACCCTTTTACCTGAGCTGCGACCCGGGTAGACCCAGCAAAAACCCAGGTTTTTGCTCTGGTGTAAAAGGGGTATAAGTAATTGTATGCGGCAGTAGGGCCATCCTGTCTGAGCTGAGTGTTTTTATTTTAGATGTGGGCACCATTCCAGAGCATGGGGGCAAGTCTGGGAGTTGGGAGGAGCGTCAGAAGAACCAAGCACTGCCCTGGACATATATGTACATATTGGGCTCTATAGCAGTGCATCCCTAACAGTGCATGTTTTCCAGATCTCCTAGTTGGTGCACAGGTTATTTATTACAAGCTGATACATGTTAAAAGATCCACAGGTGGGGCTAATTATTTCATTTGTGATACTGAGAAGAACATGCAGCACTAGTAACATTCTATTATATTACTATTTCTACTGTGGTCATGGTATGTGCTGGGGAGGGGGGTTTCCAGGCATAGTGAAACCCCCCTGCTTTTGCCTATGGATGTAAATGTCTCCAGGAAATGCTCCTGTTCTTTATTTTACATTTTGTACCTGTTTCTGACTTTAAATTAGACTAAGAGCCTGATTCACTACCGATCGCAACTGCAATTGCAATAGAGGTTACGCACACAGGGCCTGATTCTGGCCTGCTCGCGAGCGCTGAGCACTCACAAGCGGGTCAATGGTGCACAAGTGCGCATGCGCACGACGGAGGGAGCTCCATCGTGCGCATGCGCGAGACCCAGCGAGCGACGGGGAATCCGTTGTTCGGGGTCTCGCACCAAAGGGGGCGTGCTGTTGATGGTGAGAGATAGCACTCCCCCTTTGGTGGGCGTGCTGGTGGCGTGGCTGCCAGACGGAGGCGTTCCCATGGGAACGCCTGCCGTCTGGGTCCGGCCCCACTGACATCACTAGTGATGTCAGTGGGAGTGATTTTGTCTCTGATAGAGCCAAAATCACTCCTGGGCTTGCGGCAGCGAGACCCTACCGCAGGGTCTCGTCGCAAGCCCGATGGTCGCGATAGTCTTGACCATCGCGACCATCTTTTTGGCCGCTCGCATATGCTGTGGGTGGTCACCCACAGCTATGCGAGCGGCCAGGAGGCTGCTCCATTTTCAGGTAGGAGGGCCCTGATTCAGAGCGAGCACTCTGGACAGAGCGTCCGGCTCTGAATCAGGCCCACAGTTCAACTGCGATAGTATACTAATCCATTGCGGTCGCTATGCTGCCACAGCACACCATAAGGATGCCCCTTTACCTTACACACATCCGTAATGTTTAGAATGACTTCAAAACCATCGGTACCATCGCAGCCTCACACACACTTGTACAAGCTCTGACCTTACTCAGAAATTTCTAACCTCATTGCACGCTATGTGTATGTTTACGCACACCCCTGCAATGGCGTTAAAACGCACTGGTATGCCTGCGTTTTGCCGACCACCCCCCTGTCACCGCCCACAAATGGTACTTCCTGTCAGTCACTCTGCGCTGGGTCTGCATGGTCACTGTCATTGCAGTCGCGATCACAGTGGCTGGTTCACGCACTGCGATGTATACACATGCCAGTACGCAACAATCGGCCGATATATGCGTGCATATTAGCAAATGCGATCCTTCCTGAATCGGGCGCACAGTCTCACAATTTTATTTAAACTATCAGCAATTTTTCCACCCTCTAAGTCACTATTAAACCACCCCTGTCTTCACCAAAACGTGTCACTCTGCTCCCTTCTCAGCGAATAGAGAGGCTGTATTGGTCAGCGCAGACAGCGGCGGTCTCTGATGAGTGCGGGCATCGGGGCGCTATGAAATGAATGACCTGCAGCTGCTTCGCTTCTGATCAGGATAAAGTGCTACAAAGATCGCTGAACACGCTGTGAGGTCACTGACATGTTTATACACTGTATACAGTAAGTTGGGTGATAAAACACATCCCAGAGATCGTGTATGTACTGTGGGCCTGAGTCAGCAAGGATCGCTATTGCGATCACAGCTCCGTAATTGCACGCAGGTCTGCTGCAAAATATGCTAATGATTGCAATCGCAATGCCATCGCACTGCCAACATAGAGACGCCCACTGCCTCCCACTACCGATATCTCACATCCATAATACATCGCAATCCTTCACAAACATCGGAAACATCGAGTACCATGGGTCCCTCACGCAGAATTACAGCAGCCCTGACCTTACTCAGGAATCACTAACCTCGTTGCATGTGGTGACAGCTCACGCTACGTATGCCATCGCAGTGGCTATTTTATGCACGCCCCTGTAACAGCATTCAAGCACACTGTCACGCCTGCGTTTCGCCTACCACCCCCAATCACCACCCAAACGCTCACTTCCTGTCAATCACTCTGTGATGGGTTAGCATAGTCTCTGCGATCGCATCACAATCACAGTGGAGCCTTCGCGCACGTGCATTGAGATGCATGCGCAGTATGCAACAATCGCCCATCTACGTACGTAATCGCAATAGCGATCCTTGCTGAATCAGGTCCTGTGAATGTACTGTATATACACTTTGTATACATACATGTAGTTAGATGAGACATGGACACTCATTCACACGTGTAGCGCAGGACCACCCATGCAGTAATGCAGCCCTAGTACATGTGTGTACTGAATATCTTTGGAATATCTGGGCAGCTTGAGGTAGAGATATGGACATTATAAGCTCAGGTGATACAACCTCAGATATATAACTGTAACTCATCTCTAATCTACAGGATACAACATGTCTGATTACAACATCCGGCTGTACAAGGACTCCGACTATGAGACGGTGAGGGACTTGTTTGCCCAGGGCACCCTAGAACACACTCAAGTAGCCTTCGAGCATGCCCTCTCCCTGCCACGTATTTGGTCACTGCTATTAGTTGCCTTCTTCTTTCCCCTTCTCACCATTGGGTCCATCGCTTTCTCCTTTGTACTTGTGTTCTCAGCCTTTCTCATCCTCTGGTTGGGCACAAGAAACCTCTACGATTCCTATGTCAGACATGCTCTTACCAATGACATGTTGGATATCCAGAAGTTCTACCTGCAGAGAGATGGCTACTGCTTCTGGGTGGCCGAGTCAGCCGGAGAAGTAGTAGGAATGGTGGTGGCTATGCCGTCATCACACCCTGGGGGAGACAACCATACTGAACTAAGGAGGATGTCAGTGGCCAAAAGTCACAGAGGCAGAGGAATCGCCAAAGCCCTCTGCAGGACAGTCATTGACTTTGCCCGTGATCGCGGTTGCAGTGCGGTAATCTTAGAGACAACATTGGGTCACCGGGCTGCTCATGGATTGTACAGGAGTATGGGCTTCAAGTGGCAACATTCACATTGTCCGAAACACCATTTGGCGAAAGTTGTAGATTTTAAGTTCCTTTTCTATAAGTACAACATTCCAATACTGAGAGAATAATGCCCTAATGAGAATCTATGGCCCCATCCGTGAGCTGTCTTCTGTACAGTCAAAGGGTCAATCTATGGGACTCGTTCAGAGTTGCAGGCAAATTGTTCGCCATTGCTCTCACACTGCGTACACAATGCTAAATGCAAATATTTGCCCACATGCAAAGTTACACGCATCCATCCATTAGCTTCCATCATCATCATGGCCATTCAGCCGCATGTAGTGAGGTAACTGGGACACTAATGACTCGGAATTGTCCCTAGATGAGTAACTTCGGCCATGTAGCACACACAGGGGGTCATTCAGACCCGGTCGTTAGTGCCGATGCGCTCTGACCGGGTCGATGGCCCTCCACAGAGCATGCGCCATCGTGCGCATGCGTGAGACCTGCTACGACCGACAGCGCCGGTCGTAGCGGGTCTCGATCCAAAGGGGGCGAGCTGTCGATGTTGATTGACAGCTCGCCCCGTTTGGAAGGCGGGCCGGGGGGGTGGCAGCCCAAACGGAGGCATTCCAATGGGAACGCCTACCATTTGGGGGAGAGCCAGAAGCTCTCCGGGGCTTACGACAAGGGAGACCCTACCCTCTGACCATCGCGACCATCACCCTAGCGGTCGTTAGAGCTGTGGGTGTTAACCCACAGCCTAACGACCGCAACAGAGGCGGGCGGTCAGGATGCAAGTGGCTGCCCAGTTTCTGAGCGACCGCTTGCATCCTCCGTCCGCCTCTGAATGAGGTCCTCAGTGCTAAAAACAGCATGGTCTGCCCAAAAGCCGGACTTACATGGAACTCAGTAACTACATATTTACGCTAGGGGCAGGGAGGTAGGCGTTTCCCTAATCACCTCTAAGAGCAGCTGTGAATGGGTATCCTGCCCAATAATAAAAAAAGAGTAATAGTTTAAACAGCGCTATAGTGGTAAATCATTTCACAAAACCATTACAGTAAAATCTTTATTTATTAAAAATGCATATAGCAAAGACAATTTTGTCAATTTACACAACCATCAGAAAAATGTTTGACATCCTTAAAAAAAACATAATGATTAAATACTTAATAGCAGCTTATTAATGTAACATACTCATAACCACAATATTAGATAACCCCCTATAATAGATATCAATGGTGTAGATATCGAGGATACTGTTCTATTCCGTAGTGATTCCTATTTAAATATATAAAAAATTGTGTATACAAAAAAGAAAAATTCAAATCAATTAGTATAATTAGAACCAATCACAGGAAGAGTCAATTGGGTTTTATTGTAGTCACTCACAACTGGTATCCGAGCACTGTGATGTATCGTAGGGTCCAACGGAGCTGGTTTACGTCCTGCCAAACAGAGCTCCGGTGTGGTATCACCCCCTTGCCTCTCACGTGCTGGAGCCCGATTAAGCGGGGTTGTAGAAACACTTGGTAATATTGCTACATAATAACTGACATCCTCCCGGCCAGTAAAGCGCTGGTTCAATTCTAACAGTGGTTTCTTGGAAAGAAAAGTATCAGCAAATGTATTTAATCTGTGACAGTTTATCCTTCGTGGCAGAGTCAGTTAGATTACAGATGTCCCGAGCCGGTCTCCCGATGTGTTTCTTCGGGCATAACCAAATTTTTTCAAAGGAAATAGGTGCATGCTGGGTATCAGTTAAACTATATTTATTTACATTATGCTCCTTCAGTGGATTTATTAATTAACACCTGCATGGGTTAATTGATTCTCAGCAATCACTTTGCACAGATCTGTTTAGAAGTGTTGCCCAGTAATCTCATCATATAAATGCTTGCTGTACATGCTTATATAAGAATAAAAAACACATAATATATATAAAAAAAAATATACATAGAATAAAGTGAGATAGAGATGCAAGGAGAATTTATCTCATATTGGGGGAGATAAAAACTATTTGCAGTCAAAGCTGCAAATACCCCGGCGCTCAATACAAAAATTGTTTGGTTATAATCAGTGCCAGCTGCAAGTAATACAGGTTTGGTCAAAAACCTAGAGACAGAAGTCTCCACAAAAACAGAAGAAAGTGTAAAATTGTTTTACTGCACTATGCACTGTTGGATTTACAAATTTAGAAAACTCTATATAAGGTTTGCTGTCTGTTTAATTAAACAGGAGGCTTGAATAAAATAAAATAAATCTGATACTTTAATACAATGGTCCACAGATAGACACTGATAATCAAATGTACATATATAAAATCAAACAAGATGAATCAATCATATAATAGCAAGGATCAAATGCCTCTCTAGCTTAGGTGCATTGCTAAGAGAGTGTAACTGTATCACTGAGATTCTACAGCATAACGTTCTAATGTTCAGCTCCTACACCAATGGCTACAAATGTAGCAATTAGTTTCCAATGGTGAGGCAGCTCACTTGCACTGCTTAGATTGCAATCACTACTGGCGTCCCAGTGTGAAATGCAGTCACGCTGGAGGATAGACGGGTAAGTAATAACAGTTGGAGCATCTCACCCCTGGAAATCCGTGATCACAATAGTGTCCGTCCCAGCTCAGCCCTTCTGGACGTTGTAATTCCGCGGCTGGATGAAGCCGGGCGCCGTACAGCCAGGGACAGATGCTGCTAATAGAGTGATGGCTGTGTGTCAGCTGGCGGTGAGCCCGGCCGGAGACAGATGCTGCTGGTGGAGCGGTAGCTGTGTGTCAGCTGGCGGTATGCTCAAAACCTCCAAATAAGCGTGCGGCAAGTATTGATATGCTGTGGAAAAATCTCAGGTGCCTGGGTGATGACGTCAACGCGTTTCGTCCCGTGGAAACCGGGACTTTCTCAAGACTGTGTGCCCTATCCATTGGCACTTCCTTATATCCCTCCAGGCATTAGCCATAATTGTTTAATTGCTTATACACACCAGATAATCGTATATCCTTTGATCAGTATCTTGCTTCAGAAATAAAACCTCATGGTAATACATGTATAAAGAGCCAGAGGTTTACATTTAATACTCAGCATCATATATAAATAAATAAAAATAAAAATAAATAATAATAGTAATTAATACATGTTTAAATAATAAAAATAAAAATGTATTTAAAAGTGACAATATTCTTTATTTAAAGTTTTTTTAAAAATTGATAAGCCTCCTGTTTACATTAATTTCAATCCCTTACTAGTCTTAATCACATGTGACCACATAGCCTGCATTTTAGTCTTAATGACCAATATTTTAAATCATAAAAATATTATTTATTAGCAATAGTCTAAACCGTCTATTATCTATATACTAACCCAATTTCTATATTATGATAGACCTCACGAATATATATACACACTCCTCCTCAGGGTGACATCTCAATAGATCACTCGTATATATCACACGGCTAATAGGGATGCAGATGCAACCTCTGCGCGTACATAAATAGAAATACAAATGTAAATGTATATATAAACATAAGAATACATATATACCTATGCACGTGCATAAATACATGTTCCCAGTAGACAAAATTGGCTGGATACTAATAAGAATAAAGATATATACTACCCAGAGTGGAGATGGAAGGGAACCATAATTGTACCTGAACTGTATATAACCAGCATGTATATATAATATAATGTACAAACTAATCGATGTTTATTTCTGAACTGTAAAGTCCAGATGTCTCCTTCCTCAAAGTAAATCACTCACTATATGGAAACAATAAATGATGATATGATATTATTTGGAGGTTTTTTTGAGCTCACCGCCAGCTGACACACAGCCACCGCTCCACCAGCAGCATCTGTCTCCGGCCGGTCTCACCGCCAGCTGACACACAGCCACCGCTCCACCAGCAGCTCCTGTCTCCGGCCGGGCTCACCGCCAGCTGACACACAGCCACCGCTCCACCAGCAGCTCCTGTCTCCGGCCGGTCTCACCGCCAGCTGACACACAGCCATCGCTCTATTAGCAGCATCTGTCCCTGGCTGTACGGCGCCCGGCTTCATCCAGCCGCGGAATTACAACGTCCAGATGGGCTGAGCTGGGACGGACACTATTGTGATCACGGATTTCCAGGGGTGAGATGCTCCAACTGTTATTACTTACCCGTCTATCCTCCAGCGTGACTGCATTTCACACTGGGACGCCAGTAGTGATTGCAATCTAAGCAGTGCAAGTGAGCTGCCTCACCATTGGAAACTAATTGCTACATTTGTAGCCATTGGTGTAGGAGCTGAACATTAGAACGTTATGCTGTAGAATCTCAGTGATACAGTTACACTCTCTTAGCAATGCACTTAAGCTAGAGAGGCATTTGATCCTTGCTACTATATGATTGATTCATCTTGTTTGATTTTATATATGTACATTTGATTATCAGTGTCTATCTGTGGACCATTGTATTAAAGTATCAGGTTTATTTCATTTTATTCAAGCCTCCTGTTTAATTAAACAGACAGAAAACCTTATATAGAGTTTTCTAAATTTGTAAATCCAACAGTGCATAGTGCAGTAAAACAATTTTACACTTTCTTCTGTTTTTGTGGAGACTTCTGTCTCTAGGTTTTTGACCAACCTGTATTACTTGCAGCTGGCACTGATTATAACCAAACAATTTTTGTATTGAGCGCCGGGGTATTTGCAGCTTTGACTGCAAATAGTTTTTTTCCTTTCATTGTTTATTGAGTCGCTTCCCAGGCTGCTTTATTTGATATTTAATATTTTCTCCATTTAGGAATTTACGGGTTTGCTCTCTGTTATGGCAGATTTTAAAAGTTATCATGATAGAAAGAATAGAAGAGATATGTATATATTATCTATGAAAGAAGGAGTAAAAGCGGATCCAACACATGAGGATAACTCAGATATGTTTAAATTATTTTACAAATTGGAAGATCTTTTGAAAGAGGAGATGAGAAATTGGTGGGACAGCATCTCACTACAGAATTATGTAGATGAGAAAATTATCCCGAGAGGGTTAAGGATTTTTAAACATCTGGCAATCAATGACGATCTAGGTTTGCAAGAGGAGTGGAATAAGGTGTTGGATCAGTGCTCTTTCTCTCTAATTAAACTTTGGATTAGATATAGAGAAAACAAGGTGACTAAGATTATGGAGAAGATAGATGAAACCAAAGATGATTTACTTAAATTTAAAGAACATATTGCCTTTAAAGAAAAAGATGAACAGATTAATAATAGGGTCGAGAGATTTGAAAGGGAACTAGTACAAATTAAAAAATGAAAATTATTTAGAGATCAAGATGATTATAAAACGAATAAAATTAGAACTTATAATAAAAACATAAGAGATTCTAGCATAAAAAATAGATATAGATCAAGACAAGGTACTCCACCCCCTCATTTAAAGAACAGGGAACCTCAAACACAATTTATACAGAGATATTCTCCTGGTAGGACAGGAAGATCTAATTTTGGTAACACTTCAGTTTCTAGAAACAGATTAGATGCCAATGTTAGTACACGTAATTCAAAAAAACCACTATACACATCTCATTTGGAAAAGCATAATGTATCGAGGGATTTTTTTCAAGCAACGGATCACCGCCATCCCAATCCGTACGAAACACTATCGACGTATACCCCCCAACATATGAAAAGACGCAGAGAAAAAGAGGTAGAAGAGGAAGAGGAAAAAGAAAGAAGGAGAATAAGATACAAATAGATGAAAAGGGAATTTTTAACCTCTCTACTTATGATTTAAATGATAACGAGAAGAGGGTACTACAGAGAGGTTTAAATTTTGCACCCACAAAAAATCCCAATTTATTTGAACTTTTCCTCGAATGAAACAAATTTACTAGAGATCTCTGTAGGAAACGATACTTTGCGTCTAAAACCCTTAATAAGATCTCTGATAACCTAGCCCCAATAACCCTCAATGAGGAGGATAAGGAAGCTCTGATAAATCTAGAACAACTACTCAGTGAAAATTCAACAGAAGTATTGGTGTTTGATATTAACACCCACACTAATAATTTGAGTATGCCAAAATTCAAACGCAAATCAAGTTTTTTTTCAGTAGAACATAAGAGTCCAGCTATAAATATTTTCTATAACAAAACTTTAACTGATTTTAGAAAATTATGTCAGAGACCAAACAAAAACAAAACAAACTTTTACCCTTTAGCTTTTAGACAAAATTTGTCTAAAGGTGAAAGAGTAGCGTTAAAACAATTAAGAGACAACGAATCACTTATCATTAGATCTGCGGATAAGGGGGGGGATCGTAATACAAAACAGGGAGGATTATATGGCAGAGGCCATGAGACAGTTGCAAGACACAAAATATTATACTATTATGTCAAAAGATCCCACTATGGAGTATAAAAAGAATTATGAAAAAATGCTGGATGAAGCTCTAGAAGGAAATGCAATATCGGAAGATATTTATAAATTTCTCATTTGTCCACATCCTATCACCCATGTTTTTTATCACTTACCCAAAATACACAAATCACTCACTTCACCTCCTGGGCGTCCTATTATTTACGGTATTGGTTCTCTCACTTCTAATTTATCACAATTTGTTGATGCACATTTACAGAGTCATGTAGTTAATTTGCAATCATATGTGAAAGATACTAAACACATATTACAAAAAACTGCTGAAATATCCTGGACTAGGGGGTGGGGTTTTCTAACCCTTGATGTCCAGGCATTATATACGAATATCCCACACACAGCTGGGATTGAAGCTACAAGATATTACTTAGAGACGGATTTAAATCTATCCGAAGAACGACGTGACTTTGTTTTAAATTCAATTTTATTTATTCTCACTCACAATTATTTCTGATTTAATCACACACACTATTTACAAGCACTTGGAACGGCCATGGGGATCAGATTTGCCCCGAGTTTCGCTAATATCTATATGGGTCGCTTCGAGGAGGAATACATCTGGAGCGGCCCATATAGAGATAATCTGGTCCTCTATGGCCGTTTTATTGACGATTTATTTATAATTTGGGATGGGGGTTTAGAGAGAGCACTGGCATTTGTTAATTATTTAAATACTAACACCTTCAATCTTAAATTCACACACACATTTAGTTATGATGCTATTAATTTTCTGGATGTTGCATTTTCAGTACAAGAGAATTGTATAGTCCAGTCGAATTATATAAAACCAGTAGGGACAAGCAATTATTTGCATTTTTCCAGTGGTCATTACCAACCATGGATAAAGAATATTCCCAAGAATCAAGTATTAAGACTCAGACGCAATTGTCAATATGATGAAGATTTTTATAACCAGATGGAAGATATGTTGCACCATTTTGAAAGAAGGGGATATCCACTAGATCTACTTAACAAAACTAGGGAGTATGCCAAAACCATAAATAGAGCAGATCTCCTTATGGATAAATCTAAGGGAACGATAGACAAGGGTCAGGACAGAAACAACTATAAGAAAAGGGGGTTTGGAAAAGCAATTGTATTAGAAGAAGAGAGACTGTTGTATATATCCAAATTCAACTGTAAATCAGGGAATATCAAGGAAATTATCAATAAGAACCTGTCAATATTAAATGAAGATTATGTTCTGAGAACCTGCTTAATAAATAAACCTAGAGTCATTTTTAAGAAGAACTCTAATTTGAAGAATATGTTGGCACCAAGCGAACTGAGATCATTTAAGGGCAATCAGAGGAGTAGTACATGGTTAACATCAGGACTGTCAGACAATTATAGATGTAATAAAAGAATATGTTTGACGTGTAAACATACAATTAATCGTGCGACTAGTATCACATCACATGTGAATGGCGATACTTTCCCGATTAAACAATACATCAATTGTGATTCTACATACTGCGTATATGTTTTACAGTGTTCATGTTCCCTGCAATATGTAGGTAGGACTACAAGGTCAATTAAATGTAGATTTAGAGAACATAGATGCAATATTATAAATAAATTATCTACGCATAGTGTATCACGTCATTTTTTACACCACCATTCAAGTGATCCATCGAGCCTGACAGATGTAGGAGTAGAACACATTAAAGTTACAACAAGAGGGGGGAATAGATTCCACCAATTATGTATGAAAGAATCAGCTTGGATCTTCAAACTAGATACTCTCTATCCTGCAGGATTAAATGAAGCACTAGATCAAGTCTCTTTTGACTGATTTGGAAAATTATCCAATTAATTGAGGTAGATTAGGAACGTACAGCCACCACACTACAGTTAGGGGTAGGATTGATGTTGCGAGGGACGTCTGTCGCCGCCTTCATCGATACCGTCTCCTATAGTTAGTAAGTTAGAAATAGGACATCAGCATCTTACCTATCTCTCTGGTTATCATATCATCATTTATTGTTTCCATATAGTGAGTGATTTACTTTGAGGAAGGAGACATCTGGACTTTACAGTTCAGAAATAAACATCGATTAGTTTGTACATTATATTATATATACATGCTGGTTATATACAGTTCAGGTACAATTATGGTTCCCTTCCATCTCCACTCTGGGTAGTATATATCTTTATTCTTATTAGTATCCAGCCAATTTTGTCTACTGGGAACATGTATTTATGCACGTGCATAGGTATATATGTATTCTTATGTTTATATATACATTTACATTAGTATTTCTATTTATGTACGCGCAGAGGTTGCATCTGCATCCCTATTAGCCGTGTGATATATACGAGTGATCTATTGAGATGTCACCCTGAGGAGGAGTGTGTATATATATTCGTGAGGTCTATCATAATATAGAAATTGGGTTAGTATATAGATAATAGATGGTTTAGACTATTGCTAATAAATAATATTTTTATGATTTAAAATATTGGTCATTAAGACTAAAATGCAGGCTATGTGGTCACATGTGATTAAGACTAGTAAGGGATTGAAATTAATGTAAACAGGAGGCTTATCAATTTTTAAAAAAACTTTAAATAAAGAATATTGTCACTTTTAAATACATTTTTATTTTTATTATTTAAACATGTATTAATTACTATTATTATTTATTTTTATTTTTATTTATTTATATATGATGCTGAGTATTAAATGTAAACCTCTGGCTTTTCATACATGTATTACCATGAGGTTTTATTTCTGAAGCAAGATACTGATCAAAGGATATACGATTATCTGGTGTGTATAAGCAATTAAACAATTATGGCTAATGCCTGGAGGGATATAAGGAAGTGCCAATGGATAGGGCACACAGTCTTGAGAAAGTCCCGGTTTCCACGGGATGAAACGCGTTGACGTCATCACCCAGGCACCTGAGATTTTTCCACAGCATATCAATACTTGCCGCACGCTTATTTGGAGGTTTTGAGCTCACCGCCAGCTGATACACAGCTACCGCTCCACCAGCAGCATCTGTCTCCGGCTGAGCTTACCGCCAGCTGACACACAGCCACCGCTCCACCAGCAGCTCCTGTCTCCGGCCGGGCTCACCGCCAGCTGACACACAGCCACCGCTCTATTAGCAGCATCTGTCCCTGGCTGTACGGCGCCCGGCTTCATCCAGCCGCGGAATTACAACGTCCAGAAGGGCTGAGCTGGGACAGACACTATTGTGATCACGGATTTCCAGGGGTGAAATACTCCAACTGTTATTACTTACCCGTCTATCCTCCAGCGTGACTGCATTTCACACTGGGACGCCAGTAGTGATTGCAATCTAAGCAGTGCAAGTGAGCTGCCTCACCATTGGAAACTAATTGCTACATTTGTAGCCATTGGTGTAGGAGCTGAACATTAGAACGCTATGCTGTAGAATCTCAGTGATACAGTTACTTTCTCCTAGCAATGCACCTAAGCTTGCTATTATATGATTGATTCATCTTGTTTGATTTTATATATGTACATTTGATTATCAGTGTCTATCTGTGGACCATTGTATTAAAGTATCAGATTTATTTTATTTTATTCAAGCCTCCTGTTTAATTAAACAGACAGCAAACCTTATATAGAGTTTTCTAAATTTGTTAATCCAACAGTGCATAGCGCAGTAAAACAATTCTATACATTGGGGGAGATGTATTAACTGCTGAAGCGGCATCAGCGCACGTTATGTATGCTGATACTGCTTCTCCCCATGTATGATTGGGGGGCTGGGCAGTAAATGACAGAGGCGCTATGCACCCCTATCATTATCAGTGCTGCTATCTACAAGATAGCATCGCCTATAGCCTGGGCTATGTATGAATGGTCAGTTTGCCTGACCAATCCGCCCACTGCAGCTGTCACTATTGACAGCTACAGCCTGGCGATGCCCTATCCCCACAGAAGGGACCGGCCGGGACTGAGACACAGCGCATCAGCACTAGGTTCATGCGCTGTGTACTCAGACAGGGATCGCCGGAGGTTGGAGTTATCACTCCTCGCATCAGTCAATCAGATTTTAATACATCTCATTGTTAGTGCTTCCTACTTCACCTCGGTAAAGAGGCAAAGCAGAAAAGCGTTATAGCGGCATGTTAAGTGCCGCTATAATACATCTGCCCCAAAATCTTATATATTAGTATAACAGTTTTGTTATTTACCATCTGTGAAAATAAAATTGTTGCAAAGAGAATGAGGATAAGGGGTAAATTTACTAAAGTGAGAGTTTTTAGAAGTGATTTTTAAAAGTACTGTTGCCCATAGTAACCAATCAGTTTCTACTTAACATTTAACTAGCACCTTCTAGAAGATAATAGCTAGAATCTGATTGGTTCCTAGAGGCAACATCACTTTTAAAACTCACTTCTAAAAAATATCACTTTAGTAAATTTACCCCTAAGTATCAATTCCATCTGCTAATTAACCCATAGGTTTCTTTAAAATGAATTGTTATTTCCTAAAGGACTAAATAAGTCATAGTGGTTAATGTCCACTCTTCCAGAAATTTTATAAGATATACGTATATTTATTACACTTTGTTTAGGTAAAAATAGAATAAAGAGAAACATAATAATCAACATTATAAATAATATTGATAATTTCTCATAATGATAATTTTCATTTGATGGAATATTAATAAGTTACTTTACATGTGATGAAATCTGAAAATACTATCTACCATAAAGTATACCATGAATGAACTCCCAAACAAGTGCATATTTCTCCAGAGAAACGTATCTGAGACTCTATTTCAGAGAAATATGAATGGAGTAATCATCTCAGTGATGTTGTATAAACAATAATATAATATAATATAAGACCACTTTACACAAAATATCCTCATAGTATCATAGAACATTATATTGTTAAGCACTAAACTACTTCAATATTTGTCATCTATGTATTTAAAATACCACACTCATAACTATGAAGTTATATAGATCATTTTAAATGATCCCATTTAAATCAATAGTCTCGTTTAAACCTATAGGAGAGAGACAATTAAATTAATTAATCCAAAATGCTTCTTGTGTACATAATCGTTGGTCTCTATCACCCCCCGCTCACTGTGGATGTGATTTGTTCAATACCAGTAATCTTAAGAGCTTCAGTGTCCCTATTGTGACCTTCCTCAAAGTGTCTGGACACACTATGGGGTACATTTACTAAGCTGACAGTTTGAGCATTTTTTACCACTCTCAATTTACTAAAGTCAAACTCGGGAGAGAGATCTCCTTTGCTACGGGAAAATACTGGAGAGTTAGCAAACTCTCTTTACTTCACCATCGGCTAAACTCGACAACCATTTTACTGGTGAAGATCGGATTCTGGAATTTACCAAGCAGAGAGTTTCCTCATGAGATGGAAAACTCTCCTGTAAACTCTCGTTAAATAAATACACCTGCCTGTGATCTGCAAGTTTGGCAGAAACATACACAGATCACTGTGATCCATGTATGTTTCAGCTTGTAAATTGTGAAAAAAGCAAAAAAAAAAAAAAAAGACATAGGGCCCCCCTCCTAAAGCTTAACCAGCCCTGGACTTGCCAGCCAGTCCTGGTTCTTAAAATGACAGAGAAAAAAATATGTAGGGTTCCACTGTAATTTAAGAACCAGCACCAGGCAGCAGGGACAGAGCTGGTTTTAAATACACTGATAAAAATGTTTGCGTGAGGTTACCCCAATATTTAAAACCAGCAACAGACTCTTTCTAGCGGGGGACTGATGCCAAAGCCAGGGGTGCCCTTTCACTGGGCCCCCCAGCCGCAGCATCAGCCCTGACCGCTATTCAGCCCAGGCCAGGGATCCCTGGGGAGTTGGGGACCCCTGTCCTAGGCTGATAGCCCAGGGCTATCCCGGCCACCCCTGGGCGGTGGGTGGTGGGTTGATTGTGTAGGTGTAGTATGTAAAAATTAGAATAATTCACATTGTCTTTACAGTGGAACTACAGGTCCCAGCAAGCCTCCCCAGCATCCTGGTACTTGGAGAACCACAAGTACCAGCATGCCGGGCATTAAGGGCCTGCTGGTCCTTGTAGTTCACCTGTAAAGAAATGTGTAAAAAAAGACACACACACCGTGAAAATAAAGATTTATTACATCCATACACACTCACACATACTCACCTGCTCCCAGATGTTCACGTCCCCTTCTCAACGTAAAGTATCCTATGGAAGTACCTGAAAAAAAGATCCAATACTCACCTTTTGTCCCAACATGTTCTCCGCAGTAATCCAAATAGGGCCCCGGACACACTGTAACTACACACTACAGCATATTGTTACAGTACGCTAATGATAGTTCAGGGAGAATGAGCTATCACTAGTGTCGGGCCACAAGCCAATCAACGGCGGCTTCACATAAACGGCCGCTCATTGGCTGGGAACCACGTGGAGGAGCCACTCATTGGCAAAGTGAATTATTCTAATTTTTACACACTACACCTACACTATTAACCCGCCACCCAACGTCCAGGGGTTACGAGGATAGCCCTGGGCTAAGCCTAGAACAGGGGTGTCCTGGAGAGGGGAACCCATTTATTGGGGGGTCCCCAACTCCCCAGGGATCCCTGGCCTGGACTGACTAGCGGTCAGGGCTGATGCTGCAGCTGGGGGGCCCAGTGAAAGGGCACCCCTGGCTGTGGCATCAGTCCCCCACTAGAAAGGGTCTGGAGCTGGTTTTAAATATAGGGGTAACCTCACGCAATTTTTTTTATCCCTATATTTAAAACCAGCTCTGTCCCTGCTGCCTGGTGCTTGTTCTTAAATTACAGTTGCTGGCAAGTCCGGGGCTGGATACTCTTTTTTTTTTTTTGGGGGGGGGGGGGGGGGCTATGCCATTTTTTTTTTACATTTGTAACCTGTTATTTTACAGCCTAAAACACAAACAACTAACACGTATCTCACTGATATGTGCAGGCTGCTTGCTCGGGAGAGTTTTGCAGAGTGAAGACACTGCAATCTCGGGTGAGTCATCCCCTGCAAAACCTGCTACTCGGGGGAGAAATCTCGTTCTGCTTCACCATCGGACATTACACTCTCAGCTAAACTCACTTCTTGGTAAATTTGAGAATCTCAGGAGCCACAAATCACCTGAGTTTTGGTGAAGCTAATCGATTTGAAAAAAAAAACTCTCCCAGACACGATTCTTAGTACATATACCCCTATGTGTCATGATTAAACCTCTTATTATGTTCCGTTTATGTTCACTGAATCTGATGGATAACTGTCTGGTAGTTCTTCCTGGAATGGGTATGCAATCCCGGCTGTTGGGATGCTGCAGGTCAAAATACAGACAGACACGGCAGCCAGAATCCCATAAGAACTAACGGTAAGTCTCACCCTAACCCCTACACTAACACCTACCCTAACCCTCCCTCCCCAGTTAATAACCCTAACCTACCCCCCTAGTGCCTAAACCTAACCTCCCCCCTAGTGACTAAACCTAACCTCCCCTCCCTACACCCTAAACCTCCCCGATGTATAGTCCTAACCCTCTCCCTAGTGCCTAACCCTAACCATGCTACCTAACCCTAACCTCCCCCAACACCCTGATACTTACCTAAGGGATGCCAGCGGTTGGTTTACTTCTGCGTTCTAGTCCCGGAACCCCCAACACCTGTGGGTGCATCTGACCTGCCTCAGCCCTTGACACTGTGGGTGCATCTGACCTGCCTCAGCCCCTGATGCTGAGGGTGCATCTAAAACCCAACACTTGAGCCCCTACACACCATGTCTGCATGGGTCTATCATGGGGTTGTGGAGCATACACCACTGCAACATTATTGAACAGGAAATCATTTGGTCTTATGTAAAACTGAGGTTGCGTTCGAGTCCCTGAACCCCCAACACCTGTGGGTGCACCTGACCTGCCTAAGCCCCTGACACTGTGGGTGCATCTAACCTACCTCAGCCCCTGACACTGTGGGTGCATCTGATCTGCCTCAGCCACTGACACTGTGGGTGCATCTGATCTGCATCAGCCCCTGACACTGTGGGTGCATATGACCTGCCTCAGCCCCTGACACTGTGGATGCGTCTGACCTGCCTCAGCCCCTGACACTGTGGATGTGTCTGACCTGCCTCAGCCCCTGACACTGTGGATGTGTCTGACCTGCCTCAGCCCCTGACACTGTGGATGTGTCTGACCTGCCTCAGCCCCTGACACTGTGGATGTGTCTGACCTGCCTCAGCCCCTGACACTGTGGGTGCATCTGACCTGCCTCAGCCTCTGACACTGTGGGTGCATCTGACCTGCCTCATCCCCTGACACTGTGGATGCATCTGACCTGCCTCAGCCCCTGACACTGTGGATGCGTCTGACCTGCCTCAGCCCCTGACACTGTGGATGTGTCTGACCAGCCTCAGCCCCTGACACTGTGGATGTGTCTGACCTGCCTCAGCCCCTGACACTGTGGGTGCGTCTGACCTGCCTCAGCCCCTGACACTGTGGGTGCGTCTGACCTGCCTCAGCCCCTGACACTGTGGGTGCATCTGACCTGCCTCAGCCACTGACACTGTGGGTGCATCTGACCTGCCCCAGCCCCTGACACTGTGGGTGCATCTGACCTGCCTCAGCCCATGACACTGTGGGTGCATCTGACCTGCCTCATCCCCTGACACTGTGTATGCATCTGACCTGCCTCAGCCCCTGACACTGTGGATGCGTCTGACCTGCCTCAGCCCCTGACACTGTGGATGTGTCTGACCTGCCTCAGCCCCTGACACAGCGGATGCGTCTGACCTGCCTCAACACCTGACACTGTGGGTGCATCTGACCTGCCTCAGCCCCTGACACTGTGGGTGCATCTGACCTGCCTCAGCCCCTGACTCTGTGGGTGCATCTGACCTGCCTCAGCCCATGACACTGTGGGTGCATCTGACCTGCTTCAGCCCCTGACACTGAGGATGTGTCTAAAACCAAACACTGGAGTTCCTGCACCCCATAGCTGTATGGTGGTGTCATTGGGTTGTGGAGCAATGTAGTGCATTCAGTCCACCACTGCAACATTATTAAACCCAACATTGGAGCCCCTGCACCCCATGTTTTCATGGGTCTGTCATGGGGTTGTGGAGCATACACCACTGCAACATTATTGAACAGGAAATTATTTGGTCTTATGTAAAACTAAGGTTGCGTTTGAGTCCCTGAACCCACAACACCTGTGGGTGCATCTGACCTGCCTCAGCCCCTGACACTGTGGGTGCATCTAACCTACCTCAGCCCCTGACACTGTGGGTGCATCTGACCTGCCTCAGCCCCTGACACTGTGGGTGCATCTGACCTGCCTCATCCCCTGACATTGTGGGTGCGTCTGACCTGCCCCAGCCCCTGACACTGTGGGTGCATCTGACCTGCCTCAGCCCCTGACACTGTGGGTGCATCTAACCTACCTCAGCCCCTGACATTGTGGGTGCATCTGACCTGCCTCAGCCCATGACACTGTGGGTGCATCTGACCTGCCTCAGCCCCTGACACTGTGGGTGCATCTGACCTGCCTCATCCCCTGACATTGTGGGTGCGTCTGACCTGCCCCAGCCCCTGACACTGTGGGTGCATCTGACCTGCCTCAGCCCCTGACACTGTGGGTGCATCTAACCTACCTCAGCCCCTGACATTGTGGGTGCATCTGACCTGCCTCAGCCCATGACACTGTGGGTGCATCTGATCTGCCTCAGCTCCTGACACTGTGGGTGCATCTGATCTGCCTCAGCCCCTGACACTGTGGGTGCATCTGACCTGCCTCAGCCCCTGACACCGTGGGTGCATCTGACCTGCCTCAGCCCCTGACATTGTGGGTGCATCTGACCTGCCTCAGCCCCTGACACTGTGGATGTGTCTGACCTGCCTCAGCCCCTGACACTGTGGGTGCATCTGACCTGCCTCATCCCCTGACACTGTGGGTGCGTCTGACCTGCCTCAGCCCCTGACACTGTGGGTGCGTCTGACTTGCCTCAGCCCCTGACACTGTGGATGCGTCTGACCTGCCTCATCCCCTGACACTGTGGGTGCGTCTGACCTGCCTCAGCCCCTGACATTGTCAGATCCAAGTTCCAAGTAACCCATTCTGCTCTACTCCAGTCCAGAGTCAGATCCAAGTTCCAAGTTACCCATTCTGCTCTACTCCAGTCCAGAGTCAGATCCAAGTTCCAAGTTATCCATTCCACTCTACTCTAGTCCGGAGTCAGATCCAAGATCCCCATTCCACTCTACTCAAGTCCAGAGTCAGATCCAAGTTCCAAGTTATCCATTCCACTCTACTCCAGTCCAGAGTCAGATCCCAGTTCCAAGTTATCCATTCCACTCTACTCCAGTCCGGAGTCAGATTCAACTCCAAGTTCATTCCATATTGCTCCAGTCAGGAGCCAACTCCAAGTTCCAAGCTCACCAGTTCAATTCTCATTACTCCATTTCCAGAGTCAAGTTCCAAGTTCACCAGCTCAGTCCAGACAAAAGCAACGAGATGAGGGTAGTAAACCAAGAGACAGAACAAGTGCCAAACCCCCAAGGGGCAAGAAAATATAATTTTAAATTTATCTTCAGTCCCTCTTAATGATTCTGAAATTTCATTTCTTAATAAGGGACTTTCATTTG
The DNA here is from genome assembly GCA_031769625.1 of Taudactylus pleione. Lineage (NCBI taxonomy): Eukaryota > Metazoa > Chordata > Amphibia > Anura > Myobatrachidae > Taudactylus > Taudactylus pleione. The sequence goes on along the minus strand of JAUIMM010001530.1, from coordinate 1,188,724 downwards.
TTCCCACGAACCAACATGACGGGTTTCAGTGGAAGAGTGATTCATTTAAACTTCAACGTACACTCAAGCTAAAAGAATTTTTTGGCAAACAGAATTCAACTGCGGTGCCACAAGTCACTAGTCTATTCCGAGACAATTACGCCAAATTATGCCACGTTCTCACTTTGAACCCCAATCCTCTAACCCTTCCATTAGAATGTTTTCAAGACTTTTGGAACAAAGTATCAGTGATCTGTCACATCACACCTACTCTAACCTGTCTAAACAAGAACATCATGCTTTGAAATCTCATGTAGTGGACAAGGGCGGCTCTATTGTCATTGCACCTGCAGTTGTTTAAAGATGACTGTATTAGATTGTTGGCTGATAGCTCTACTTATGGTCCTTTATCTGCAGATCCTACCTTTGTCTTTAGAAAGCAGTTAGATTTGTTATTTTCTAAGGCTCTGTCTTCATTAAGTCTGTCAGAGGAGATTGTGCGGTCATTGTGTGTTGAGTTTCTGGTGGTATCGGTGTTCTATACCATCCCCAAAATGCACAAGAATGCACAGAGTCCCCCGGGCAGAACCATTATCTCTGTCAACCTTTAGCGATTTATCTGGATGCTATGCTCCAGCCATGCATACAGAATCATCATACTTATCTTAAGGACACATCATCACTTCTGTTGAGATTGTCAGAAATTGAAGATCTTCCAAACCATTGTCTTTTATGCAGCATTGATGTAACAAGTCTCTACACTTGCATCCCACATGGTGAAGGATTGCATGCTGTTAGAGACTTAATTACTGATAATGATTTGTATGAAGGACCCAATATTAATCTGTTTATCAGATTGCTAGAATTAACATTAATGCAAAATAACTTTTTGTACGATGGGCGGTTTTTTATACAGCTAGCTGGGTGTGCGATGGGGTCCTGTGTGGCAACATCGTACGCAAATACCTTTATGTATGCGGTAGAGAAGTTATTATTTTTCACCCATCCAGAGATCAGTCAACACATTTCGTTTTATTTACATTATATAGATGACATCTTGATTTTTTGGTCAGGTACAGAGAAGTTGTTGTGTGACACTATTGCATCACACAACTCTTCTGATTCCCCTGCTAAACTCACCTACACCATCAGTACCAATGAGGCTACATTTCTTGATGTGAGGATTACATCTGAGTTGGGCAAACTTGAAACATCGCTTTATGTCAAGCCGACTGACCGCAACACTTTGCTTAGACATAACAGCTTCCATCCAGCCTCTACGTTACGTAGTTTACCTTATTCATAGATGCTTAGGGATTGTCGTATTACTAGTGATGTGAATGAACGAGATAAACAACTTGAAATTCTGATTGCCAAATTTATTGACAGGGGTTACCCTTTGAATGAATTATTACAGGCTAAATGTAAAGCTCTAAGAGCCAATCGTAACCAATTGTTACAACCTGTGACAAAGTCTGTTGACCAGGATGTTATAACCTGGGTCAATAGATTTTGTACTAGTAGTGTCTCCAGCAACAAAAAAGTCAAACAATTATGGGCAGTTGTTCAGTCAGATCCTGATCTGGCAGTATTTTCCAAATCTCGCATTTGCCCATGTTATACCGGGAGGCAATCGGGAAGCCGACTGCCTATATACCGGCAGCTGGCTTCCCGACTGTCTTATCCCGGCAAGGGTGAAATGCCAGGCGTCTAGATGCAGACGCCCGCATTTCCCCGACGCCGGGAGACCGGCGCCCGGCATCACGATTGTAGTGATGCCGGGCGCCGCGAGCGGACAGCCGCTGGGGGGAGGGTTAGGTTTAGGGCTCCCGGGGGGGACTTAGGGTTAGGCACCCCCCCGGGAGGGTTAGGGCTAGGCTAGGGGGAGGGACGGTTAGGGTTAGGCACCCCCCGGGGGACTTAGGTTTAGGCAGCGGGGAAGGGGGTAGTTAGGGTTAGGCACTTGGGGGGGAAGTTAGGATTAGGCACCCCTAAGGAGGGTTAGGGTTAGGGGGGTTAGGTTAGTGGATACTTACCTATCCGCGATCGCGATCTCCAGCGCTGTCGGGCTTCCGCTGCGTCGCACTCTGCTCCTGTCGGGCTGCCACTGATGGGGCGGCCGGCGGTATTTCATACCAATCCCGTTATACCAGGGGCCGTCATTTGAGGGACTATCTGGTCAAAACTAACATCACTGGCCTTTCACGTGTTGCTCCCAGCCATTTTTTACAATGGAACCTGTCGTTGCATGATTGTGGATGACAGTTTTCAACACCCATACTCTGGTAAAAAATTAAAAATTTTGCACACTCGATTTGTGGTTTACCTTCTGTCTTGCCCATGTGGGTTATACTATGTGGGCAAGACAGAAAGGCAGTTCAAAGAGCGTATAGCCCAACATCGCTTGGCGATCAGGGCGGCCATTTCTTGTGGTTCTAGTGAACAGCTGGTTGCACAGCATTTTGCGCAGGCTAAACATGGTGTTGCTACATTGCGCTACCGCATGATCGATCATGTCCCTTTGTCACTACGCGGTGGTAATCGACCTAAACGATTGTTGCAGATTGAATCATGTTGGATCTTTCTGCTTGATACGGTGGGTCCTAGGGGCCTCAATGAGTCTCTAGGCCTTCAGTGCTTTTTATAGACATGATGTGCTCTTTACAGGCATATTATGTTTAGTTGTGCATTATATTATTGTTGCATTTATTCATATATTTATTAATGTTTACATTAGTTATTTATATTTAGCACATTCTGATGTATATGTATATTTAGTATACATTTGGGATATGGTGCTATAAACACTAAGCTCTATTCGTGATTATGTGTTTTTTACACATCTAATGAGGTTTACTTAACTGACCAGGGGTTGCCATTCTATTACCAGTTACGTTTTTTTGATCGTAGTCTCACAATGTATATTATGTCTTGTGCTTTAGTGTTTTATATCTTTTTCTATATTGTTTTTGTGTTTTTTCTACATAGGTGGGCATTGTTTGTTTATTGGGGTTAGGTGGTGTATGACTCTAGTTCTGTTGAACGGTTGCCATGGCCACGATCCCAATTTGTTATGGTTTGTTTATGTGCCTGGCGCGCTCCCTGATGACGTCTGTGTGTGCGTGACACTGGTTGTTGGCGCGCTTCCACAGACCATCGGCAGCATGGCAGGTTCTGCTTTCCAGATGGGGAGGAGGTGCATGGTGTAGTGTAAGGTATTTAAATGTTTTATGTGCTTGTTTGTCATTGTATGTGGTTATCTTGAGAAAGGAGGTACATCCTCCAAAACGTCAATTAAAGAAGACTTTTCATCTTTACCATGTGTGCCAGTCTCTGAGTGCCGCCTTCCTGTCCAGCTATTTTGGAGTTTGCTAAACCCCTAAGGAGGGAAACAGAGCAAGTTAAGTGCATGGTTGCACTGCCTATTGAGTGCCGGTTCATTGGACACTCTCTCTCTCTATATATATAATATATATATATATATTAGATAGCAATATATGGAGAGAGGCGGCACTCAAAGTCTTTTCAATCAAAAAGTGAACCCTATGCCAGGGTGATTTATTGGGACAATGTTTCGGGGACTTCCTCAGAAGTATGTCAATTGTAACAGGTGCGTGCCATAATACCATGCGCCTCTTTGGGCCTCGCGCACCTTAGGTGCGCAGATGTCCTGACAGCTGAATCACCAGTGTTGAGAGGTATGATCCTAATAGTGAATACTTATGTCCCAGCTGCTGGTAGCCATGTCATGCTCCTGTGGGTGCATGCTTCTAACATGTTAGACATGCCCCCAAAGAGATGCAGCCCTGTCCCTAAAATGCTGTGGCCATACCCCCTCCAGGGGGGGCCCTGGGAAGTTGCTGTACCAGGGCCCAGGATTTCTCTTAGCAGCACTGGCTGTAGCAGGGCACACAGAGCTGCTGTATATCTCCCTACCTGCTCAGCAATGACAGCTGTATCAGGGCACACAGAGCTCAGCTGTATCAGGGCACACAGAGCTGCTCTATATCTCCACCCTACCTGGCCAGGAATGACAGCTGTAGCAGAGCACACAAAGCTGCTCTATATCTCCTCCCTACCTGGCCAGCAATGGCAGCTGTAGCAGAGCACACAGAGCTGCTTTATATCTCCTCCCTACCTGGCTAGTAATGGCAGCTATAGCAGGGCTCACAGAGCTGCTCTATATCTCTTCCCTACCTGGCCAGCAATGGCAGCTGTATCAGAGCACACAGAGCTGCTATATATCTCCTCCCTACCTGGCCAGCAATGGCAAATGTAGCAGGGCACACAGAGCTGCTCTATATCTCCTCCCTACCTGGTCAGCAATGAGAGCAATAGCAGGGCACACAGAGCTGCTTTATATCTCCTCCCTACCTGGCCAGCAATGACAGCTATAGCAGGGCAAACAGGGCTGCTTTTTATGTCCTCCCTACCTGGTCAGCAATGACAGCTGTAACAGGACACACAGAACTGCTCTAATCTCCTCCCTACCTGGCCAGGAATGACAGCTGTAGCAGGGCACACAGAGCTGCTCTATATCTCCTCCCTACCTGGCCAGCAATGACAGCTGTAGCAGAGCACACAAAGCTGCTCTATATCTCCTCCCTACCTGGCCAGCAATGGCAGCTGTAGCAGGGCACAAAGAGCTGCTGTATATCTCCTCCCTACCTGGCCAGGAATGACAGCTGTAGCAGGGCACACAGAGCTGCTCTATATCTCCTCCCTACCTGGCCAGCAATGACAGCTATAGCAGGGCACACAGAGCTGCTCTATATCTCCTCCCTACCTTGCCAGCAATGGCAGCTATAGCAGGGCACACAGAGCTGCTCTATATATCTCCTTCCTACCTGGCCAGCAATGACAGCTGTAGCAGGGCACACAGAGCTGCTATATATCTCCTCCCTACCTGGCCAGGAATGACAGCTGTAGCAGGGCACACAGAGCTGCTCTATATCTCCTCCCTACCTGGCCAGCAATGACAGCTATAGCAGGGCACACAGAGCTGCTGTATATCTCCTCACTACCTTGCCAGCAATGGCAGCTATAGCAGGGCACACAGAGCTGCTCTATATATCTCATTCCTACCTGGCCAGCAATGACAGCTGTAGCAGGGCACACATAGCTGCTGTATATCTCCTCCCTACCTGGCCAGCAATGACAGCTGTATCAGGGCACACAGAGTTGCTCTATATCTCCTCCCTACCTGGCCAGCAATGACAGCTGTAGCAGAGCACACAGAGCTGCTATATATCTCCTCCCTACCTGGCCAGCAATGACAGCTGTAGCAGGGCACAGAGAGCTGCTCTGTATCTCCTCACTACCTTGCCAGCAATGACAGCTGTAGCAGGGAACAAAGAGCTACTGTAAATCTCCTCCCTACCTGGCCAGCAATGGCAGCTGTAGCAGGACACAAAGAGCTGCTGTATATCTCCTCCCTATCTGGTCAGTAATGGCAGCTGTAGCAGGGCACACAGAGCAGCTATATATCTCCTCCCTACCTGGCCAGGAATGACAGCTGTAGCAGGGCACACAGAGCTGCTCTGTATCTCCTCACTACCTTGCCAGCAATGACAGCTGTAGCAGGGCACAAAGAGCTGCTGTATATCTCCTCCCTCCCTGGCCAGCAACGGCAGCTGTAGCAGGACACACAGAGCTGCTGTATATCTCCTCCCTACCTGGCCAGCAATGCCAGCTGTAGCAGGGCACACAGAGCTGCTGTATATCTCCTCCCTACCTGACCAGCAATGACAGCTGTAGCAGGGCACACAGAGCTGCTATATATCTCCTCCCTACCTGGCCAGCAGTGACAGCTGTAGCAGGACACACAGAGCTGCTCTATATCTCCTCCCTACCTGGCCAGCAATGACAGCTGTAGCAGAGCACACAGAGCTGCTGTATATCTCCTCCCTACCTGGCCAGCAATGACAGCTGTAGCAGAGCACACAGTGCCAAAGGAAAATGCAGGGTGGGTTTCCAGCTGCCTGCAAACCCCCCTCCCCAGCCCACACCATGACCACAATAGAAATAGTAATAGAATAGAATTTTACAAGTGCTGCAGGTTCTTCTCAGTATCACAAATGAAATAATTAGTGTGGTTCTTTTCACATGTATCGGCTATTAATAAATAACCTGTGCATCAACTAGGAGATCTGGAAAACATGCACTGTTAGGGATGCACTGCTATAGAACCCAATATGTACATATATGTCCAGGGCAGTGCTAGGTTATTCTGCTGCTCCCCCAGACTCCTGGACTTACTCTAATACTCTGGAATGGTGCCTACATCTAAAATAAAACCATTCAGCTCAGGCAGGATGGCCCTACTGCCACATCTAATGACTTATTGTGATTGCTGGTCCTGTATTTGCTGGAATTATGTCACACAATACACTATGTATGACACATATAATGGGTTACTGTGATCACTGGTCCTGTATATGCTGGAATTATGACACACAATACACTTTGTATGACGCATATTAAAGCTGGATAAGTGGTAATTATGCCCTGTTCATGGACTGGCCACACTCACTCTAAAATCAAGCATTTGGAAACTCCCCTCTAGAAATCCTGCGTTTGCCACTGAGAGCTGCTATATATCTATAGACACTGAGAGGGGACAACACCCCAACCTCTAGAGTCACACTGTACTCACACACTTCCCCACAATTCCCCTTGCTGCACCACCCTATTGCCCTCTCTCTCTCATTGGTGGGCCCTGGTGTCAGTCTTTCCAGAGAGGAAGGAGGAGGGCTTTGTAACAGGAACACTCCCTTGCTGTCTTCTGCTGGCAAACTTCCTGTATGAGACTTATGCAGACTGAGGGCTTCAATTTAAGAACACAAAAATGGGTCATGGGGTTAACTCTTTTCAACATGCAGGCAAGTCCTAGAAGTCCTTTTCCCTTGCCTCCTCACACGGTGTGCATTGGCTGGGGATGATATTGGATTCTGAGCCTGTCGTGGCCCAGGGTACTTGCTGCATTTTGCATATGCTTTATCTTGCTTTCTTTTGCCCGTTTTTCATTGCTGTCTCCAGTGATTCCTGCAGTGGGGTTACCTTACTCTTGGTATAGCGCATTGGTAGGTCATCACAGTGGGCATTTGCAATGGCACCTCTGCAGAATTTATTTGGTGGCCTGGAGGTACTTGCAGGCTTTGTGCGAGCAAGGCTTTCAGGGGATTGGGTTTTAAAGGGGCATGTTTTGTGTCATTTTTGTAAGCGGGTAAAACCAATGTGGTCACTTCAGAGCTTTTAAGGGCGCAGCGCTAATGGGAATCTCCTTCTTTTGTTTGTTGCAGGGTCTTTACGGCCTTACATAACCTTTCCCGCTCTTTGAGGCCTTTCCCGTTTGTTGGATGGTTTTTTCCCTTCAGTGCTAGCTCCTGCAGACCATTGACTTTCATGTTTAGGGGAGTTTGCTTGGGTTATGATATGTGGCTGCAGTCTATTCAGTGTTTGCCCTTTTCAGTTTAGCCTTTTCAGTTGCAATTTGGTCAATGGTAGTGCTAAGCAAGGCTTTGTTTTCCTTGGGTTCCTTTGCATTTAATTTGGTATTTCAATGCTCTTTGTCCCAGGCTTCTACATGTTGTGCAGGCTTAGGTTTTCCAGGCTGTCCGATTGGGAAGGGGCAGATGGCTTACCTTATGGAAGCTGGGTATCCCTTTATTTGTTCTGTGCGACCCATTACTTGTACATGTGGTGTCGCCCAGTGGTAAGTATATTGCCAATTTTATTCCTCTCTTCAATGTAGTTTAATAATGTTCTTTAGTGAAGTTAGCTGAGTGGGGTTTATATGGTGCTTTGCATGTAATGTAGTAGGTAGGGGTCTCTGCTTGCAGACCTTATGTGCGCCGCGATATGCTTTAGTAGCGCTTCCTGCGCCAACCCAAAAACGTTGCTTAGCCATCAATTATGTAATGAATAGCATTCGATAAGTGGGGGTGTGAAGGGATTTTTTAATTTTTCCTCCCAGTGATCATTATCTGGCCCACCTTGGTTCACGGGGAAGGTTTTTAGTTGTTTCTTCTTCATTCGGGTTACATGTTTTCCCCAATGGTATCCCTGCTAGTTAGTTGCTGTGTTTTTCAATTTGCTTGGGTGCGGTGGCTCATGGTTAAGGTGTTCTTTCCTTACGATGGAAGATGCTGGAGAGGAGCGGGTTTGGCTAGTTGGCCTTTCCTATTTTTTCTGGGCAGAGCGACAAAGTTTTGGCTAGCCATGCCATTTTGTTGCTGGGTAGCAGGCATGTCCGCTGGATTGGGGTGTGTGGCCTTTTTTGTGCATCCGTGAAGTCTCTGTTGGTTGAGTCAGCCGTGAATGGGGTGATGCCTGAATTGGTTGGTCGTGCTTGCTGGTGGGAATTATCTTGTCGGTTGGAGCGTTTGGAGTTGATGGTTCGGTTAAGGAGGCTGGTGGATGCGGTAATTTTGTTGGCCGAATGTGCATATTGTATGGTCTGAAATAATGCCTCATCTTGTGTGGTGTGGTGCATGGGATCATTAGGCCTTGTACAGAGTGAGGTGTTCGGTTAATAGGGCTGTTGAATGAGCATGGCTTGTCTGTGGGTGGCTTGGTAGTTAGGCATGGCTGTTAGGGCTCGGAGTTGGACAGAGGACCTCATTCAGAGCCGCTTATAAGCGGCCGCTCGTTCGTTCCGAGCGATGTTCGCACATCTGCGCATGCGTATGGGTTGTAATACGCATGCGCGAACCAGTGCGGTCGAATTTCGTGTGCTTGCAAAATAGCGAATGCCTGCTAATTTGAGTGACAGGATGAGGCGTTTGTGGGTGGTAAAAGGGGAAGGTGCTTGAAAATGGGGAGTGGAGATCAGAACGCAGGCGTACCAAAAGGTCAAAACGGGCGTTTAAGGGTGTGCATAATTAACAAAGCAGCATCATCGACCACGTCAGTTGGGTGTCTGTTAGCCAGAACTGCTCGCATGATTGCGCTAGGAAAATGCAACCACAAGAATAGCGAGCAGTTCATAAGTTGTTCGATGTACTCGATTAATCAAATAAATAGCGGAGATGACGTATGATGCGTGCGGCCAGGGGGCGTTTTTTACAAAATAACGACCGCATGTTTTGTTCGCTCGTTCAGACATAGAGGCATCAAGAGACCGCAAAGAGCGAGCAGTCAATTTAAATAGCCAGCCCCTTTTTCTGAACGAGCGAGCGCAAATAGCGTCCGGCTCTGAATCAGGCCCAGATTTTTTAATCAGACGGGGTGCATTTGCATTTTAAGGCTTTGGGTTTAGGTTTGTTTTTAGGGATTTGCTTGCTTTTAGATTTGTTAGTTTCTCTCTTGGTGGCGGGCCAGTCTCCTTCTGAGTATGGCTTTGGCGGGAGAACGCTGCACCTCAGTGGCTTTATTGTGGCGCAAGAGAGCATTGTGAGGGCACTGGAACTCAATGTATTATTGAGAGTTTGTCCTTCTCGTTTGAAGGGACCTGAGCACTTTTGTATGGAAGTGCTTGGACTATGCCCAGGAGGGAGGCGGGACCTTCGCAACATAAGTGCGTCTTTAGGGGGAGCGTTTCAGTTGTTCCCCATGTACGTCTCCAGCTTGAAATCTAGAACTGAGTATGCAGCGTCTCCTGGCCACCTCGGTTAGGTGAATAATTTAATTGATAAATAAAAGCTGTGACATTTTAGCCAAGTTATATTTGTGTCCGTCTCTTTATTTATTAGATAAGCTAAGTGTTAAGTTTAGTAAGGATGTGTAAGATATTAATCAGCAATGAATAAAATGGAGGTCTTATAAGAGAGAGGATAACCTCTCACCAGAAATTTTTGCTCATAAAATCTGTCTCAATGTCTCATCATGGTTATAGTTACATCTGCATACTCTTATAAATTGAGAATATGGTAACCCTCTGACCGCTCCTCTCGGATGAAAGCTTGAAAAATGTAGCAGCGTATTCCGGGCAGTCGGTTTAGAGTATAATGGTGTACACACCTTTCCTTTATGAATACCCCAATATCGCTAAACATGAAATAATTGCTTTCCAGACTTTGATTGTGGTTCCAAATACAAAAAGTTCTTATTGCAACAAAAAGTAAGTTACACACTTTGATCTATCACAATTAGCGCAAAGACAATTAAATACAAAAAGGTACAGCCAATACATACGCATGCATCCCGGATCCAGGTTAAAGTCATCAATCCTGACATCTGTGGTCATCAAATGGGTATGACTGAGATCTAGCCCCAAAAGCACAAGAATATATACCTTCCAGAGTGTTACACCAACAATAGAGACAAGCATACGTGATTCCATTGGTTCTCGATTCTTGTCATTCTGGTATGATGCAGGTCATAGGACAGTTCATATGGTGACAACAGGGATATGGTCCATCCCTCCAGATGAGATAAAACTGGATAAGACACTACATACAAAGTGCATATTCTTTCTAACCAATAATTCCCTATAATCCATAACCATCGAACGCAAGATGTGACTCCTTCGCCGACAGATTCAGATATCTGGAATTAAACAGGGTGTCAGTATGATACCAAACACAACAGGTCTACTAAGTTCTATACCTTACATATCATATATGTACATTTTAGATCATAATGATTAGCTAACAAAACCACTAATATTACGCTCAATGCTAGGGTAGACCTACCTGGAACAAATTAAGATCAATACTCATATTAAAATCTAACACAAAACAAAAACTGTTTCTTTCCCCTCTTGTTATTAATAAAATGTAGGAGCGATATTTAATTTTAGTATAATACATGTAGTCACTATATAGGGGCATATTCAATTGGGTGCAAGAATAGCAAAAAACCCGCACCTGCAAGGTTTTTCCTGCAGGTGCGGGTTTTTCGCTATTCAATTACTTACGTGGGTTTTTTTGTGTGCGCCGGGAGGTTTTTCTTTTTTCACGCACCTCCAGAGCAAGCGTAATTTTCCATAAAGTCATTAATTTTAGGAAAAATCAGTGGCACTTGCTCTGGCACACCGACGGCACCCCCCCCTTAGGACTAATTAAGCAATTGGAAGTTTCCAATTAGCTTAATTAGTCCTTAGTTACTCACCTTCCGAAGCGCTGTCTTCTGCATCCAGCGTCGGAAGCCAGGTCTTCTACAGCAGGGTAAGTATGTCAGTGTGTGTGGTGTATGTGAGTGTGTATGAGTGAGTGTGTGTGACCCCCACTGCCAGTGTGCCCCCCTAGTGTCCGTGTGGCCCCCAGAATGGGTGCTGATAGAACTACATCTCCCAGCAGCCTTTGCCCCTCCCACCAGCCCTTGGAGCCTCCCAGGACCCACTGGGACTCCCAGCAGCTCCCTTTCCAATAAGAAGATAGAGGGGAGGCTACCGGGAGTCGCAGAGACCACCGGACACTCCCAGGTAGGTAAGTGAAGAATTTTTTTTTAGAGTTGAAAGCCCCGCGACCTCATTTTTAAAATTGAATACTGTGGGTAGTGGGAGCGGCCATACCTGCGGTATTTCTAAATTGGGCATGAGGGGCGCAATGTTTTTTTCCTCGCTAAACCTCATGCCCAATTGAATATGCCCCATAGTGTTTTACAATAATAATTCATATGGTTGGATTTGAACCTTATATCTTTTTCTCTTTGATGGTTTTCTTTCACTATTAAGGATATTCATTCGGGAGATATCAACCATCCTGGTTGGTATCAGTTGTGTGGATCGTGATTTCAATTTTTTGTTTTAAGAAGACCTTTGCAGAAACGCACACTCCCGTCGGGCTTTGGAATCAACACAATGGGACTTGACCATTCACTATGTGATTCTTCAATAACCCCTAACTCTAGCATATTTTTAATTTCTTTCGACACCGATTCTCTTTGTGCTTCTGGTAACATATAGGGCTTTAGATTAACTTTAGCCCCTGGGTCAGTGATTATGTCATGTTTAATGACCGAGGTTTTCCCAGGTACGTCAGAGAACAGCATGCCGACAGAGTTTTTGCCACTGTCACTTCGGGAACTAAGGGCCCTGGATTTACTGGAGGGGCTCGGACGGACGACAGTACCGTTCTATCTTTCCAGGGCTTTACCAGATTTATATGGTATATCTGTTCCGGCTTTCTTTTCCCCGGCTGGTAAAACTTTGTAATTGACCTGTCCCACTCTTTCTAAGATTTCAAAGGGCCCTTGCCATTTAGCCAAAAGTTTATTTTCCACAGTGGGAACCAACACTAACACTCTGTCCCCAGGAGCAAAGCTGCGTAACCGAGCATTGCGGTTGTATACCCTCTGCTGTGCCTGTTGAGCCTGTTCCAGGTGCTCTCTCACTATCGGCACTTCTATAATAGGCAATGGAACAAGTGGACCCTTAAAATGTGGTCTGGGAGCATGATACTGACACAGGGCAGGATGCACAAAAGTCAGATACCTCTTTATGGAGCCCAGGCCAGAAAAACCTCTTTATTATTCGCTCAGTGGTTTTCTCTACCCCTAGATGGCCTGCCGTTATATGACCATGGGCCAGATCCAACACTGTTCTTCTGTAGGCTTTGGGAACTATTAGTTGTTCCACAACATCTTCCCCCTTCTTAGTCACCTGATATAAAAAATCCTGACACATTGCCATGTGGGGATAGGACAAAGACCTATGAGGGTCTATGGGTTTACCATCAACTACGTTTACATTCTCCCTGGCTTTTACCAAAGTAGGGTCATTCAACTGCTCCACGGCAAAGACCTCTCTTCTGACCTCTAAATCAGGCAGACGATCAACTGGCCCAACAACACTTCCCACTTCAATGGGAGGCACATCAGTTGGCGGGCCACCGTCACGCTCTGCATTCTCTAGTTCGCCAATCATAGTAGAAAAAGGGAATAACTCTGACTCAGAAGAAACTCCCTCCTCCACTACATCGACAACCTTCTCAAATGGATCGGGGTTGTTCGAGTATCCCCATGTATGCAGGTCACACCAACAGTTTTCCCCTTATGCCTCAAGGGGTTCACCAGCTCAGCTTTCATCAGTGTCACCAAACTACCAGAGTCTAACAGTGCCTCTACTCGGTTGCCATCTACAGTGAGTACACACATATGCTTATCAGCCTCAGCCTGCCGGTCAGCCGTACAGGCTGTCTGTGCAAAGAAAGACCTCCTGCGGTAGACATGAGCAGTATCACATTGCATAGGTTCAGTTGTAAGTGAACAATTAGCGGCAATATGGCCGAAGCACCACATCGGAAACACTGAGTCATATTAATGTCTAGTCGTTTACGGGGCAAGAACCTTCCCGGCCTGGCAGGCCTGTCTCCAGCTTCTACACCCTCAGTCTTAGGTACATTCCACCGCCCAGCACCCTTCTCCCCTGGAACAGTCTTACCAGTGTCTGTGGGAGTTCGCCGGTGCGCCATCGGGGCTCGGTGGGGCATACTCATCAGCTCCTCAGCCGCCACGTACCACTCCACCAACTCGACCAACTGGTCCACGGACTTAGGGTCTGCATGGCTCACCCACTTGCGCAGAGTCGCAGGTAACGATCGCAGGTACCGGTCCATCACGACCCTTTCCACGATCTGTGGTCCTGTCAGCGTCTCGGGCTGTAGCCATTTTGAGGACAGATGGACGAGGTCATGCATCTGTGAACGTGGAGGCTTGTCCATATGGAACTCCCAGCGGTAGACCCGTTGGGCACGAACAAAGGTGGTGACTCCCAAGCGAGTTAGGATCTCCTGTTTTAGTTTTTTATAGTCCTTGGCATCAGCCAGGCATAAGTCGAAATAGGCCTTTTGTGGCTCCCCAGACAAAAAAGGTGCCACCAGACTTGCCCACTGCTCCTTGGGCCAACTCTCCCTTTCATATATATATATATATATGATGGAAAAACGGCAGGCACTCAACAGGACTGTACAGCTGATAAATAATGTAGCCAGACGGAGCCGGAATATAGGTCAACGTTTCAGCAGAATAACTGCTTTTATCAAGACAGGGTATGTCAGTTATTCTGCTGAAACGTTGACCTATATATAGTCGAAGCTGGATAATTGGCTGAGACAGAATCAGTTTAAAATTAGATTGAAACGACGCCATCTTGCGAATGGCCACAAGACACCATCTTAAAAATTAGATCTGCACAACGCCATTTTGCGAATGGCCGCCCAGCGCCATTTTAGAGAAACTCACACTTAAGTACATACGGCGATGCTATTATTAGCATCATGTGATCGCATATTCCACCATAACCCATATACACATTAAATACGCACATTGCGCTGTTAATACTACGCACATTAGCGAATGCATAATACGCCGCATGCGAACGCTGTTTATTAGCTTCATGCGTACACATCTGCCTCAAGTTAAAAGTCCTCACTACATAAATACAGTCACTAATACTTACAAAGGATCAACCCTGCAAACACGTACCATGGTGAACTCTAACTAGCATCCTTTCCCAAACCCCTCATACTTACACACTGCACACTTACATAAAAGGTTCCATAGTTTCAAAGTGTAATATTCAAGGCTTATTTATTTATTACTAATGTTGTGAAATAAAGATTATTTGATATCTAAGGTTTAGTACATGATAAGCGGACAATGTTTGGTGTTGAACAGATCTACTCTGTCTCAACAGCTTTCCGGTGTCATCAGTGAGAAGATCGCAACATGCGTCCGCAATTTATGAACTGTAGAGAGTTAAAACACTAAAATGTACTATGTAATATTAGCAGCTTAGATTTGCATGTGGCGGGAATAAGGAGACAAAAGGCTGTCGGAGGCTGACCTGTGTCCATTTGAAGAGACCTGTTAAATGTCCTGTAACAGAAGCACCGTGACGGAGAACCAATGGGATTATGCCAAACTTGCCTATTGTATTGCCTATTTCTGTAAGTGTATATATGTGCGCTCTCTGATCCCAATCTGGAGTCTTCTTGCTGATGCTGTTGATGGAGTTTTCTTGTTGATGCCGGTAACTGGTCCCAGAGTGCGTGCGTATGTATAACTGTACCTTGGGTCTGTATGATTTCTTTGCGCTAAATTGTCTTTAGATCACATCGTGTAACCTACTGTTTTTATGTTGAATAATAACCTTTGTGCATTGGAAACACATTTCAAAGTCTAAAGGCATTTATTTACTGTATGACTGCGTACGCAAATAGCGACAATTCTAGAAGGTATAGGCAGGATTTAGAAGGTATAGGCAGGAGTGTATAGAGGTTTAAATCCAGTATCGTTAGTTGGGGGCTCGCAGTGTAATCACGCAACCGGTCTGTAACACTCGGTATCAAACTCCCAGCAAAAGGGTGGAGGCGCCTGACAGGAGAACGCATTGTGCGTTCGGAATCTGTTACCACCGTTGTTGCTGAGAGTGCGCTACTGGCTACTGTGACTTTAGGAGCGCTGATTGAGAATCCAGGGATGGGGGAGGAAAAAGTTTGTTTTCCTTCGTCGATAGGTTTTTCCGTTTTTGTTTTGTGTGTTAAAAAGGGGGAAGTCGCATTATTGCATACGCAGCTGAGTTGTATTATTGCATACGCAGCTAAGTCGCATTTTTGCATACGCAGCTAAGTTGTAATATAACTTAAGAGTCATAATACGATTTAGTAGTAGTCGCATTATTGTGTATGCGACTAGTCGCACAATAGCATATACGAATTTCCGGTCTTGCTGCCTCATGTTTTAAACAAAGCCGTTGAGATTACATTATCAATTGTTGCCAATAACTGGGTTAACATGTATTTTTCTGTGCAGGAAAAAAGTGTGTAACTGTGAGTATTTGTTTAGGGTGTAACACGGGACCTAAATGTTAAGGGTATCATAGGACCCTTAAGTGCTAGGCGTAATGAACAGCCTAATGACTTGGTGGCAGCTTACCATTTACTTTACACGAGGCAGGTGTATGGGTTGTTATTTTTGTTAGGGTTCGGCTCTCAGTGTGATTACAGTATTCAGTAATTGGTTAGGCTTATTTGAGCACTGTAATTGAACCGCATGGTTTTGGGCTAAATTGTGATTTTGAACTGGTGAGATGGTGGACAATATCAACTAAAAAACAAAGGGTATATATTGCCCCCTAGCGGTTGAAACGTAGTCAAAAAGGGATTTCTGCGTGGGAGCAGCTTTTCTTCCACAGGTGAGTGGAGGCGTCTAGAGGTATTCCATAGGGTTTGTGGATACACCCTTTTTCCAAGGCGTCCACAGGTAAGTGAAAGTGTCTTGACTGTCTTTCACCAGTTTAAATCTTTATTGAAAAATGTAGGGTTCTCCAAGGATGGGAGCCACGCAAACTGTAGAGATGTTAGACAATGATGTGCTGCTATGTGAGGCGCCACTTGGATCAGCACGCCGGATTATGCTTACGAAGTACGGTTTTTATGGTAGCAGGTACTGCAATGTATGGTGTAAAATGACGACGAAGAGTGTTAGACCATTTCCCAGAATTGGTAGCTTTGATAAGGATGTATTGACCAAT
Source organism: Taudactylus pleione (assembly GCA_031769625.1). Lineage (NCBI taxonomy): Eukaryota > Metazoa > Chordata > Amphibia > Anura > Myobatrachidae > Taudactylus > Taudactylus pleione. Next base: position 1,172,328 of record JAUIMM010001530.1, on the reverse strand, counting down.
GTCTGAGATCACATCAGCCTGGTGCGTTCTTGAGTGAAAAAGGTAAAATATAACAAATGTTCAAAATTGTGGCAGCATGAAGGGGATGCGTGGCTTAAAAGTGTGCAAGCGACGCCAGCTAGCGCTGCCAACGCATACCAGAAAGTACACCCACAGTGCTAAATTGTAATGCGTGGGAGCCGTGAAATGGCGCGCACATGCAGCAAGGTAGTGTTGTGGAAGGTATTGCCAGTGGTTCCTGCACCCCACTACCGCCCTATGCGGACGGGGGTGCAGGTACAGTTATTGAAAAAAAACATAGAAATGTAACAAGTAATTTGTTCCCTCTCTTAAGTAACCATAAGGAAAATGTTTATGATGTGGATGATGAGCCTATTGTTATGTCTGCCATTTCCCATGCTGTACTAATGTTAGATGCTCCACCACGGCAATCACAAGTGGTGCCACCATCTCCATCAGTGATAGTACAGGAAGTGTTAACATCCACTGCATCCGTAGAGGAAGTTGTTAGCCCTATACGATGCAGTAATAGACTAAACCTCCATCCAGGTAATAAGGCCAAAAGTAGTAGTGCGGCCGGTCTGCATCCCATCCGGACAATAACTGTTCCGAATGGGAATGCGGATGCGAACGGAGTAGTGCCCACAAGGGAAGTAGCAATGCATTGTCCTTGGACAAGAGCGGAGCTAAATTCCATAATGAATGATTTCCCCGATCCAAAAAAAAAGAATTAGCCAAATGTCAAAGATTTTTGAAAAATTTGGGTAGTTCTCACGAGCCAACCAATAAAGATTGGGGAGTGGTGTTAAAGGCCTGTCTACCACGCAATACCGACATGACAAAATTTATCACGGATTGTGTATTGGATGAAAACGTTCCCTTAACAGACGAAGTTAATCAAGGTAACATTTCCCGCATTGTAACTCAATTAGGTGTATATTTCCCAGTAGTAGTTAACTGGAGCAAATTTTCACCATAAAACAGAAAGAGAGTGAATCTGCAGAAGATTATTGTAACCGGACTCTGCAGGCTATCACCCAGTACACTGGGATAGAAGATATTAAAGATAGCACTCACCACAGGGGAATGATTGTCATGGTACTCATGGATGGTCTTAAAGAGAACCTAAAGGCCGGGTTCAGACCTCACAGCCTGGCTGAAGGGGAGTCAAAGCAGACACCCTCATAGAATCCGCAATTGAACATGACAAGAACATCTCTAAAAAGAGAGAGACCCAAAGCGTGAAACTAATGGCTGTCAGTATTCAAGCTCTAGAAGGAATGACGGTAACATCATAACCAGCAGACACACCTGCACCAGAACAGCTACACGTCCTCACTAATCCTACACAGCCACAAACACAACCCTATCCCACTTATCACACACAGCCACAAAACCCACAGTACCCTCAAAATCTTTATCTTCATCCACAACCTTTCCCTACTGCTCCAACCATACAACAGCGATTACCCCAGGGTTACATAGACAGCCCCAGTATCCTCTCTCAGGCTTTATTGTTTACAATCCTTTTAACCTGCCAATGGATCTACTCTAATACAATATGTAGACGATTTATTGCTATGCTCTGATTCGTTTATGTCATGTTTAAATGATACTAAACTTTTGTTGCTTCATCTCTCACAAACAGGATGCAAGATTGCTAAGGACAAACTACAGCCATGCCAGTCCAGAGTTAAATACTTGGGACATTGCCTAACCCAGGGATTAAGACATCTGACTATTGATCAAACCCAAGCCATACAAAACATGACACTGCCATGCAACCAGCAGCAAATCTGTACCTTTTTGTATTGTACAGAAGCAGGTGTCCTCACACAAAAAAAAAACATGGTGATGCCAGTAGGCCCGTAGCATACTACAGTGCACAATTGGACACTGTGGCAAGATCACTCCTAACGTGTTTAAGAAGTGTAGCAGCGACTGCTCTATTGGTGAGTAAAAGTGGGGATGTGGTATTGGGCCATGATATGATTGTCTATATTCCCCATGCTGTATCTGCCCTGCTGAACTTTGCCCAAACCAGACACGTCTCTTCAGCTAGGTCCACTAAGTAGGAACTAGCTCTAACAGCACCTGCAAACATCACTGTTGAACAATGCAGTACGTTAAAACCAGCAACGTATTTACCATATGTGCAACGTGATGCACAAAGGGTGGAGGGAGACGAGTTGCTGGCGGGAAGTGAGTTCAGTAGGCATATTGATGCACATGATTGTATGGATTATCTGAACTAGACCCTTACTGCAAGACCTGACAAACACACTTTTAAAGAATATAGAAGTGACATTAATTTTTTTTTTCTTCACGGATGGGAGTTGTCATAGACAAACTGACACTGGAGAGTTGTAAATGACGAGGACATCATAGAAGGTAACCCCTTGTCCAGGGCATGTGTAAGTTGATGGGTAATAAAATTATGGCAGAGACAGGACTAGGATGGCCAGAAGCATTACCGTTGGTCCTACATAGCATAAGGACCACTCCTAGACCCCCTCTAAATCTGTCCCCCTTTGAAATACTGTTTGGTAGACAACCTCATTTGATTATAAGTCCACAGGAAGACTTGAAGGGTAACAATGAGGTAACTGTAAAGTATCTTATATCAATGAGTAAACAGTTAAAACAGCAACAGCAGAAACTGAAATTGTTGTCTAATGATATGCCTGAAACTAACTGTCATGATGTTGACCCTGGAGAATATGTTATGATCAGAAATTTCTTGCATTCAGGTTGTTTGACTGATTGGTGGGAAGGTCCATACCAGGTGTTGCTGACGAGTACCACATCTTTGAAGGTGGCTGAGAGAGATACCTGGGTCCATTCCACTCACTGCTAAAAGGTCAACCAACCGGTGGAGAAACAAGGCAGAGACAAGGCTGATAACGTGGACCTGTCGATCGAGAGCTTGTTCCGGGAGGATTAAAAGGTTGTAGTGAGATACCTGAGCAAAACAAATTTGCAGGTACATGCTGCGGCGATGGACTGGTCTGCTGTGTTCATTTTTATATTCTCTTCCAGAGTTTCCATCATCCTGGCTTACTTGGGGATTTCTGGTTTCTGTGACGGGGGACCGATAGAGGAGATGAGAGCTGATGGCAGCGCTGATGGAGTGGAGTCAGGAGGAGTGCTATGCCAATCAGGGGAGTGCTTGACCAATCTTAGTACTGTAATTGTTAAGAGATCTGCTATTCCAGATACTCGGGGATGGTGTGGAGGTTTATCATCTGAAGATTCCTGTATTTGTGAACTTTGTGGGTCCCTAGTTGATGAGAAATGTATCCAACGGTGCCAGCCTAAATACAACCCATACTGGGGTGGGTATCCTTTAGAGGATTATCATAGCATGGTAGGCAAAGTTTTAAATCAGACTGATTGTTGGGTGTGCTTACACGTGCCACAGGGACAGCATAATGTAGGGTTGGTGCCATTTCCGCTGAATATTATAGAAATTTTAGAATTGCAAAAAGGGAAAACTTTGGATGGAAAATTCCTCTCATCCAAACTGCCTCATTTCAAACTCCATCAATTCCAAGTAGATAGATCACTTTTGTGTGTAAACATAACCAACCCCAATAAACCAGGGAGTTGGGAAGTGACGTGGAATAACCAGACGATGACCTTCTCACTGAGAGCTGATAATGAGCCTATGAATTATGATCTGCTACGCTCAATTAGATCTAATGGGAGACACTTTAGGTATCGGTATACACTAAGTTCTACCAAAGAAATGATTGGTAAGGTACCAGATGGATATTGTGCTAAGATAATACAACCAGAAACTTGCATGTACCAGATGGGAGAACCTGAGATAGGATTATTTGTAAGGGAAATGTGTTTAATGATAATGATGCATACTATTCCTTATGTTCTCCCTGATGCTGTATATTTTATATGTGGAAGAAAAGTGTATAAGTGGCTCTCCCCGAGTTCCGAAGGTTTGTGTTACCTGGGAAGAGTAGTCCTAGAGGTTATGACCCTCACACATGTTGCAATGCTTGGTATTCATAAAAACACACCATCGCCATATCTTCACATGTAGTATGAACACAGAGGCAAAAGAAATATGATAGCTGGTGACATGCATAAAGCCACACAGTTAATTAGTGAGACAACTGGCTTTCAAATTTTAATAGCACTGGATCCCACCAGAATCGCTCGGGGTACATTAAATTTTAGATATATCCAAGATCTTGCTAAATTGATAGATAATATCACCGAGATGTATGATGACACCTTCAGGTATACAGGTACGGAGTTGCAAGCGTACAAGAAAGAACTGGTGCAACACAGACTAGTGTTAAATTATTTAACAGCTGTCACCTGTGTAACTTTGGCCACCCAATTTGGAGTGAAGTGTTGCGCCTATGTCACCAATGATACCAGCGACCCCAGGGAGGTGAAAGAACGGAAGATGGATGAAATTCTGCAGCTAAAATGGGAATTTTGAAAGAACCATAATGCTTCAGTGGCTGAAGTAGAGGAGAAGGTAGAGAAATGGGTTTCATGGTTGAAGCCAGTGAAATGGTTCTCAAGTCTAGGGGAATGGGTCCAGGAAATGATCGCAAGCATAGGTAAATTCCTGATCCTCATACTGGTTGTCATCATAGTAATTGGCATATGTGTCAAGTGTGTTCCTACTGTGTTGAAGATGTAAAAATAAGGTAAACCGAATGAACAAAATTATGATGGTGGTCAGTAGTGACAATATGAATACTGAGGTAAATGTAGAACTGCATTACAACCCTGAACTAGGAAATACCATCACATAATGTATTATATTTAGACATGCACAAAATATATTAAAATGTTATTTTAAAACACCTCAAATAATGAAAGTCCCTAATCCCCCTCAAGACTTCCTTTATAGGATTGGTGCATCCCCACATCTCTCCCATGATCTTCCAAGATCCGTGGTGTGCGTATAATGGTAGTTTTATGTACCCTCCTATGTGCCATCCCATAATAACATTAAATATGTCAAAATGTAAGCCTAAAAATTAAATGTAAGATCAGTGTATGATAGCATGTTGGTTGCTATCAAAGGGTGGACTGTCGAAGCTGGATAATTGGCTGAGACAGAATCAGTTTAAAATTAGACTGGAATGACGCCATCTTGCGAATGACCACAAGACACCATCTTAAAATTGAGATCTGCATGACGCCATTTTGCGAATGGCTGTCCAGTGCCATTTTAGAGAAACTCACACTTAAGTACATACAGCGATGCTATTATTAGCATCATGCAATCGCATATTCCACCATAACTCATACACACATTAACTGTTAATACTACGCATATTAGCGAATGCATAATACGCCACATGTGAACGCTGTTTATTAGCTTCATGCGTACGCATCTGCCTCAAGTTAAAAGTCCTCACTACATAAATACAGTCACTGATACTTACAAACGATCAACCCTGCAAACACGTACCATGGTGAACTCTAACTAGCATCTTTTCCCAAACCCCTCATACTTACACACTGCACACTTACATAAAAGGTTCCATAGTGTCAAAGTGTAATATTCAAGGCTTATTCATTTATTACTAATGTTGTGAAATAAAGACTATTTGGTATCTAAAGCTTAGTACATGATAAGTGGACAATGTTTGGTGTTGTACTGATCTACTCTGTCTCAACAGCTTTCTGGTGAGAAGATGGCAACATGCGTCCGTAACTAAGAACTGTAGAGAGTTAAAACACTAAAATGTACTATGTAATGTTAGCAGCTTAGATTTGCATGTGGCGGGAAAAAGGAGACAAAAGGCTGTCGGAGGCTGACCTGTGTCCATTTGAAGAGACCTGTTAAATGTCCTGTAACAGAAGCACCATGACGGAGAACCTACTGTTTTTATGTTGAATAATAACCTTTGTGCGTTGGAAACACATTTCAAAGTCTGAAGACATTTATTTACTGTATGACTGCGTACACAAATAGCGACAATTCTAGAAGGTATAGGCAGGATTTAGAAGGTATAGGCAGGAGCATATAGAGATTTAAATCCAGTATTCTTAGTATATACACACACATTTTATTAATATATATTTTTTTGCCTGATTACTGTGGCCAGCAGTGATCGGGCACATGGGGACTTGGGGAGGTGGAGCTGAGGCTGGAAAGGAGTGGGAGAGGACGCTGAGATACATAGCAGCAGCCACAGCTACCAGAGCTGCTGCTGCTGCTGACTACACAGTGATCTTACTGATCACTGTCTTCCGGAGCCGCGGGCGGGAGGGTGTCCCGCTAGTGGCCCAGGTTACATAGCAGCAGCAGCGGCTACCAGAAGCTCTTACTGAAATGGCTGCAGCAGCAGCGGCTACATAAGCCGTGGCTGCTGATTCTAGGGGGGTGCCATAGGCGCCCGATCACTGTGGCTAGCAGTGATCGGGAAAAACAAAAGGAGGAGGAGGTGCAGGTGTAGAGGGACCAGCAGGTCCCTCTGAGTTGGGCGGCCGCCCACTGTGTGTTTCTGACTGGTCGTATCTGATATCACCGTGCCTGGCAAGTGGGTAAGGATACAGATGGAGTTTGTTAAAGATTTACTCACTGGACCTGAGAATTAATCCTTCTCTCACTGCACCTTGGATTTTAACCATAGAAAGTGTGGACAATCTAATTGATGGTGAGAATAAAGGCGTCCTACTTGGGAATCTGCTGCCCTGCTAGGCCCGTATCTGATTACGCAGATTATGGAAGCCGTGACCAGAGGGCACATGCCACTATTATAGAGAGTCTCTATCTAGCCGCTATACCAAGAACACTGTTGCTCTGCTGCAATTCAATATGAGCACAGACCCTGCTCTCATCACCTTGTTGGAGACACTGTGCAGGAACATGCCAGGTCTCCTGACAGAGCCGCACAGCTTGTTCGGTGCATACGGATAATCTGGACATTCCAGCTCACTCACACATACAGCAAAACTAGCGAGGAGCAGGATCACCCTCTACAATATACTGATCCAGGACTGTGAGGATACGAAACCCACCCAGGACACTTTATAAAAGGATTTTTAGAAGTGTGTTACTAGAACTTTAGCACAGTAACGTAACAGCCCTATTACAACCACTGTTTTCTACACCAGAGATCATTGTGGCTATATAACATCAACTTCTAATTATTTGCTAGAACACAGGCACCGATTTGACACATTAGTGTCATTTGCTCAGTACTGTGTGGAATCAGGATATATGCTATTCTCTAGGTCCTTTTTGAGACCTTTTTTATTGTTTAGATATATGATATGTACATGTGAATGTCTATTTTTAGGAAATGTGTATTTTTACTCTCTTCAGATTGAGGCAACACCTGAACTGGACATTACTCATTCCTAATGCCTTTGCTCTGCGAAACCTGGGAGATCTGGATATTCCACATTTACTTCATGTGGAATTATGCTGACCCTGCCAATTATATATATATATATATATATATATAGATAGATAGATAGATAGATAGATAGATAGATAGATAGATAGATAGATAGAGAGAGAGAGAGAGAGAGAGAGAATATAGTAGCAAATGAACTGCGGCACTCATAGACTGTCAGAGTGGTTTTAATGTGATCCTTAGCAACACCAATGTTTTTTGTCAAGGTGAATAGTAACGCTCTGACAGTCTCCAAGTGCTGTAGTTCATTTGCTACTATATATATATATTAGGGGTGTGCACCGGCCACTTTTTGTGCTTTGTGTTTTGGTTTTGGATCTGGATCTTTCTTCGTGTTTTGGATCTGGATTGGTTTTGCCAAAACCACCCTTCCGTGTTTTGGGTTCTGGGTTTTGTGTTTTGGATCTGTATTTTTTTTTAAATAAAGCATAAAAACAGCTAAAATCACAGAATTTGTGGGTTTTTCTGCTCCTATGCTATTATTAACCTAAATAACCTTAATTTCCACTCATTTCCAGTCTATTCTGAACACCTCACACCTCACAATATTGTTTTTATATCCAAAAGGTTGCACCGAGGTAGCTGGATGACTATGCTAAGCGACACGAGTGGGCGGCACAAACACGTGGCCCATCTAGGAGTGATACTGCAGTGGCAGACAGGATGGCAGTTTGAAAAACTAGGCCCCAAACTGTACATAATGCAAAGAAAAAAAAGAGGTGCAAGATGGAATTGTCCTTGGGCCCTCCCACCCACCCTTATGTTGTATAAACAGGACATGCACACTTTAACAAACCAACCATTTCAGCGCCAGGGTCTGCCACACGACTGTGGCTGAAATGATTGGTTCGTTTGGGCCCCCACAAAACAAGCTGGCAATTAATCTGTCCCTGCACAAACTGGCTCAACGGAGGCAAGATGTCGTCCTCATCCTCCTCATCCACCGATTCCTCACCCTCTTCAGTGTTGTGTACATCCTCATCCTCACAGAGTATTAATTCATCCCTGCTGGAATCCACAACCACAGGTCCCTCTGTACGTTCTGGAGGCTGGTCTCCCTGGAAGAGTTGATAATTAATTTTATGAACAACATCTTCTCCACATTTTGTGGAAGCAACCTCCTACGCCTTTCACTGACAAGGTTCCCGGCTGCACTAAACACTCTTTCGGAGTACACACTGGAGGGGGGGCAACTCAGGTAAAATAGAGCCAGTTTGTACAGGGACCTCCAAATTGCTTCTTTTTCCTGCCAGTACAGGTACGGACTGTCTGACATGCCTACTTGGATGCTGTCACCGATGTAATCCTTTAACAGACAGACGTCACTGCTGCTTTAAGGATGCAGGTGCGGCTACAGCCCACACATTTCACAAAGACAGAAAATAAAAGAAGAATATTTTTATTGTTTGTGGAGCGCACTTTGAGGGTTATACCACCCTTTAACAGACAGACGCATGCTTGTCGCTGCTGCTTTGAGGACAGTATCATATGCAGTGACAGTAGACTTGTCAGAAATTGTTGGCACGTCCTTCAGTCCGGACCAGATGTCCAAACCGGCCCTTGACTTATGACACAGGCGCACGCTTGGCACTACTTTGTTGATGCATGTGCGGCTATTGCGCACACAATTAACAAACAGAAAATATTTTTTTATTTGGTTTGGACTGGAGTGTACTTTGGGGGTTACAGCACCCTTTAACGGTCAAGCCAGCCGGCCCTTTACTTATGACACAGGCGCACGCATGGCACTACTTTGTTGATGCACGTGCGGCTACTGCGCACACAATTCACAAACACAGAAAATATTTTGTTATTTGGTTTGGACAGGAGTGTACTTTGGGGGTTACAGCACCCTTTAATGTTCAAGCCAGCCGGCCCTTTACTTATGACACAGGCTCACGCTTGGCACTACTTTGTTGATGCATGTGCGGCTACTGCGCACACAATTCACAAACACAGAAAATATTTTGTTACTTGGTTTGGAGTGTACTTTGGGGGTTACAGCACCCTTTAACAGTCAAGCCAACCGGCCATTTCCTTATGACACAGGCGCACGCTTGGCACTACTTTGTTGATGCACGTGCGGCTACTGCGCACAGAATTCACAAACACAGAAAATATTTTGTTATTTTGTTTGGAGTGCACTTTGGGGGCTACAGCACCCTTTAACGGTCAAGCCAGCTGGCCCTTTACTTATGACACAGGCACACGCTTGGCACTACTTTGTTGATACACGTGGGGCTACTGTGCACACAATTCACAAACACAGAAAAAATATATTTTTTTTAGCTCTTGGGGGGAGCACCCCTGACGGACAGAGCACCCCCTGGACAACACTACAGCACCCCTTTAGGACTGGGACACTGCACAGGACTTTGGAGTGGACACAGCCCCTATGGACAACTGACTGCACAACACAGTCCATCCAGCCCCCAGGGACTTTGAAGTTGTGGACACAGCCCCTATTAACAACAGCAGCACAGCGCAGCACAGTCAGCCCCTATGGACTTTGAAGTAGTGGACAACAGCAGCACTACACTACACTACACAGCCCTAACTCCCACCCTCCCTCTTCACTGTCCACAGCCGAGTGAGAAAATGGCGCCGACGCGGGTACCTTATATAGGATCCAAAACCCGCGAGACTCGGAAGGCAGGATGATGACGTTTTGCCTCGATTTCAGAATCCGAGTCAGGCGGGAAAAGTCGAGCCTGACTCGGATCTGCCTCGGATCGGGGGGGCTCGGGGGGGTTTGGATTTCAGAAATTCGAACCCGCTTACCCCTAATATATTTATATATATATATTACATACACACACACACACATATATACACACGCACACACACACACACACACACACACACACACACACACACACACAGTAGGCATTGCCATTGTTCAGCACATGATTCAATGGAGAGGAATGCATGCAGGAGAACATGTAAATCGTCCATCTTTGTCCAACCATAGCTAATCATCAACAATATATACATATAAACTGGAACTGTTACTACAGACAGCCATTACAATATATAAAACTAACCAAGTCATTTCAACCTTGTGATATATGAATAGACAGACTCCACTATGAATCACTTTCCTGTACTACAATATACAATATATAATACAGCCTAGATCATACCACAGAACTGCACTATACAGTATATAATACAGCCTAGATTATACGACAGAACTACAATATACAGTATATAATACAGCCTAGATCACACCACAGGACTGCACTATACAGTATATAATACAGCCTAGATCATACCACAGAACTACAATATACAGTATATAATACAGCCTAGATCATACCACAGAACTGCACTATACAGTATATAATACAGCCTAGATCATATCACAGAACTACAATATACAGTATATAATACAGCCTAGATCACACCACAGAACTACAATAAACAGTATATAATACAGCCTAGATCACACCACATAACTGCAATATACAGTATATAATACAGCCTAGATCACACCACATAACTGCAATATACAGTATATAATACAGCCTAGATCACACCACAGAACTACAATATACAGTATATAATACAGCCTAGATCACACCACATAACTGCAATATACAGTATATAATACAGCCTAGATCACACCACAGAACTACAATATACAGTATATAATACAGCCTAGATCATACCACAGAACTACAATATACAGTATATAATACAGCCTAGATCATACCACAGAACTGCACTATACAGTATATAATACAGCCTAGATCACACCACAGGACTACAATATACAGTATATAATACAGCCTAGATCACACCACATAACTGCAATATACACTATATAATACAGCCTAGATCACACCACAGAACTACAATATACAGTATATAATACAGCCTAGATCATACCACAGAACTGCAATATACAGTATATAATACAGCCTAGATCACACCACAGAACTACAATACACAGTATATAATACAGCCTAGATCACACCAAAGAACTGCAATATACAGTATATAATACAGCCTAGATCACACCACAGAACTACAATATACAGTATATAATACAGCCTAGATCACACCACAGAACTACAATATACAGTATATAATACAGCCTAGATCATACCACAGAACTACAATATACAGTATATAATACAGCCTAGATCATACCACAGAACTACAATATACAGTATATAATACAGCCTAGATCATACCACAGAACTGCAATATACAGTATATAATACAGCCTAGATCACACCACAGAACTACAATACACAGTATATAATACAGCCTAGATCACACCAAAGAACTGCAATATACAGTATATAATACAGCCTAGATCACACCACAGAACTACAATACACAGTATATAATACAGCCTAGATCATACCACAGAAATGCAATATACAGTATATAATACAGCCTAGATCATACCACAGAATTGCAATATACAGTATATAATACAGCCTAGATCACATCACAGAACTACAATATACAGTATATAATACAGCCTAGATCACATCACAGAACTGCAATATACAGTATATAATACAGCCTAGATCACACCACAGAACTGCAATATACAGTATATAATACAGCCTACATCATACCACAGAACTACAATATACAGTATATAATACAGCCTAGATCATATCACAGAACTACAAAATACAGTATATAATACAGCCTAGATCACACCACAGAACTGCAATACACAGTATATAATACAGCGTAGATCATACCACTGAACTGCAATATACAGTATATAATACAGCCTAGATCTTACCACAGAATTGCAATATACAGTATATAATACAGCCTAGATCATACCACAGAACTACAATATACAGTATATAATACAGCCTAGATCACACCACAGAACTACAATATACAGTATATAATACAGCCTAGATCACACCACAGAACTACAATATACAGTATATAATACAGCCTAGATCACACCACAGAACTGCAATATACAGTATATAATACAGCCTAGATCATACCACAGAACTACAATATACGGTATATAATACAGCCTAGATCACACCACAGAACTGCAATATACAGTGTATAATACAGCCTAGATCATACCACAGAACTACAATATACAGTATATAATACAGCCTAGATCATACAGAACTACAATATACAGTACATAATACAGCCTAGATCATTCCACAGAACTGCAATATACAGTATATAATACAGCCTAGATCATACCACAGAACTACAATACACAGTATATAATACAGCCTAGATCATACCACAGAAATGCAATATACAGTATATAATACAGCCTAGATCATACCACAGAATTGCAATATACAGTATATAATACAGCCTAGATCACATCACAGAACTACAATATACAGTATATAATACAGCCTAGATCACATCACAGAACTGCAATATACAGTATATAATACAGCCTAGATCACACCACAGAACTGCAATATACAGTATATAATACAGCCTACATCATACCACAGAACTACAATATACAGTATATAATACAGCCTAGATCATATCACAGAACTACAAAATACAGTATATAATACAGCCTAGATTACACCACAGAACTGCAATACACAGTATATAATACAGCCTAGATCATACCACAGAAATGCAATATACAGTATATAATACAGCCTAGATCATACCACAGAATTGCAATATACAGTATATAATACAGCCTAGATCACATCACAGAACTACAATATACAGTATATAATACAGCCTAGATCACATCACAGAACACAGAACTGCAATATACAGTATATAATACAGCCTAGATCACACCACAGAACTGCAATATACAGTATATAATACAGCCTACATCATACCACAGAACTACAATATACAGTATATAATACAGCCTAGATCATATCACAGAACTACAAAATACAGTATATAATACAGCCTAGATTACACCACAGAACTGCAATACACAGTATATAATACAGCCTAGATCATACCACTGAACTGCAATATACAGTATATAATACAGCCTAGATCTTACTACAGAATTGCAATATACAGTATATAATACAGCCTAGATCATACCACAGAACTACAATATACAGTATATAATACAGCCTAGATCACACCACAGAACTACAATATACAGTATATAATACAGCCTAGATCACACCACAGAACTACAATATACAGTATATAATACAGCCTAGATCACACCACAGAACTGCAATATACAGTATATAATACAGCCTAGATCACACCACAGAACTGCAATATACAGTATATAATACAGCCTAGATCATACCACATAACTACAATATACAGTATATAATACAGCCTAGATCACATCACAGAACTACAATACACAGTATATAATACAGCCTAGATCATACCACAGAACTACAATATACAGTGTATAATACAGCCTAGATCATACCACAGAACTACAATATACAGTATATAATACAGCCTAGATCACACCACAGAACTACAATATACAGTATATAATACAGCCTAGATCACACCACAGAACTGCAATATACAGTGTATAATACAGCCTAGATCATACCACAGAACTGCAATATACAGTGTATAATACAGCCTAGATCATACCACAGAACTACAATATACAGTATATAATACAGCCTAGATCATACAGAACTACAATATACAGTACATAATACAGCCTAGATCATTCCACAGAACTGCAATATACAGTATGCTAGGGGGTGGTTTCTTTCCTTTCTTTCTATTTGTACACCCAGGCTATTGCCAGCCTGTTTAATCCCAATATATCTGAAGCAAATTATTCTATTTTTCATATAATAACTATCAGGTTATAAGTAACATAAATATATGAACTTCGCAAAGTGTTAACCAGAATTATATACCTTTTAAATCATTTGGATAATTTCCTTTCATAAAGATAACGATGCACACCAAGTGTTATAAGTAAAATGTTTTTATATATCAAATCTTCATAAAATCAATGCTTGTTAAAATACAATATAGACGAGAGAGAGAGAGATATATATATATATATATATATATATATATATATATATATATGATTGCCAAGTGTGTGAGTGGGGGTTGTTGGGACCCTTTGTCCTATTGTCCAAACCGCATGGTCTCTGAACACAAACTCCATTTTAAAAACTCACATTGAAGACTCCCATAATGCCCTGTTCTGGAATACCAATACCTTCACCCACTACAACTGTGTGATATCTTTGGACCAAAACAGTACATTATATTGTATACCAGTGTCTAATTATTTTCAACTTCCATGATATAACACTGCATCCACTATACTATACAAGCTATAAACAGATACTATAACGTTGTATAATACATATAAGCTGATTCCTCTGTAATAGTTAAAAATACCACTATACAACTCATAGTACACAATTCTATCATAATACTATAAAGCATCCACCAAACACATGGACCAACTTCAATTTCCATTAGAGACATGGGTCAATGGGGGAAGGGGGAGAGCACATGGAATTTCCTTTGTTCATACCACATAGAGGTAGCCATCTTTGAATCCCCAAACTATGATAATATATAACTTCACAATACTATCACAATATGGCTAGCAATCCGCAACTCCCATGGAACCACAACCACTAGCTGATATCAAACAAATATACATCTACAGATTGCAACATTTCACCCAATCTCCATCCCAATCTCAACTACACAATGATACAGTCAGACCACGAGAATACAACACATGGGAAGGAAGGGGGAAAGAAGAAACTTAATATGTATATATCACAGCCAGCCATATATATAAAACTGAACCCAAATCACCGCAAATCAATCTTCATATCGTCTACTACAGATTAACACAAACCAAGGCACCACAGCCTGACAACCTGGCCTTTAACAAAGATTCCACTATGAACTACAATATTCATAAATCACTACAAACTATCTATACAAGCTATAAACAGATTAAATCAAACTTAGTTACAAATACCCATTATAGGCTAACTAATGTACAGTTTACTTAGCCATTATGAGCAGATATCTCCAGGCGATTGAAGCTGCATCTTGGGGAGAAAGTCTGCTGTCCTTGTGTCTCCCTGGTGTGTCCTTGCAAGCATGTGTGTTTCTCCAAGTGTGTGTGAACACCATCCTGCTCTCCCTCACCTGTGTCTCTGTAGAGTGTTTGTGTGAATGCCCTGCTCCCATTCCTCACCTGTGGGATCTTGCCCATAAAAGGACATTCAAACCTTATTGTATAGGGTCTTAGGCAGGAAGCTGTGTCTCTTAGCTAGGGTAAACAAATGCTAATTAGCTTGTATTGTGGGGTCTCTTCCCATCTATTGATATGCTGGAATAACCAGTTCTGTGTAAACTTCTAAGCTCTGGGAAAATTATCACATTTCATATATATATTTTGTTTTTAGCTGTATAGGGAATTATTATTATTATTGATTTTAATATACACACTGTAACATTTCCCCCTTTTGTGAGTTCAATGACATCTGACAGTTGAACTGACATAAGCTTGTGTATTATAACTATTTTAGTGTATGTGTTCGTTGATCGTACAGGTGGTGAGAAGAGAGAGAATTCAGTTTGGAGAGAATCATAACAATATAATTTTCACAGTTCAAAATAAAAGGTAATGAAAGGGCGGAGAAGTAGCGGTCCTCTCCTGCTTCGCATATGTAGATGGAAAAAACCTTATTTGATTGTATGTAAGGATAAAAAATCTTTCATATTTGAACCAAACCCTTTCCTAATTTTTATTAACATTTGGGATCAAAAGCCTATAGTTGTCATCTTTGCCACATGGGATGAGGGCGCACTTCTGGAGTGTTGTCATCTTGGACATCTGCTTTGGATAATCCATATCCTGGTCCTTCTGATCTGTTCCATCTGATCATCTTCCGATCTGTGTTCCATCTGATCCTCTTAGGGTTTGTGTAGTCATCTGTCAGGAATATCGTCTGTCTGCAGCTGGGCCTTGTCAGCATCTAAATAAGAAATTGAGAGATATCAGTACTTTTGAATGTCTCCATCTTTCCTACCAAATCTGATGTCTTGTCTTCCATCCGATCTGTCTGCAGTCTTCATATATCCTGTTGTTGACTTGACTTGCCTACATGGACGAAAAACAGATTCTCCGTGCATTAGCGGTCCCTCCCACCCACTGTGATAATTTAGAATTTTGTCTGCTCCATATTGGAGTTTCCAAAAATCACATATCATTAACATTGACGAGTGTTACAGACTCAACTTTACATCGTCTTCTCCACTAGGTGGCATTCAAGATCCTACAATGCCTTTGTTTTTCTCATTTTCTATGAAAATCTCCAAAAAAATATCCCTAATCTGGGAAATTCTAAATTTCCAACCTTCAAATACCCATATAACACCCTCCCTTTTCTCCTGACAATAATCTGTGTATTAATTGTTGAGGAGAATCAGGGAAGTCTTGGGCCATTTGATCTACTTTAACCTGCATTCCGATGTTCCAAGAAAATAGAAAGAAATGTTAGTCTACATAATACAGACATGCCAATATGTAAATAATTCCTATCTATTCCAAACATACAAACTGTTAATAGATATACCCAATTACTTATTAGTAATAACAGAAAATCATCCTGTGGAACCTGTTTAAATCTAAGACCATTTTAAAACAACCTTAAATGTAATTTTTTTCATTAAAGACCCTTAGTAATTCCAGGCATTACCACCTCTGCTGGGAAATGGATGTGTATTTCCCCTTCTACTACTCCTCCTCCTAGGACCTGAGAGTGTCCCTACTGGTCGCTAGAGGTAAAACATCAAAATTACAGGTGTTTCTGAGAAAAAAAACAAAACTTACATTCTGCTGAGTTATTGTCACTGCAACAATTTAAAACAGTATGATCATATCCATATTTTTATGATCTATGGCAATCCCCCTGTTCTGGTGAATGAAACCTCCACCATTGGGTTATCCATAGTACCTACACCACAATTTAACTAGATTTTACAGGGATTTATGAACACAACAATATCACGTTTGTGCATGCTACTATAAATCACATGGGATCTCTAAACACTATTCCTTATTAACTGTTACCAATTACAACAGTTCCGATGTCATTTACCACATACGTCACTTCATGAGATATACACAGTATTTTCAGATATTAATATTTCCAAGATCCTACAAAAAAGACCTTGTCCACCCATCTTCCAATTCCTATGAATTTGGTCAGAGATTGTAATACATACTTATTAACACTAGGGGATTTTTGAATCCTCTACTCCAATATACATATTTATACCATTATACTTTACCTGTATACACCTGGGATTTTAAAAATGAGCAGGATTTTATACCACCTGTCTGTTTTTAACCCATATTATACCATATACAGTCTTTAGAACAATTGCATATACCATAAACATTGCTATAAGCATAAAGGTTAAATCCATTATCACCTGTAATCAGTATCATAAAGACGTCTCCTTATTTACTGCATTAACGACAAATCTAGATTTCCTTATTTCTGCTTTTCATATGATATCCCTACTTCTAAAGGACATCCCATATCTGAGTATTACGCATATAACATTGTTCTTTATATCTATAATGTAACGTATATCGCTGTCTAAAAATCATGTTTCCTGCAGTCATATATAATTACCACATGACCTGTTTACCTAAAGGGAAACAATTATTCAGACATCCTAACATCTGTGGCATTTTAAATGAAATTATCCATTTTTACCTTTATTACAGACTTCGCCGACCTGCGATTGAGTCTTTTTAAACCATATTCTGCTTACCAATATATATAGAATGATTATTACAGGATTCATTGCAAACCTGCTATATGATCCAATTAATCATACCCTGCTTAGCAATACATCACCTGATCCTAAGCTTCACACAAGTGTCACCTATATATACCAGTCACAGAACTACATAAATGGGTTAAACACATATACCGCCCTTTGCGAGTTCCTTAATCTATTTATGGAAATCCATATCTATCTGAGATATGACTAGTATACAGGGTCAGACTGGACCTTAGGGGTACAGAAAACCTCCAGTGATCCCCATTGTTCCAGTCTGACACTACTGGTGTTTTACTTTTTCCTGTCTGTAATGGTGGAAATGAAGTCCTCAATCCTTACTAGATTGGAGAATTTATCTTACAGAGCTGAGATCAGCCAGCGAGAGGAGCTAATTCACGCCATTCACAGATTCTCAGTGCGCGCTTCTCTGCTCAAAATTCTTACCGCGTCGCCAAAATGCAGTACCCGCTCAGACAACTATTAAAGACATGCTTCTGTAGGAAGTAATGGTTAGAATTAAAACAACAGAATGCCATACATCATAGGCAATAATTGCTTTACCATTATTATGGACACGTCAAAAATATCCATGACATCTCAGATATTCATAAGCATCTTAAATCTCTTTGAACCTTGCTAACCTTTCCATACAGTTTTCTTACGTATCCTGTCCTATGCCACTAGACCCCAGACACCGGGTCGTCATCGCTTATGCTCTATGCATGTATAGCGACCAAAGCTTCATGTGAGCTAAACATGCGAGCTTTCACAGGGCTAATACCGCCCTTATATTCCTTGATAAAACACATCAAGTCCCTGATTATCTTAAACAATGTATTATGCATATTACGCAAACCTTCAAATCATAACTGTAAGATTATATGTGGTTTACATGCGATCTAATACACAGATAATACAGTATAGCACACCACATGTTATAACTTACTCAGAAGTGGATTTCTTAACCTAAAATCTATAAACTGTTGTATTGCAAGGATTTTTCAGAAGTACATACAAACTACACACATAAATCATGTGTACAGCACAAATTTCTGTTATGCAGCCATGTGTGTGTTCAGTAATGTCATATTACACAGATCCCTGTTTTCTGAGATTCTGTGTAAACCCCCCCGTTTTGTTCAAAATTAGACATTGAGAACAACAGAGGATAATAAAGGCAAATCATAATTCACATTGGTGCTGTATCCAGCTCCTGTATTAAGTCACCCATTTGTTTTATTATTCCCTTTTGTTAACTTAACTTAATCCTAAACCTAGAAATAAACACACTGACACATGTATATGGAATTCAAAGAGGTCACAGCCAGAATTTATTGATCAAATTGAAATTCTAGAATAGGTGGCAAGAAGAAAGCAGAGCTCCAAGGCCACAGCCCAGTGGATATCAATGCAAATAAAAAGGGGCGGATCCCCGCCCTGCACAGACTGACCTGGGGCAGTACCATCCTTCCCTAATTGGCACAGCATTGGTCCCTCCCTTGGAACAATGACCATGTCCCCCCTTTAGGCGGTGACAAACTGGCCGCTCTCAAAGGAAGAATGCTACCACAGGCACTCCTGCGCTAATAATAGGCCGCCCATGAGCACTGCTTCCCGCCAAAGCCCGGTTCGCAGAACCAGGCCCGCCACCAAAACTGTGACCTTCTTAATGAAATTAAAACTGCAGAGGTCATCGGTCAACCGCTCTAGCCGCGCGCTCGTGAGATGTACCCCGTCGGGCCTATGCAAGCTCTCTGCCCCGTGACATAAACTTGGGTATTGTATGACGCGTCCACCAAACGCTAAATTACAAGCGTGCAATGGCCATATCTGTTCAACACCCACGAACGCGACCAAATCATTGCCTCCCAAGTCTGGCCCCAAACTTCTCCTCTGCTGCCCATGGGGCATCTAGCAGGCACTTACAGTGCATTTCTCGTAATCCTAAGCAATGCCACTTACGCACTCACAACCAAAATTGGGCATGTAACTCCAAAGGGTGCTGGCTAGCCCAGTAAATATAGGAATTTTCCCACACCCGACAGTTAGCACTCACAGACAACCCTGTCCGAAAGTTCGCCTATACAGAATTGGCATTTATACAGACAGATATTGGTATTTAATACAAACAGAAATTGCTATGTATAATAACAACAATAATCTAACCACAAGGAAAGGGAAACAAATAGTTGGGTGACCCATCTGAAGATGAAAAACAGCAAAACCTCCTTGAGGGCAAAAGCTGAAAATCCTTTCAGAATCCCTAGCGGCAGTAGGCATAAGGCCCCTGGGTTTCCCAACAAACTCGCAAGGAGCGCAACTACTTAATGCTACTTGTTTTAAATACGACTTCCACTGCCCTAGCTATAATATAATTCTGAAACACCCTCGTAAACTACGACCTGGACAAAAGGGAGTTAGATTAACATGGATAACCACTGCCCGCCACCTGGAGGGCAAACCCTATTAAAGTACCCCAAAGAGCAACTGGCCAAATCACTGGATCTGCATGCATCTGAATAGAAATCCCTCGCTCCCTGCCAGTTAATCTGTCTTAGACCCATCTATTCAGCACAAGCTCAATACCGGTTTGATAACCACCTTATTTTAACATTAAACCTGATAGCGCAGAAATCTTAGTAGCAGCAACTAGCTCGCCCATTCTAAAAGCCCTAAAGTAAGCTAATGAAAATGCTAACCAAAAAGGGGGGGGGGGGGGAAGGCGCCTAGCACTTGACCGAAGCCACTCCTTTACTGGCCCAATCAAATCCTGTAATAGGGCTGTGTTGATGGGGCTCCGCGCAATGCCTTTGTTAGGACGCTCCCTTGCCCACCCTATTAAATACCTTTGTTAATACTCTCTTGCCCACCCTATTAAATGCCTTGTTTAATACAAATAATTTGTCAGGATCCGCCAAACGTGCAACTTGGAAAATTATACTGGGTAACGCTGGAGACAAGCCGCCTTGGAACGACCCCTGTCATAGCAGCTACAAACAAACTCTGCCATACAATCATTAACCATCTGAAACCGCCCGCTCTTGGAAGCTGAACACCTTGCCAATCGCACAAAACTAGCGTGTAGGTCTTAATGTACTTGGTGCCCATGACTTCCGTGCTAGTCCCTGGATGCCGGCGTGACGATCCGCCAGGCATGGAAGGGGAAGGAGAAACCATGTAAATTAGCAGGAGGCGTGAGCGAATGAAACATGTCCTACTGAACGAAATAAGATGTCCACTATCTTGGTAGCAACGCCCGAAACATGCCGTGCCCTAAACTCAATATTCCTTAAACACATAGATGCTTAACCACTGCGAGGCCGGATCCAAGTCCGTCCTAGATTAGAGCCTTCTTATACCACACCTAAGTTATCACCAAACAGGATTTGCCTAATGCAAGGCTTGCTGGACCGCAGTTCGACCGCCACTACAATTGAAAAATTCTCAAGAATAAGGATGTTCCTGTCTAGGCCCTGAACCCCACAGGAAACCGGCCAAGGCTCCGTGCCACACTCCCCTTCAAATGGACCACTTAATGAACAGGATGCATACGTAACGGTCTAAGTTCAGACTTGGCTACGGGTGACGTGTGCAGAACTGTACTCCGTTGAATTTGCGCATAAAAAACAAACAAATGCGCAGCATGTCCACTCCGCTCCAGAGGGACACATATGAGGTGACGAGGCTTCCTAACCCCTGCTGTGGCTCCTTCTAGCCGTCTACTGAAAAACCGACCCCTATGTATGACTCTAAATGCCAAACTGAGGGGGCCCGATAGCGACTGCAACTGTACTAGCGAAACTTTTTTTTTTGCCAAAATGAAATGCTTCTAGCAACTCCCCAAAACGCCACGCCTTCGCCATAGGCAAGCGGCATAATCCTATCAAGGTATCGATTTCTATCCGCAAATAAGATAATGCGCATAACTGAACCTTCTTACCTGTCACAAGCCATCGGGGCTCCCATAACGACTAAACTAAGGAAATTAATTGAATACTGGCAAACTCTGGTATCTACTAGCCCCATAACATGAAAACATCCAGGTAGCGGGACACCACAGTATGTCCCAATACCCGCATGGACAACTACTGCAAAAAGTAACTAAAACCTTCAACTAAAGTACACGAAATGAAAAAGCCAATCTGCCGCCATGTATAAACAGTCCTCTTAACCACAAGGCCATAAGGGCTTTCCCTCTGTGTAACGTAATTGAGCCCTGCAACTCCAAACCCCAAATATTTAAAGGACTCGGGGTGAAATGGGCAGCAGTCAAAAAGCAGATGCGATATCTGCCTTAGCTAGTAGAGCCCTGCCCCCGTTTGTTAAATGGCGCAGTGATCTGACAGATATTTTGTGTGATTGCCGAACCCTTCCATTTATGTAAGAGACTCTGTAACAACCCCAATTTACCCAATTCCTTCTACGACACCCCCTTGAAGGCGGTGCACCTAAACTGTACCAAAAGTGGGTGGAGCAAAAGGGGCCACGCATGGGCCCCCACCCGACTTCCGCTTTCAGATTCCTCTCAGAAACCACGGATATTCCTGTGTCAAAGATAAATGCAAACCCACGCCAAAACCCCCCAAATTAATAAATGATGGTGCTTTTCTGAACACCTCTGCGCTGCTGCTGCAATATTCTCCTTGACCCTGTGCGGCAGACCAACGCGCACACCTTGGCTGGATGAATGCTCCCACAGAGCATGCAGATATGACTGTATCCACAGCCTGCCCCATATGACCCTGCGTGTTATTACACGCGTAGCACTACCAGCGGCTGATGCCCACAGATCTGGGCAGGCCAGAAAGGGCTGCTTCCGACCAACCGAGGATTCCGCAGGCAAGCTAGGCAGTTGGTCGAGCAAACCAAACCTCAACATCCTTGAAACCTAATTGAAAACACTGCCTGTCCCTCCTGTTGTGTCTGGGCTCAAGGTAGCACGCCGCAAAAAACATAACATACCCGAAGGCCCCCGCCATTACTCCTGCTGACTTAGCCTGAACTAAACCTACGTGCGTCAGCCGTTATCACAAACATATCCACAAATTTACTCTTCACTAACCGCTCCCTACTTTAAAACTTTAAATCTTTAAGGATAGCCGTATTCGCTCAGTGAACCATAAC
The DNA here is from genome assembly GCA_031769625.1 of Taudactylus pleione. NCBI lineage: Eukaryota > Metazoa > Chordata > Amphibia > Anura > Myobatrachidae > Taudactylus > Taudactylus pleione. The sequence continues at coordinate 1,149,007 of JAUIMM010001530.1, read as the reverse complement.
CCGCGCTTCATCCGGTACCTCAATTGCTGACACTGTGTTAAATCTCTAAGGGCACCCTTGCTACCCATTAAATTTGCACTAAGTAACGCCTAAGCTTGTGCGGATTTACAAATGAACTGGAAGAATCGCTAGAATCATCAGTGGAAGGGGAATGTGTGCTGCGCAAATGGGTTAACACCATGCTCACCTGATCCTGACGTGGAAGGCCCAGCCACTGGCTCCTTTGTGTTCGCCAACAGTCCCTCGCTGCGCGGTGCGCCCACCACGACTTGATTCGACATCAGCACCATCTGTCCGCTGGACTTCGACAATGGTCCTAGACGCTCAAAAAACTGTGACCTGGGGGCTCGAAAAAATATCCGGTGAAACCCACGCAACAAAGTCCCTCCGCAGAAGAAAGAGCAGGAGATGCTGTAGCCAGCGGGGGTACGGGATCAGGTTTTGGGGGGAGGGGTGTGAGGAGGGGGTGGAAATATGTATGGGTTCAGGAAAACAGCTGTAGTGGCATGCGGCTGGATGGGCATAGCTATTGCGCCTTGTAGTGATGCGCCAATCCCTGGGAAAAAAGGGGGGGGGCCGCGTTAGCAGTGGAGGGGGCGAACTGGAGGAGAGTGGGGGGCAGTGGCTGGCAGTGCATAAGCGGGGCGGATGATAAGGGGCTGAAAAATGCATTGGGCTTATGTGCAGCATCCCGGTGGCAGGGAAATAGGGGGGGGGGCAGCCCGGCGGCGCGTCATTGTAGGCTTGAATGGGGCAGGATTATTGTGCTGTGCACCAGCCGCCCCTAAATGCAAGGGGGGGTGTAACCCCCACCCCAGGGTGCGGGGGGGAAAAGGGGACAAGTTGGTGGGTGGCGCGCTAGGGGACACCGCACCAAGGGGGTCTCTGGTGCTGGCAGAGCAGGGGGGAGGCTGTGCAGGGAGGTGCCCCCCTGTTCTTAAGTAGTGGGGGCATGGGGGGGTCGGAGGGGTGCGGCAGAGCACTATGCGGCGCCTGGCTGCACAAGATGGCTGCCGCAACCCTGTGGGTGGAGCTAGCCACCGGTGCAGGGAGCGGGATGGCCGCGCTTAGCGTGAGGGGAGACGGGGAGTGGGGGCCATCTAGCTAATATCGCTGCCGCTTGAGAGCAGGCGGCCGCGGGGAAAGGGTGGTCGTTGTGGGGGGGCGGCAATCGAGAGCCGGCAGCGGGAGTGCAGGCAGGTGGAGCCTTGCGCCTGAGCGGACCATGCCCCTCGCCTGGCTGGGGAAGCAGCCACGGAGGTGAGAGGCCTGGCAGCCGGGGGCAGGGGGGGCACGGGGCCTGTGTATCTGGAAATGACAGGGAGGGAGGGCACTGGCAGGTAACAGGGACTATATGGAAACACAAGCAGGGGAAGGGGGAAGAAAAGTTTGGAACATGTGCAGAAAGGAAAGGACAGGGGGGAAATTAGAAATAGGAAGGTAGTAAAAGATAAAATTAACAGGAGACAGAGAGGGTGATAGATCAGGGGAAATAAATGGGGTGTGAAATGTGAAAGAAGAAGAGAAAGACAGACATATAAAATACAATACATATGTCACTTAGCCAGCCTGGTTGAAATAAACTGGAAAGAGGAAGATGTCTCCCCTCACCAGGCTATTTATATGGGACCTCTAAGCCCTCCCTTAAATCCTACCATAGGCTTATACTCCTCAAGTGACGAATACTAACCACATCCCCCTCCAGCTTTTAACCCTTAACTTACCTAACAAAATTACATATCAAACAGGGTGCTTATCTATCCTCAAACTTATTCAAGTATTCGGATGCATAAATCATGATTATTCTACCAAACATCATAAAATTTGCCAATTGTAATGTCTGTTTGTGACATTATCAGAACACACAACATTGGAACAATCCTGCAATACATTGCAGTGCAATAGGTAAAATACTTTTACCATCACTAAGATGAATTTCCAATTTACATTCATTTGCTTCAAATATATGAAACATTTTTGTGTTTTATGCGATTAATTATGAATTCTCCAGTACTTTAAAACATTGCTACAGGTACATGTGCCAATGTGTAATGTGTGACCTAAATGCACAAGTTTCACTGCAGATATGCTGCAGGGTGAGTTAAACAGAAATAAATGGAGTTATATACTGTGAATGTATGTGTGACAAGTTTACATGCGTATGTGTATGGAGGGGATATGATATTCTGTATGTTTATTTTAAGGGATATAACTGTTTTCCTGCACTTCCGGCAGATTAATATCTATAAATAAATTGTGGATTGCAATCTATCAGGAAAAACAATTATTTGTGTATATATTTGCATGTGTGAGTTGTGTGCTTTTGTTTTGCTATGAATGGGGGATGGTGGAGCCTCATGGTAATGCAGCCATGATGTTGTAAAGAGATCTATTGTACCAAGTGTGAGTGTGTTTATTTTTTTGTAGTGTGTTATTGCAGATATGATATATGCAGCACAGAAAGGGTTAATACAGGGTACCTTGAATAACCAGGAGTCACCATTGCTTAGAGCCTGCTGTTCACTGTAACTTCAGGCCTTGCAGTCCTGCAAAATATGCTTGTTGGAAAGAGAAACTGTTACATATCTTGTGCAACCATTCAAAAATGAAAACAAACAGACTGTGAGAATTATAATTAAATCAGGCATCGCTGGATTGCCATTCTACAAGTGGCATCCTATGTACAAACAAAAAAACTAACACAAAAAAAAAAATGTGGGTTCTCTCTGCTTTTTTTTTTTTAATTGTGGGAATTAAAATTGTAAACAGCAACAATTATAAGTTACCACAATTATAAACAGACCTGTTCAGGGTGCTAATGATGATTTCCACAATTTTAAAAGCAGACTTGTTCGGGTGCCATTGCTAGGGGGTGGTTTCTTTCCTTTCTTTCTATTTGTACACCCAGTCTATTGCCAGCCTGTTTAATCCCAATATATCTGAAGCAAATTATTCTATTTTTCATATAATAACTATCAGGTTATAAGTAACATAAATATATGAACTTCGCAAAGTGTTAACCAGAATTATATACCTTTTAAATCATTTGGATAATTTCCTTTCATAAAGATAACGATGCACACCAAGTGTTATAAGTAAAATGTTTTTATATATCAAATCTTCATAAAATCAATGCTTGTTAAAATACAATATAGACGAGAGAGAGAGATATATATATATATATATATATATATATATGATTGCCAAGTGTGTGAGTGGGGGTTGTTGGGACCCTTTGTCCTATTGTCCAAACCGCATGGTCTCTGAACACAAACTCCATTTTAAAAACTCACATTGAAGACTCCCATAATGCCCTGTTCTGGAATACCAATACCTTCACCCACTACAACTGTGTGATATCTTTGGACCAAAACAGTACATTATATTGTATACCAGTGTCTAATTATTTTCAACTTCCATGATATAACACTGCATCCACTATACTATACAAGCTATAAACAGATACTATAACGTTGTATAATACATATAAGCTGATTCCTCTGTAATAGTTAAAAATACCACTATACAACTCATAGTACACAATTCTATCATAATACTATAAAGCATCCACCAAACACATGGACCAACTTCAATTTCCATTAGAGACATGGGTCAATGGGGGAAGGGGGAGAGCACATGGAATTTCCTTTGTTCATACCACATAGAGGTAGCCATCTTTGAATCCCCAAACTATGATAATATATAACTTCACAATACTATCACAATATGGCTAGCAATCCGCAACTCCCATGGAACCACAACCACTAGCTGATATCAAACAAATATACATCTACAGATTGCAACATTTCACCCAATCTCCATCCCAATCTCAACTACACAATGATACAGTCAGACCACGAGAATACAACACATGGGAAGGAAGGGGGAAAGAAGAAACTTAATATGTATATATCACAGCCAGCCATATATATAAAACTGAACCCAAATCACCGCAAATCAATCTTCATATCGTCTACTACAGATTAACACAAACCAAGGCACCACAGCCTGACAACCTGGCCTTTAACAAAGATTCCACTATGAACTACAATATTCATAAATCACTACAAACTATCTATACAAGCTATAAACAGATTAAATCAAACTTAGTTACAAATACCCATTATAGGCTAACTAATGTACAGTTTACTTAGCCATTATGAGCAGATATCTCCAGGCGATTGAAGCTGCATCTTGGGGAGAAAGTCTGCTGTCCTTGTGTCTCCCTGGTGTGTCCTTGCAAGCATGTGTGTTTCTCCAAGTGTGTGTGAATACCATCCTGCTCTCCCTCACCTGTGTCTCTGTAGAGTGTTTGTGTGAATGCCCTGCTCCCATTCCTCACCTGTGGGATCTTGCCCATAAAAGGACATTCAAACCTTATTGTATAGGGTCTTAGGCAGGAAGCTGTGTCTCTTAGCTAGGGTAAACAAATGCTAATTAGCTTGTATTGTGGGGTCTCTTCCCATCTATTGATATGCTGGAATAACCAGTTCTGTGTAAACTTCTAAGCTCTGGGAAAATTATCACATTTCATATATATATTTTGTTTTTAGCTGTATAGGGAATTATTATTATTATTGATTTTAATATACACACTGTAACACAGTATATAATACAACCTAGATCACACCACAGAACTACAATATACAGTATATAATACTGCCTAGATCACACCACAGAACTGCAATATACAGTATATAATACAGCCTAGATCACACCACAGAATTGCAATATACAGTATATAATACAGCATAGATCATACCACAGAACTGCAATATACAGTATATAATACAGCCTAGATCATACCATAGAACTACAACATACAGTGTATAATACAGCCTAGATCATACTACAGAACTACAATATACACAGTATATAATACACCCTAGATCATACCACAGAACTGCAATATACAGTATATAATACAGCCTAGATCATACCACAGAACTACAATATACAGTATATAATACAGCCTAGATCAGCGCATACAGAGCTGCTGTATATCTCCTCCCTACCTGGCCAGCAATGGCAGCTGTAGCAGGACACACAGAGCTGCTCTATATCTCCTCCCTACCTGGCCAGCAATGGCAGCTGTAGCAGGACACACAGAGCTGCTGTATATCTCCTTCGTACCTGGCCAGCAATGGCAGCTGTAGCAGGGCACACGGAGCTGCTTTATATCTCCTCCCTACCTGACCAGCAATGGCAGCTGTAGCAGGGCACACAGAGCTGCTGTATACCTCCTCCCTACCTGGCCAGCAATGACAGCTGTAGCAGGGCACACAGAGCTGCTATATATCTCCTCCCTACCTGGCCAGCAATGACAGCTGTAGTAGAGCACACAGAGCTGCTGTATATCTCCTCCCTACCTGGCCAGCAATGACAGCTGTAGCAGAGCACACAGAGCCATAGGAAAACACAGGGGGGTTTACATCTGCCTGGAAACCCCCCTCCCCAGCCCACACCATGACCACAATAGAAATAGTAATAGAATAGAATTTTACAAGTGCTGCAGGTTCTTCTCAGTATCACAAATGAAATAATTAGTGTGGTTCTTTTCACATGTATCAGCTATTAATAAATAACCTGTGCATCAACTAGGAGATCTGGAAAACATGCACTGTTAGGGATGCACTGCTATAGAACCCAATATGTACATATATGTCCAGGGCAGTGCTAGGTTATTCTGCTGCTCCCTCTAGACTCCTGGACTTCCTCTAATACTCTGGAATGGTGCCTACATCTAAAATAAAACCATTCAGCTCAGGCAGGATGGCCCTACTGCCACATCTAATGACTTATTGTGATTGCTGGTCCTGTATTTGCTGGAATTATGTCACACAATACACTATGTATGACACATATAATGGGTTACTGTGATCACTGGTCCTGTATATGCTGGAATTATGACACACAATACACTATGTATGACACATATTAAAGCTGGATAAGTGGTAATTATGCCCTGTTCATGGACTGGCCACACTTGCTCTAAAATCAAGCATTTGGAAACTCCCCTCTAGAAATCCTGCGTTTGCCACTGAGAGCTGCTATATATCTATAGACACTGAGAGGGGACAACACCCCAACCTCTAGAGTCACACTGTACTCACACACTTCCCCACTATACCCCTTGCTGCACCAGCCTATTGCCCTCTCTCTCTCTCATTGGTGTGCCCTGGTATCAGTCTTTCCACAGAGGAAGGAGGAGGGCTTTGTAACAGGAACACTCCCTTGCTGTCTTCTGCTGGCAAACTTCCTGTATGAGACTTATGCAGACTGAGGGCTTCAATTTAAGAACACAAAAATGGGTCATGGGGTTAACTCTTTTCAACATGCAGGCAAGTCCTAGAAGTCCTTTTCCCTTGCCTACTCACACGGTGTGCATTGGCTGGGGACGATATTGGATTCTGAGCCTGTCGTGGCCCGGGGTACTTGCTGCATTTTGCATATGCTTTATCTTGCTTTCTTTTGCCCATTTTTCATTGCTGTCTCCAGTGATTCCTGCAGTGGGGTTACCTTACTCTTGGTATAGCGCATTGGTAGGTCATCACAGTGGGCATTTGCAATGGCACCTCTGCAGAATTTATTTGGTGGCCTGGCGATACTGGCAGGCTTTGTGCGAGCAAGGCTTTCAGGGGATTGAGTTTTAAAGGGGCATGTTTTGTGTCATTTTTGTATGCGGGTAATACCAATGTGGTCACTTCAGGGCTTTTGTGGGCACAGCGCTAATGGGAATCTCCTTCTTTTGTTTGTTGCAGGGTCTTTATGGCCTTACATAACCTTTCCCGCTCTTCGAGGCCTTTCCCGTTTGTCGGATGGGTTTTTCCCTTCAGTCCCTTCAGTGCTAGCTCCTGCAGACCATTGACTTTCATGTTTAGGGGAGTTTGCTTGGGTTAACTTATGATATGTGGCTGCTGTCTATTCAGTGTTTGCCCTTTTCAGTTTGGCCTTTTCAGTTGCAATTTGGTCAATGGTAGTGCTAAGCAAGGCTTTGTTTTCCTCGGGTTCCTTTGCATGTAATTTGGTGTTTCAATGCTCTTTGTCCCAGGCTTCTACATGTTGCGCAGGCTTAGGTTTTCCAGGCTGTCCGATTGGGAAGGGGCAGATGGCTTACCTTACGGAAGCTGGGTATCCCTTTATTTGTTCTGTGCGACCCATTACTTGTACATGTGGTGTCGCCATTTGGTTGGGCTTAGTGGTAAGTATATTGCCAATTTTATTCCTCTCTTCAATTTAGTTTAATAATGTTCTTTAGTGAGGTTAGCTGAGTGGGGTTTATATGGTGCTTTGCATGTAATGTAGTAGATAGGGGTCTCTGCTTGCAGATCTTATGTGCGCCGCGATAAGCTTTAGTAGCGCTTCCTGCGCCAACCCGAAAACGTTGCTTAGCCGTCAATTATCTAATGAATAGCATTCAATAATTGGGGGTGTGAAGGGATTTTTTAATTTTTCCTCCAAGTGATCATTATCTGGCCCACCTTGGTTCACGGGGAAGGTTTATTAGTTGTTTCTTCTTCATTCGGGTTACATGTTTTCCCCAATGGCATCCCTGCTAGTTAGTTGCTGTGTTTTTCAATTTTGTTGGGTGCAGCTTGGCTTGGGTGCGGTGGCTCATGGTTAAGGTGTTCTTTCCTTACGATGGAAGATGCTGGAGAGGAGCGGGTTTGGCTAGTTGGCCCTTCCTATTTTTTCTGGGCGGAGCGACAAAGTTTTGGCTAGCCGTGCCATTTTGTTGCTGGGTAGCAGGCATGTCCGCTGGATTGGGGTGTGTGGCATTTTGTGTGCATCCATGAAGTCTCTGTTGGTTGAGTCAGCCGTGAATGGGGTGATGCCTGAATTGGTTGGTCATGCTTGCTGGTGGGAATTATCTTGTCGGTTGGAGCGTTTGGAGTTGATGGTTCGGTTGAGGAGGCTGGTGGATGCGGTCATTTTGTTGGCCGAATGTACATATTGTATGGTCTGAAATAGTGTCTCGTCTTGTGTGGTGTGGTGCATGGGATCATTAGGCCTTGTACAGAGCGAGGTGTTCGGTTAATAGGGCTGTTGAATGAGCATGGCTTGTCTGTGGGTGGCTTGGTAGTTAGGCATGGCTGTTAGGGCTCGGAGTTGGACAGAGGACCTCATTCAGAGCCGCTCATAAGCGGCCGCTCGTTCATTCCGAGCGATGTTCGCACATCTGTGCATGCGCATGGGTTGTAATACGCATGCGCGAACCAGTCAGTGCAGTCGAATTTCGTGTGCTCGCAAAATAGCGAATGCCTGCAAATTTGAGTGACAGAGTGAGGCGTTTGTGGGTGGTAAAAGGGGAAGGTGCTTGAAAACGGGGAGTGGAGATCAGAACGCAGGCGTACCAAAAGGTCAAAACGGGCGTTTAAGGGTGTGCATAATTAACAAAGCAGCGTCATCGACCACGTCAGTTGGGTGTCTTTTAGCCAGAACTGCTCGCATGATTGCGCTAGGAAAATGCAACCACAAGAATAGCGAGCAGTTCATACGTTGTTCGATGTACTCGATTAATCAAATAAATAGCGGAGATGACGTATGATGCGTGCGGCCAGGGGTCGTTTTGTACAAAATAACGACCGCATGTTTTGTTCGCTCGTTCAGACATAGAGGCATCAAGAGACCGCAAAGAGCGAGCAGTCAATTTAAATAGCCAGCCCCTTTTTCTGAACGATCGAGCGCAAATAGCGTCCGGCTCTGAATCAGGCCCAGATTTTTCAATCAGACGGGGTGCATTTGCATTTTAAGGCTTTGGGATTAGGTTTGTTTTTAGGGATTTGCTTGCTTTTAGATTTGTTAGTTTCTCTCTTGGTGGCGGGCCAGTCTCCTTCTGAGTATGGCTTTGGAGGGAGAACGCTGCACCTCAGTGGCTTTATTGTGGTGCAAGAGAGCGTTGTGAGGGCACTGGAACTCAATGTATTATGGCGAGTTTGTCCTTCTCGTTTGAAGGGACCTGAGCACTTTTGTATGGAAGTGCTCGGACTATGCCCAGGAGGGAGGCGGGACCTTCGCAACATAAGTGCGTCTTTAGGGGGAGCGTTTCAGTTGTTCCCCATGTACGTCTCCAGCTTGAAAGCTAGAACTGAGTATGCAGCGTCTCCTGGCCACCTCGGTTAGGTGAATTATTTAATTGATAAATAAAAGCTGTGACATTTTAGCCAAGTTATATTTGTGTCCGTCTCTTTATTTATTAGATAAGCTAAGTGTTAAGTTTAGTAAGGATGTGTAAGATATTAATCAGCAATGAATAAATTGGAGGTCTTATAAGAGAGAGGATAACCTCTCACCAGAAATTTTTGCTCATAAAATCTGTCTCAATGTCTCATCATGGTTATAGTTACATCTGCATACTCTTATAAATTGAGAATATGGTAACCCTCTGACTGCCCCTCTCGGATGAAAGCTTGAAAAATGTAGCAGCGTATTCCGGGCAGTCGGTTTAGAGTATAATGGTGTACACACCTTTCCTTTATGAATACCCCAATATCGCTAAACATGAAATAATTGCTTTCTAGACTTTGATTGTGGTTCCAAAGCACAAAAAGTTCTTATTGCAACAAAAAGTAAGTTACACACTTTGATCTATCACAATTAGCGCAAAGATTATTAAATACAAAAAGGTACAGCCAATACATACGCATGCGCCCCGGATCCAGGTTCCAGTCATCAATCCTGACATCTGTGGTCATCAAATGGGTATGACTGAGATCTAGCCCCAAAAGCACAAGAATATATACCTTCCAGAGTGTTACACCAACAATAGAGACAAGCATACGTGATTTCATTGGTTCTCAATTCTTGTCATTCTGGTATGATGCAGGTCATAGGACAGTTCATATGGTGACAACAGGGATATGGTCCATCCCTCCAGACGAGATAAATCTGGATAAGACACTACATACAAAGTACATATTCTTTCTAAGCAATAATTCCCTATAATTCATAACCATCGAACGCAAGATGTGACTCCTTCGCCGACAGATTCAGATTTCTGGAATTAAACAGGGTGTCAGTATGATACCAAACACAACAGGTCTACTAAGTTCTATACCTTACATATCATATATGTACATTTTAGATCATAATGATTAGCTAACAAAACCTCTAATATTACGCTCAATGCTAGGGTAGACCTACCTGGAACAAATTAAGATCAATACTCATATTAAAATCTAACACAAAATAAAAACTGTTTCTTTCCCCTCTTGTTATTAAGGTGACTAATAAAATGTAGGAGCGATATTTAATTTTAGTATAATACATGTAGTCACTATATAGGGGCATATTCAATTGGGTGTGAGAATAGCAAAAAACCCGCACCTGCAAGGTTTTTCCTGCAGGTGCGGGTTTTTCGCTATTCAATTACTTACGTGGGTTTTTTTGTGTGCGCCAGGAGGTTTTTTTTTTCACGCACCTCCAGAGCAAGCGTGATTTTCCATAAAATCATAAATTTTAGGAAAAATCAGTGGCACTTGCTCTGGCACACCGACGATACCCCCCCTTAGGACTAATTAAGCAATTGGAAGTTTCTAATTAGCTTAATTAGTCCTTAATTACTCACCTTCCGAAGCGCTGTCTTCTGCATCCAGCGTCGGAAGCCGGGTCTTCTACAGCAGGGTAAGTATGTCAGTGTGTGTGATGTATGTAAGTGTGTATTAGTGAGTGTGTGTGATCCCCACTGCCAGTGTGCCCCCCTAGTGTCCGTGTGGCCCCCGGAATGGGTGCTGAGAGAACTACATCTCCCAGCGCCTTTGCCCCTCCCACCAGCCCTTGGAGCCTCCCAGGACCCCCTGGGAATCCCAGCAGCTCCCTTTCTAATAAGAAGATAGAGGGGAGGCTACCGGGAGTCGCAGAGACCACCGGACACTCCCGGGTAGGTAAGTGAAGAATTTTTTTTTTAGAGTTGAAAGCCCCGCGACCTCATTTTTAAAATTGAATACTGTGGGTAGCGGGAGCGGCCATACCTGCGGTATTTCTAAATTGGGCATGAGGGGCGCAAGGTTTTTTTCCTCACTAAACCTCATGCCCAATTGAATATGCCCCATAGTGTTTTACAATAATAATTCATATGGTTGGATTTGCACCCTATATCTTTTTCTCTTTGATGGTTTTCTTTCACTATTAAGGATATTCATTCGGGAGATATCAACCATCCTGGTTGGTATCAGTTGTGTGGATCGTGATTTAAATTTTTTTGTTTTAAGAAGACCTTGGATGCCTACTGGACAAGGGGACCACTCCTGGTAATGTAAGTGAGTATGTATGTATGTATGTATGTATGTATGTATGTATGTATGTAAGTATGTATGTAATAAAACTGTACTTTCACGGTGTGTTGTGTGTTTTTTTACACATTTCTTTACAGGTGAACTACAAAATGAAGTTTGCTCTGCTCACAGGTGGAGCAAGCCTTGACAAGAAGTCTGATAATTTTAACAAAGGCTTTCCTACAGTATGCTTTTTTAGAATCCAATTGTTAGTTTTTCTTAAACACATCAGCATTGGACACAGGACCTCATTCAGAGCCAGACGCTATTTGCGCTTGCTCGTTCAGAACAAGGGGCTGGCTATTTAAATTGAGCGCTCACTCTTTGCGGTCTGTTGATGCCTCTATGTCTGAGCGAGCGTCCAAAACATGCGCTCGCTACTTTGTAAAGACGCCGCTTGGCCGCTCGCATCATATGTCATCTCCGCTATTTGATTAATCAAGTACATCGAAAGGCGAATGAACTGCTCGCAATTCTTGTGGTAGGATTTTCCTACCGCAATCATGCGAGCAGTTCAGGCTAAAAGACAACCAATTGACGTGGACGATGACGCTGCTTTGCTAATTATGCACACCCTTAAAATGGCCGCTTTGACCGTTTGGCACTCCTGCGTTCGGATCTCCACTCCCCGTTTTCAAGCACCTTCCCCTGTTACAACCCACAAACGCCTCATTCTGTCACTCAAATTACCAGCCCCTCGCTATTTTGCGAGCACACGATTTTTGACCGCAATGACTGGTTGGCGCATGAGCATTACAACCCATATGCATGCGCAGATGTGCAAACATCGCTCGGAGCGAGTGAGCAGCCGCTTACGAGCGGCTCTGAATCAGGCCCACAAGGCAAACAATTGCTAATGATATTCAAACTTCTGACAATTGTCTCTAACTCTACATTCAGAACACGTCAATTGTCCATATCAGTGTCTGTGTTATATTTCAATTGCCACAGACAAACTGTATCTGTATACATAGCTTCTCAATTTATATGCAAAACACTCACGGTATCTTTATGTATTTTTAACTACTTTTCTCAGACATACTCCTGCTTCTCACACACTTGGCTAAACCTTGAATGAGATTATATATATATATATATATATATATATATATATATATATATATATATATATATATACACACACACACACACTATATATATATACACATACATACATATATATATATATATATATATATATATATATACATACATATACACACACACACACACACATATATATATGCATTTGTGCGCATCGGCAGAGTAGCATCCGCCCATAAACGACTAGATCATCAGATAATAATTACAAACGATCATAACCAATTATTTGACTTCGACTATATACTATATATATATATATATATATATATATATATATATATATATATGATGGAAAAACGGCAGGCACTCAACAGGACTGTACAGCTGATAAATAATGTAGCCAGACGGAGCCGGAATATAGGTCAACGTTTCAGCAGAATAACTGCTTTTATCAAGACAGGGTATTAGCAGCTTAGATTTGCATGTGGCGGGAAAAAGGAGACGAAAGGCTGTCGGAGGCTGACCTGTGTCCATTTGAAGAGACCTGTTAAATGTCCTGTAACAGAAGCACCGTGATGGAGAACCAATGGGATCATGCCAAACTTGCCTATTGTATTGCTTATTTCTGTAAGTGTATATATGTGCGTTCTGCCCCCAATCTGGAGTCTTCTTGCTGATACGGTTGACGGAGGTTTCTTGTTCATGCCGTAATCTGGTCCCAGAGCGCATGCGTATGTATAACTGTACCTTGGGTCTGTAGGATTTCTTTGCGCTAAATTGTCTTTAGATCACATCATGTAACCTACTGTTTTTATGTTGAATAATAACCTTTGTGCATTGGAAACACATTTCAAAGTCTAAAGGCATTTATTTACTGTATGACTGCGTATGCAAATAGCGACAATTCTAGAAGGTATAGGCAGGATTTAGAAGGTATAGGCAGGAGTGTGTAGAGTTTTAAATCCAGTATCGTTAGTTGGGGGCTCGCAGTGTAATCACGCAACCGGTCTGTAACACTCGGTATCGAACTCCCAGCAAAAGGGTGGAGGCGCCTAACAGGAGAACGCATTGTGCATTCGGATTCTGTTACCACCGTTGTTGCTGAGAGTGAGCTACCGGCTACTGTGACATTAGTAGCGCTGATTGAGAATCCAGGGACAGGGGAGGAAAAATTTTGTTTTCCTTCGTCAATAGGTTTTTCCGTTTTTGTTTTGTGTGTTAAAAAGGGGGAAGTCGCATTATTGCGTACGCAGCTGAGTTGTATTATTGCATACGCAGCTAAATCGCATTTTTGCATATGCAGCTAAGTTGTAATATAACAAGAGTCATAATACGGTTTTGTAGTAGTCGCATTATTGAGTATGCGACTAGTCGCACAATAGCATATACGTATTTCCGGTCTTGCTGCCTCATGTTTTAAACAAAGCCGTTGAGATTACATTATCAATTGTTGCCAATAACTGGGTTAACATGTATTTTTCTGCGCCGGAAAAAAGTGTGTAACTGTGAGTATTTGTTTAGGGTGTAACACGGGACCTCAACGTTAAGGGTATCATAGGACCCTTAAGTGCTAGGCGTAATGAACAGCCTAATGACTTGGTGGCAGCTTACCATTTACTTTACACAAGGCAGGTGTATGGGTTGTTATTTTTGTTAGGGTTCGGCTCTCAGTGTGATTACAGTATTCAGAAATCAGTTAGGCTTATTTGAGCACTGTAATTGAACCGCATGGTTTTGGGCTAAACTGTGATTGTGAACTGGTGAGAGGGTGGACAAAATCAACTAGAAAACAAAGGGTATATATTGCCCCCTAGCGGTTGAAACGTAGTCAAAAAGGGATTTCTGCGTGGGAGCAGCTTTTCTTCCACAGGTGAGTGGAGGCGTCTAGAGGTCTTCCATAGGGTTTGTGGATACACCCTTTTTCCAAGGCGTCCACAGGTAAGTGAAAGTGTCTTGACTGTCTTTCACCGGTTTAAATCTTTATTGAAAAACGTAGGGTTCTCCAAGGATGGGAGCCACGCAAACTGTAGAGATGTTAGACAATGATGTGCTGCTATGTGAGGCACCGCTTGGATCGGCACGCCGGATTATGCTTACTAAGTACGGTTTTTATGGTAGCAGGTACTGCGATGTATGGTGTAAAATGACGACAAAGAGTGTTAGACCATTTCCCAGAATTGGTAGCTTTGATAAGGATGTATTGACCAATGTCTGAGATCACATCAGCCTGGTGCGTTCTTGAGTGAAAAAGGTAAAATATAACGAATGTTCAAAATTGTGGCAGCATGAAGGGGATGCGTGGCTTTAAGGTGTGCAAGCGACGCCAGCTAGCGCTGCCAACGCATACCAGAAAGTACACCCGCAGCGCTAAATTGTAATGCGTGCGAGCCATGAAATGGAGCGCACATGCAGCAAGGTAGTGTTGTCAAAGGTATTGCCAGTGGTTCACGCGCCCCACCACCGCCCTATGCGGACGGGGGTGCAGGTACAGTTATTGAAAAAACCTATAAAAATGTAACAAGTAATTTGTACCCTCTCTCAAGTAACCATAAGGAAAATGTTTATGATGCGGATGATGAGCCTATTGTTATGTCTGCCATTTCCCATGCTGTACTAATGTTAGATGCTCCACCACGGCAATCACAAGTGGTGCCACCATCTCCATCAGTGATAGTAGAGGAAGTGTTAACATCCACTGCACCCGTAGAGGAAGTTGTTAACCCTATACGATACAGTAATAGACTAAACCTCCAGCCAGGTAATAAGGCCAAAAGTAGCAGTGCGGCCGGTCTGCATCCCATCCGGACAATAACTGTTCCAAATGGGAATGCGGATGCGAACGGAGTAGTGTCCACAAGGGAAGTAGCAATGCTTTGTCCTTGGACAAGAGTGGAGCTAAATTCCATAATGAATGATTTCCCCGATCCCAAAAAAAAGAATTAGCCAAATGTCAAAGATTTTTGAAAAATTTGGGTAGTTCTCACGAGCCAACCAATAAAGATTGGGGAGTGGTGTTAAGGGCCTGTCTACCACGCAATACCGACATGACAAAATTTATCACGGATTGTGTATTGGATGGAAACGTGCACCTGAACAGCTACACGTCCTCACTAATCCTACACAGCCACAAACACAACCCTATCCCACTTATCACACACAGCCACAAAACCCACAGTACCCTCAAAATCTTTATCTTCATCCACAACCTTTCCCTACTGCTCCAACCATACAACAGCGATTACCCCAGGGTTACATAGACAGCCCCAGTATCATCTCTCAGGCTTTATTTTTTACAATCCTTTTAACCTGCCAATGGATCTGCTCTAATACAATATGTAGACAATTTATTGCTATGCTCTGATTCATTTATGTCATGTTTAAATGATACTAAACTTTTTGTTGCTTCATCTCCCACAAACAGGATGCAAGATTGCTAAGGACAAACTACAGCCATGCCAGTCCAGAGTTAAATACTTGGGACATTGCCTAACCCAGGGATTAAGACATCTGACTATTGATCAAACCCAAGCCATACAAAACATGACACTGCCATGCAACCAGCAGCAAATCTGTACCTTTTTGTATTGTACGGAAGCAGGTGTCCTCACACACACAAAAAAAAACATGGTGATGCCAGTAGGCCCGTAGCATACTACAGTGCACAATTGGACACTGTAGCAAGATCACTCCCAACGTGTTTAAGAAGTGTAGCAGCGACTGCTCTATTGGTGAGTAAAAGTGGGGATGTCGTATTGGGCCATGATATGATTGTGTATACTCTCCATGCTGTATCTGCCCTGCTGAACTGTGCCCAAACCAGACACGGCTCTTCAGCTAGGTCCACTAAGTAGGAACTAGCTCTAACAGCACCTGCAAACATCACTGTTGAACGATGCAGTACGTTAAAACCAGCAACGTATTTACCATATGTGCAACGTGATGCACAAAGGGTGGAGGGAGATGAGTTGCTGGCGGGAAGTGAGTTCAGTAGGCATATTGATGCACATGATTGTATAGATTATCTGAACCAGACCCTTACTGCAAGACCTGACAAACACACTTTTAGAGAATATAGATGTGACATTAATTTTTTTTTTCTTCACGGATGGGAGTTGTCATAGACAAACTGACACTGGAGAGTTGTAAATGACGAGGACATCATAGAAGGTGACCCCTTGTCCAGGGCATGTGTAAGTTGATGGGTAATAAAATTATGGCAGAGACTGGATTAGGATGGCCAGAAGCATAACTGTTGGTCCTACATAGCATAAGGACCACTCCTAGACCCCCTCTAAATCTGTCCCCCTTTGAAACACTGTTTGGTAGACAACCTCATTTGATTATAAGTACACAGGAAGACTTGAAGGGTAACAATGAGGTAACTGTAAGGTATCTTATATCAATGAGTAAACAGTTAAAACAGCAACAGCAGAAACTGAATTTGTTGTCACATGATATGCCTGAAACTAACTGTCATGATGTTGACCCTGGAGAATATGTTATGATCAGAAATTTCTTGCATTCAGGTTGTTTGACTGATTGGTGGGAAGGTCCATAACAGGTGTTGCTGACGAGTACCACATCTTTGAAGGTGGCTGAGAGAGATACCTGGGTCCATTCCACTCACTGCAAAAAGGTCAACCAACCGGTAGAGAAACAAGGCAGAGATAAGTCTGATAACGTGGACCTGTCGATCGAGAGCTTGTTCCGGGAGGATTAAAAGGTTGTAGTGAGATACCGGAGCTAAAGAAATTTGCTGGTACTTGCTGCGGCGATGGACTGGTCTGCTGTGTTCATATTTATATTCTCTTCCAGAGTTTCCATCATCCTGGTTTATTCGGGGATTTCTGGTTTCTGTGACAGGGGACCGATAGAGGACATGGGAGCTGATGGCAGTGCTGATGGAGTGGAGTCAAGAGGAGGAGTGCTATGCCAATCAGGGGAGTGTCTGACCAATCTTAGTACTGTAATTGTTAAGAGATCTGCAATTCCGGATACTCGGGGACGGTGTGGAGGTTTATCATCTGAAGATACCTGTATTTGTGAACTTTGTGGGTCCCTAGTTGATGAGAAATGTATCCAATGGTGCCAGCCTAAATATAACCCGAACTGGGGTGGGTATCCTTTAGAGGATTATCATAGCATGGTAGGCAAAGTTTGAAATCAGACTGATTGTTGGGTGTGCTTACACGTTCCACAGGGACAGCATAATGTAGGGTTGGTGCCATTTCCGCTGAATATTATGGAAATTTTAGAATTGCAAAAAGGGAAAACTTTGGATGGAAAATTCCTCTCATCCAAACTGCCTCATTTCAAACTCCATCAATTCCAAGTAGATAGATCACTTTTGTGTGTAAACATAACCAACCACAATAAACCAGGGAGTTGGGAAGTGACGGGGAATAACCAGACGATGACCTTCTCACTGAGAGCTGATAATGGGCCTATGAATTATGATCTGCTATGCTTAATTAGATCTAATGGGAGACACTTTAGGTATCGGTATACACTAAGTTCCACCAAAGAAATGATTGGTAAGGTACCAGATGGATATTGTGCTAAGATAATACAACCAGAAACTTGCATGTACCAGATGGGAGAACCGGAGATAGGATTATTTGCAGGGGAAATGTGTTTAATGATAATGATGCATACCACTCCTTATGTTCTCCCCGATTATATATTTTTTATATGTGGAAGAAAAGCGTGTAAGTGGCTCTCCCCGAGTTCCGAAGGTTTGTGTTACCTGGGAAGAGTAGTCCTAGAGGTTATGACCCTCACACATGTTGAAATGCTTGGTATTCATAAAAATACACCATCACCATTTCTTTACATGCAGTATGAACACAAAGGCAAAAGAAATATGATACCTGGTGACATGCATAAAGCCACACAGTTAATTAGTGAGACAACTGGCTTTCAAGTTTTAGTAGCACTGGATCCCACCAGGATCGCTCAGGGTACATTAAATTTTAGATATATCCAAGATCTTCCTAAATTGATAGATAATATCACCGAGATGCAAGCGTACAAGAAAGAACTGGTACAACACAGACTAGTGTTAAATTATTTAACAGCTGTCACTGGAGAGTACTGTGTAACTTTGGCCACCCAATTTGGAGTAAAGTGTTGCACCTGTGTCACCAATGATACCAGCGACCCCAGGGAGGTGATAGAATGGAAGATGGATGAAATTCTGCAGCTAAAATGGGAATTTTGAAAGAACCATAATGCTTCAGTGGCTGAAGTAGAGGAGAAGGTAGAGAAATGGGTTTCATGGTTGAACCCAGTGAAATGGTTCTCAAGTCTAGGGGAATGGGTCCAGGAAATGATCGCAAGCATAGGTAAATTCCTGATCCTCATACTGGTTGTCATCATAGTAATTGGCATATGTGTCAAGTGTGTTCCTACTGTGTTGAAGTGTGGAAGATGTAAAAATAAGGTAAACCGAATGAACAAAATTATGATGGTTGTCAGTAGTGACAATATGAATACTGAGGTAAATGTAGAACTGCATTACAACCCTGAACTAGGAAATACCATCACATAATGTATTATATTGAGACATGCACAAAATATATTAAAATGTTATTTTAAAACACCTCAAATAATGAAAGTCCCTATTCCCCCTCAAGAGTTCCTTTATAGGATTGGTGCATCCCCACATCTCTCCCATGATCTTCCAAGATCCGCGGTGTGCGTATAATGGTAGTTTTTTGTCCCCTCCTATGTGCCATCCCATAATAACATTAAATATGTCAAAATGTAAGCCTAAAAATTAAATGTAAGATCAGTGTATGATAGCATGTTGGTTGCTATCAAAGGGTGGACTGTCAAAGCTGGATAATTGGCTGAGACAGAATCAGTTTAAAATTAGACTGGAATGACGCCATCTTGCGAATGACCACAAGACACCATCTTAAAAGTGAGATCTGCACGACGCCATTTTGCGAATGGCCGTCCAGTGCCATTTTAGAGAAACTCACACTTAAGTACATACAGCGATGCTATTATTAGCATCATGCAATCGCATATTCCACCATAACCCATACACACATTAACTGTTAATATTACGCATATTAGCGAATGCATAATACGCCGCATGTGAACGCTGTTTATTAGCTTCATGCGTACACATTTGCCTCAAGTTAAAAGTCCTCACTACATAAATACAGTCACTGATACTTACAAAGGATCAACCCTGCAAACACGTACCATGTTGAACTCTAACTAGCATCCTTTCCCAAACCCCTCATACTTACACACTGCACACTTACATAAAAGGTTCCATAGTGTCAAAGTGTAATATTCAAGGCTTATTCATTTATTACTAATGTTGTGAAATAAAGACTATTTGGTATCTAAGGCTTAGTACATGATAAGCGGACAATGTTTGGTGTTGTACTGATCTACTCTGTCTCAACAGCTTTCCGGTGAGAAGATGGCAACATGCGTCCGCAACTTATGAACTGTAGAGAGTTAAAACACTAAAATGTACTATGTAATGTTAGCAGCTTAGATTTGCATGTGGCGGGAAAAAGGAGACAAAAGGCTGTCGGAGGCTGACCTGTGTCCATTTGAAGAGACCTCTGTTAAATGTCCTGTAACAGAAGCACCGTGACGGAGAACCTACTGTTTTTATGTTGAATAATAACCTTTGTGCGTTGGAAACACATTTCAAAGTCTGAAGACATTTATTTACTGTATGACTGCGTACACAAATAGCGACAATTCTAGAAGGTATAGGCAGGATTTAGAAGGTATAGGCAGGAGCGTATAGAGATTTAAATCCAGTATCGTTAGTATATACACACACACACATTTTATTAATATATTTTTTTTTGCCCGATCACTGTGGCCAGCAGTGATCGGACACATGGGGACTTGGGGAGGCGGAGCTGAGACTGGAAAGGAATGGGAGAGGCCGCTGAGATACATAGCAGCAGCCACAGCTACCAGAGCCGCTGCTGCTGCTGACTACACAGTGATCTTACTGATCACTGTCTTCCGGAGCCACAGACGGGAGGGTGTCCCGCTAGCGGCCCAGGTTACATAGCAGCAGCAGAGGCTACCAGAAGCTCTTACTGAAATGGCTGCCCGATCACTGCTGGCCACAGTGATCGGGTCACAGCAGCAGTGGCTACATGAGCCGTGGCTGCTGATTCTAGGGGGGTGCCGTAGGCACCCGATCACTGTGGCTAGCAGTGATCGGGACACAAAAGGAGGAGGAGGTGCAGGTGTAGAGGGACCAGCAGGTCCCTCTGAGTTGGGCGGCCGCCCACTGTGTGTTTCTGACTGGTCGTATCTGATATGACCGTGCCTGGCAAGTGGGTAAGGATACAGATGGAGTTTGTTAAAGATTTACTCACTGGACCTGAGAATTAATCCTTCTCTCACTGCACCTTGGATTTTAACCATAGAAAGTGTGGACAATCTAATTGATGGTGAGAATAAAGGCGTCCTACTTGGGAATCTGCTGCCCTGTTAGGCCCGTATCTGATTACACAGATTATGGAAGCTGTTACCAGAGGGCACATGCCACTATTATAGAGAGTTTCTATCTAGCCGCTATACCAAGAACACTGTTGCTCTGCTGCAATTCAATATGAGCACAGACCCTGCTCTCATCACCTTGTTGGAGACACTGTGCAGGAACATGCCAGGTCTCCTGACAGAGCCGCACAGCTTGTTTGGTGCATACGGATAATCTGGACATTCCAGCTCACTCACACATACAGCAAAACTAGCGAGGAGCAGGATCACCCTCTACAATATACTGATCCAGGACTGTGAGGATACGAAACCCACCCAGGACACTTTATAAAAGGATTTTTAGAAGTGTGTTACTAGAACTTTAGCACAGTAACGTAACAGCCCTATTACAACACTGTTTCTACACCAGAGATCATTGTGGCTATATAACATCAACTTCTAATTATTTGCTAGAACACAGGCACCGATTTGACACATTAGTGTCATTTGCTCAGTACTGTGTGGAATCAGGATATATGCTATTCTCTAGGTCCTTTTTGAGACCTTTTTTATTGCTTAGATATATGATATGTACATGTGAATGTCTATTTTTAGGATATGTGTATTTTTACTGTGATTAAAATATGACAATAATCCTTATATTGGTTTGTGAACTGGACATTACTCATTCCTAATGCCTTCGCTCTGCCAAACCTGG